>JAXQQM020072536.1:0-92196 GCA_034641835.2 Pinus albicaulis
ACGTCCCCGCCATTTCTCATTACCTGTTAAAGAACAAGTTTCCGTCTAAAATACAGGTATTTATCATTTTACGCCCCGACTGCAAGTCAAGCTTAGTTTCCTTTGTTTTTTCTTTGAAAAAGTAGTTAAAAAAGCATCGCTGAGCCCTCCCTGAAGATTTTAAACCTGTGAATTTGCTTCCCAAACCTGCAAATTGTTTCAATTTCCTCCATTTTCAGAAATCCCGTCCGGTCTGTAAGTAAAACGAAAACCTCCATTTTGAATCCACAATAACCAAAATGGAGGTCCCCACAGCTCTGAATATCACTCCCTTGAATGCTCCTCATCGGGAATTGGACTATCTACCTCTGATAGATGAAGATTTCCAAATAAAAGACCTGGGTTTCGATGAAAATCCCCGATTGAGCTTCTGTCGCTGCAGAGACGAATTCTCAAAAGGGCAAGACCTTATAGGATTATGGGAATCCAATCTCCCAAGGTATCTTATTCCTTCAGTCCACATTTTCCCTGAAATCATTCATTACTGTCATGCAAACTATGATCCTGCACAGAGAGCTGTCTTAACTCCTGATCAAAGTGTTCTATTTCCCATCACACCTCAGGCTATCAATGCTATGTTACACTTTGAGCCAGAGCAAGAATTAGCACCATCATCCATGGAGGGATTGATTGAGAAAACCAGACAGTTAACCCCAGAGAAATTAAAATCCATGTGTCAGTATTTCATGTTACCTGAGCATCAGCCAAAAGGGACTCCCCCCTATGGTTTTTACTATTTCAATACATTGGGAAGGCTAGTTGTAAACATAATATCCTTTGTCTTAGGATTCAATACCAGTGAATATGTAGATGAGATAACTTTGGCCTTGCTATCCATATTTACTCCTGGGCAGCCTCCTGAGATTAAATATGATTATGCTTCCTTCATTGCAAACAAGATCCATGAACAATTTTTAAGGCTAGATACTGAAAAAGTTTTCAAGTACTCCTCAGTTATCTATCATCTCATGATCTATTATCAGTCAGACAGGTTCCCTTTCCCTGTTCAGAAACTTGATGCTAAGGGTAATCCCAGGTCTGTCATTTTTTGGTCCCCCATCATTCATTTTTCCTCTGATTCTCCCTACTCCTATTCAGAATTCATTGATCAGTTTGTACAACCTGCCACAACTCTGTTAACAGGAATTTCTCCCCCCAGACTCAGTACTGAAATTAGAAAAACCTTGCAATTATCAAAGAGTTATAAAGTTGGGGATTGGTACTTGTACCAAAACCATACAATCATCAGGATTTATGGATGTGAATTACGTCCATTCAAGTTACCCAGATATGTACCAATGAGAATTTTTGCTTTGGAATACTTTAGACAGATGAATAATTCAGATGTGATCCATTTCTGCAATGTAAAGAAGAAAGCACAGTTAAGGATCAAAAGCCAGTTAGGTCCTTTCATTTGCAATTCTAGGGAGGCTGAGAGAGAAGCAGAACTTCTATTAGAGAAAAAGTTCCAGACATCTTTCCGTTGGGTCCCTTATGACCCCTTTGGTTTCATTTGTGAAAAAATATTAAAGAATAAGTCATCTCCCTATATACACCACAAAATTCCTGGTTTAGAACAATATGCAAATCAAGATGAATGGGTTGAAGGAACTCTTGTTGAAGAGGAAAGTGGAGCTGAAAAATTGAATAAACTTATGAAAGATGTTGAGAAGAATTTTGACCTAGAAACATATGATCAAATGCAGGTACCCTGCATTGGCACATCTTCAACAACCACTCTACAGCAAGCGTTACCGACAGTCTATCGATGGCAGTAGGAGACGAGAGTAAAGAAGAACACCTTAGTTCGAGTTATTGAAACCTTAGTCATGGTGAGAAAAAACCATGAATCCAAAACACCGAACCACTCCTGACTTCTCCCCACCCATTAAAAACAGAGTAAATTGGAAGATGCAAACTCCCACTGAATGTGGAAATAAGGAAAGAAAAAAGACAACTCCAGATACCACACCTTCAAAGGAGCTAAGTTTATATAGCTAAAAAACACAATTAAGTCCACCTCAGGATGTGAGAGATTATAGATGAAGTATTTGATGCTGGTAGAGAAGATAGTCAGCAAACAGGTACAACAAGTGAAACAAACATAAGCCAGAAAGGGATACAAAAGCAATTAAGCACTGAAGTATCTTCTTTCAGACCGCCAAAGACAGATACTGGAGACATTAAGAAAACCTTCATTAATATCAAAACAAAGAATGATCCATTGAAAATGAAGGTATACGATCAGTATATGAAGATGACTCCTCATAATCAGCAAAGGCTGATGTCTGCATTTGATCTTTCACAAGGTAAAATATGACAAACCCTTCAAAGCAAAATTACCAAAAATAACCAGGCGTGAATTCTCATGAGATCAGAATTTTGAAGTTTATGCAAAGATATCCATCCCACAGATGAGATAGAGCTTCATGTAGACAAGCAGAAATATGAGTTTGTTCTGCTCTCACCAACAAAGCCATGGCGGCTTCAGCTGCACCAAGGTTCTGAAATAATACTACGCACGATTGAAGATTGAAGGCCTCCTCACAAGCCAGATAACCCAAGGCAAGTCTCTGAAGAAGGATCATCATTGGATTTGGGTCACAATCCCAAAGACATTAAAGGTATTGAGGCATTGGTAAAAAAGAAAGAGGATGATATGGCTGCACTCAGAAAACAGCTGAAACTACCCGCCTCGAGGCACCCTCAGACACAGGAAGTTATAAAAGGAAATTCACAGGAAGAAATGATGGAGTTGCTCTTGAATATGACAGAGCGACTAAATGAAACAGAGAAAGAGTTGGAAAAAGCATTGCAGGAACAGGAAATTATCAAGCAGACTTCAACAACAAAACAGCATGAACAACCATCTCAGGTGAACATTTCTAATTTGAATTCTGAGGATTTAGTTAAACAGATTTAGAGTTTGCAGCTAAAGGTCACAGAACTCCAAGAAACAAAATTGCAATTAACAAAATTGGAGGAAAAATATGACACATCCAAAAAGATAGCTGCTGACAACCTCAGGGAAATAAAAAGATTGGAAAAATTGGTTGAGGCTTTGCAAAAAGATCTTTCACTGGAAAAGCCTCTGAATGAAATAAATGATATTCTTTGGTGCAACATCATTGAATTAATAAGAGATATTTGGCCCTCTATTCAAGCTATTTTTGAGCAAAATGAGTTAGTCAAGATAGCACAAGAAGAAATAAATAAAACCAGACATGAATTAAGAGGCAGGCCTGAGCAGGCCCAGCAGCTCATTCAATTTTTGAATTCCAGAACAAAACAACAGCTTGCATTGTTAGGAATTGATGACAGAACAGGTGCAGTTTTGGAAGCAAAGAGAGTTTTCACCAAGAGGACTTTCATGCAAAATCTAGAAAGAAAGTGTACTGACATTTTGGTTGATATCAACGTTTTCAGAGAGAAGTTTCAAGCTTTGCTGGACAGTGAATTGCCAAGTCCCATGCTCACAGAGGATCAAATAGTATACTTGGAAACCTATGAGAAAAGAATAAAAGCTTATGCTAAAAATACAGCTATAGGTGCTACTAGCTCATCAGAACCTGCATTACCAACTGGGAAAAGTATTTATGAAAAAGTGAGGAATCTATTTCATCTAGAGCATGAAATAAAGTATCTATTTCCGAACGAGCCCACTTTTTATAAACTTACTGAAGCAGATGAAACTTTAAGGAAACTCAGAAGAACTATGATACCAGATGATCAATGGTGGAAGGAAATGCTGGAAGTTCTGTAAAAGTTGTTTTCAGGATGAAATTTTATCTTTACTATCAAGTAAATGGTAAAAACAGAAATACAGATGAAAGAGTATCAGATGAAAGGTTAAAGAGTATCCGTGAGAAGAAAGAGTATTCAACAAGTCAAAGAAATACGCAAGGAACAACACAGAACCCTATTTTAAGCACTTATCTCTAGCACGTCCATGAAGAAAGGAACAACACATCAGCCGTTACCCATTATTCTATTTACGAGACCATTTGTCTCTTGTTTGTTTGTAAATATGCTTTAAGTCAGCCTAGATTATTGGCTAAGATAGTGTAAGATTGTTAGGATTATTTTGTGTATAAATAAACCCTCAAAGAGAGTGTTGAGGGTGGATTCTATTACTCTGCTGTAACATTGAGATTTTTGGAATAAAAGCTTTTGGAGAAATTTACTTGTGGCTTACTGGATGACGATTTAAAGCACTGGACTTGTTGCAGGATTCATGTGTTGGACTACAGTTCAATAAGTGTTTCTACCCTTTGTCTGAAATTTTATATTATTTTATAATACCATCTTATCCATTTCTGAATAATTTACATAAAGGATTGAAACAGAATTTGCTTAATTGTACTCTGTTTTCAAATGTGGTTGTTCTTAATGTTTTCTTCTAAATTAGTTATAAGCATGAATTCTTAAATGCTCTTGCTTTGCTAATTTAAACATTGTTGATTACTATAATAAATAATTTTTCATTGCTCTTTGTTTGTAGTCATCTCATTTCTTTCTTTTGAACATGGTGAAATATTCTTAGCTGCCTTTCATCCCTTCAAGATCATCCCATCCACTTTAAATTTTAAGGATTGTTCTCTGTCTAGCTATCTTGCCCTGTAATACCATCTTGTGCTTAGGATAGAAATCCAGTAAAGCCATCCTTTGACTCCATAGCCCAATGGACTGAAAGCTCTCAACCTTGCCCTTAGTTTGTGGATTCCACCATTTTCCCAAGACAAACTTTGAATCTATAACTAGCCTAAAACCTTCCAAGAACAAAGATAAATCATAAAGAGAGAGCCCTCTCTGGATGCAGATTGGCTAGATTCTGCATCTAAAAGGTTGGTTTGTGGTTACCTCGGGTATACTTTCCTCTTACACAACTTCTAGGAAAACTTGAGTGATAACACATACTATAATTCATTTCAATAATATCCCAAAATATTTTTGCATTACATACTTCACCAAATTCATGCAAAATACTAGAAAATAGGTTTTCATCGAGAGCTGATATAATGAGAAGCAATGTTGTTGCACCTCTACTCTTATCATGGGAAGTTATCAAAGTTTCTAGAAAAAATTGCCATAAACCTACTGAAGCAAGCAAAGATCCATTTTAATTTCCCAAATTTTAAAATTGGTACCTGAGAATGATGGAAAAACTGGCATTAATCGATTCAATATTGCACCAATGTCTTTAAATTATTCCGATTGATCCATATTTGTATTTGGATTCATGTCTTCATTGATCATGAATTCTATGGTTGGAAACATTCCATATTCTTTTGTGACTTATGCTCAGTGATTATTTCTCTTCAGATGTTTCAATCTTCTTTGTCGACCCATCATGAATTTGCATACTCCTTTTATCTTTTACAATTTATTTGACCACGATGATCTAACATGCTGAAGTTTAGCTGATATCTACCACAGTTTACCCTCGCCATTCAACAATGGCATAACAAAAAATTCGAAGGGGTTTACAACACGCTTCACCTGCGCTCTTTCACTTCGACTATGCCTCCATGATATCACACGCCCAAGCTCCCACACACATTGAGCAACACCTATTGCAATAGATCTTGCATGGTCTTCTATCAAAATTCATGGCTTCGTGGCCACCTAATGCTCACCACACTTCCACACACCAATTTTCCACGTTTCCTCTCTTATATTAGAGAGAAAAATGAACACAAAAACACTTGCTAGACAATGAGATCACAAAGGCACTATTATTTAATCAAATTAAGAAGCAACACCTCGGTCTTAGGACTTCACCTCAATCTGCACCTATTTATGACTTTCAAGCATCTAACAACACTCTAATTTTCACACTCTAAACTGCACTACGACAACTCTTCCACACCTCCAAATAGTGGTTGATCACACAACAACTCTGTTAAAATATACAATTACTTCCCACATGCATAGTTATACAAACAATTAAGTGAAATAGTTGAGTTAATTTATAGATAGATTTGGTGAGTGAGCTAGAGATTCAGTTAAGTGAGTTGATCAAGTTCAGTTATGTGAGAATGTGTGCATGTCAATTTAGGTTAAATACCCTTCACCAGATTCATTGTATTCAATGAGTGAGATTTTGATTTAGAGTAATTGAGATTAATTGAAGAGCCGCAGCTCATTGTTTTGTGTGTGAAATACCTGTGTTAATTGTGTGTTTGAATCCTCTACCTATCCAAAAAATTGGTATCAGAGTTGAGGAAGGATCAGAAGGGTGAGCAGATCTAGAGAAAGAGGCCAAGAGCATAAGGCCGTCAATTTTTATTTTTTTTTAAATTTATTTTACAGGGAAGTCCACACGTTCTTAGTGCGGCACCTGCGGAGGGTCCGTAACTTCTCCCAAGAAAAACTGCGGAGATTTTGGCAAACTTACGATTTAAAAAAAATCAAGTTTAAACCGCAGTTTATTGGTTTCAACAGTGCAGAATAAGGTTTTATATTTCAAATCATACAACCATGAGGCCGACAACAGTCCAATCCATACGACCAACAACAATCGTATCAGCAGTGGATACAACGAGATTTCTTTCAAAAAGGCTCTTTAATTTTTTTTTTGGGTTATACATGAGTGCTTTAAAAGGGTGAGTTAATATACAATATTAAGCCCATCCCAAATCTTAAAGGCCATTCAATTTTTGAGTCGAGTACTGCCTTAAAAGGATTTTGTTTAAAAAAGTATTTTTATAATATTTTTTTAAAAGGTTTTTTAAAATAGTTTTAAAAGGAGAGGGTTCTTATAAAAGTTTTTTTTTTAATTTCTTTTATAAAAGGAAGGATTTATTATATAAAGAAAAATAAAAGAGGTTTTTTCTTAAGGAGCTTTGCAAAGCCTTTACAAAAAAGAAGAGAAATTTAGGGTTTTTGTTAGAGAAGTTTTTTTGTTTGAGGCAAGATGGCCACATCAATTTTTCAGCCGCAACTTCCATCTTTCACTAGGAAATATTATGATGTGTGGGCTATTAAAATTGAGACTATGCTAAAAGCACATGATGTATGGGATCATGTCAAGTTTGGGTTTGCAAAACCTCATAACGACGTAGAAGAAGGAGCCCTCAGTAATGCAGACAGAGAGCAATGGAAGAAAGACAAGCGAAAGAATGTACAAGAATTTCTTCTTATCCAGCAAGGAGTGGACCTAGCAATGTTCCAGAAGATAATGATAACTTCTTCAGCAAAGGAAGCATGGGAAACTTTGGTGACAAGCTATCAAGGTATGGCCAAAGTTAATATTGTTAAATTGCAGAATACTAGGAGAGACTTTGAAAGTCTGCAGATGAAGGAGATAGAGGACATTGATTCCTTCATGAAAAGGGTCATGTATGCCGTCAATTAGTTAAAAATATATGGTGAAGATGTTAAATATCGAACAGTGATTGAGAAGGTTATTCAATCTTTGTCTACCAAGTTTGATGTTATGGTAGCATGCATAGAAGAAGCGAAGGATTTGGAAAAAATGACAGTTGATGAGTTGATGGGATCCTTTCTATTGCATGAGGTGAGGATAGACCGAAATAAGGATTCCACTTTAGAAACTTCCTCCAAAATTCAATTTTATATTTCAAGAGGTCAAGACAGAGGTCGATCGAGAGACAGAGGATGAGGTGACAACTATGGTGGTCAAAGAGATGGCCAAGAAGAGCATGAGCATCAAAGTTGAAGTAGTAGCAACAGAAGCTTTCATAATAATCAAAGGTTTGAAAAATCAAAGGTAAAGTGTTATTGCTGCAATAGACTTGGTCATTATGCTCGTGATTGTAGGAAGAATATAGTTGATCAAGGAAATAAGAGAGCTAATGTTAGTACAGATAATACTAACTCCAGGTTTCTAGCATGCAAGAAAATGCATGAACTGTATGATAAGGTCTGGCTATTAAATAATGGTTGCAGTAACCACATGACAGGCAACAAGAATTTGGTTTCAAATTTGGATGCATCAGTGAAGACAAAGGTAAAGTTGGGGACTAACAAGATTGTGGATGTAGATGGCAAAGGAGTGCTCAAAATTGTGACCAAGCAGGGGGAGCCAAAGATCATATCAGAGGTATATTATGTCCCTAGACTCAAACACAATTTGATAAGTGTTGGTCAATTGACACAAAAAGGATACAAAGTTATCTTTCAGGGGCAACAATGTGTTATTTATGACAAATCCCCAAGCAAGAAGCTGATAGCAAAGGTGCATATGACGAGGAACAAAAATTTTCCTCTAATTATGAACTACAATGATCAGGTTAGTTCTTTTACAGCATGTTCTGATGATTACTGGTTATGGCACTTTCGGTTTGGACACTTGCATTTTTCTGGTTTAATATTGTTGCAGCAAAAACAAATGGTCAGAGCTTTACCTCCCATCAAAGAACCTGCTAGCACTGGTGAGTGTTGCATCTTGGCAAAGCAACACCGTGAAATTTTTCCGAAAGGAGTTTCTTACAAAGCAAATAAACCACTTGAGTTGGTGCATACCGACCTGTGTGGACCTATCAGGACACATTCAATTGGTGGAAGTTGTCACTTCCTCACCTTTATTGATGACTACAGTAGAAATACTTAGATTTACTTTTTGAAGCAGAAGTTTAAAAATTTTTCTAAGTTAAAGGAGTTCAAAGCCTTAGTGGAGAACCAAAGTGATCGATAGATCAAGGTATTGAGATCAGATCGTGGTGGAGAATACGATTCGAAGGCATTCCATGAGTACTGCAAACAACATGGAATCATAAGATAGTTTACAACCAGATACACATTGCGGCAGAATGGTGTAGTAGAGAGAAAGAACTGAACAATCATGAACATGACAAGGAGCATGTTAAAGCAAGAAACTTGTCTAATGAGTATTGGGCAAAAGCAATTTCATGTGTTGCTTATGTGATAAACAGATCTCCTACAAAGAGTGTGATGAATAGAGTTCCAGAAGAAGCATGGTCAGGTATGTCATGCAGTGTATCTCATTTCAAAGTTTTTGGATGTGTAGCCTATGCACATGTGCCCAAGAAAATAAGAGGAAAATTAGATGATCAAAGTGAAAAATGCATTTTTACTGGTTATAGTGAGCAATCAAAATCTTACAAATTGTATAACCTTGTCACCAAGAAGACAATCATTAGCAGAGATGTTGTATTCAAAGAACAAAAGTCATGGAATGGGATTGTAGACACACTAACCGATGCACAAACACCATTGATGGAGGAGGATGATTTAAAAGAAAAAGAGCAGCAAGAATCAAGAGAGCAGACACCAAACAGAGTCACACCAACAAGGAGTCCAATATTTTCAGTGCAGCATGGATCTTCAAGCAGATCAATAGACCAGAATTCTCCAAGCAGTGAATCAGGTAATGAATCAATCAATGCTAAGAAAAATATGAAATATATGAAATATATTTATGATGATTTGGATGTTAGTTCCAATTTTGCATTGTTGGCATTCCAACCTTCTTCATTTGAAGAAGCAATCAAAGATGAAAATTGGGTGCAAGCCATGGATGAAGAGATGAATTCAATTGAAAATAATAATACATGGGATTTGGTTGATTTACCAAACGATAAAAATCTCATTGGTGTGAAGTGGGTGTACAAGACAAGGTGAATGAAAACGGTGAGATTGACAGATTTAAAGCAAGATGTAATATCCCAAAACATGGATTCAACAATAAATCAACTGTATTACGGTCTTACAATGATGAATTATCTTAAAATAGGTTTTAAAAACACATATACATCAATTGGAGCTACATCAGCCAACTTATCTTTCATTCCATGATCCGACAAGTGGGGAAAAACCACTATTTCAGCCCTAAAAACGTCATTTTCAGATATTTGCATAAAAATAAGGGAAAGTGATAGTGGGATCCCTTAGCTTAGGTCATTTGGGGTTCACATACCAAATTTGAGCAAAAACAAATAACTCTAGCTAAGTTAAACAGATCTCCCACTCCCGATATGGCTCAAAATCACTAAAATCCCATGACTTTTAGTATTCAGAAATTACTGAAGCATGCACAAGGCCATTTAAAGAGGATTTATGCTACAATATGATGCAAACATCAGATCAGGAGTTTATTTCTTAGAACATGAAGAAAATGGAATATTTGATGAAGAAACCCTCAAGAATGAGGTGTTGCAACACATAGAAATGACTGCAAAGGCTTGAAAACGTTATTTTATTGAGTGTACTATAGCATTAGATTACATATTAGATCTAGAGCAGATATTTTTACAAAAATTTAGATCCATAGCAGATCTGTACACTAGAAAGGCTCCTCTTTCAGATCCCCTTGGGGTTTTCAGCAGAAAATGAAGTACATGGAGTAGATATGAGATTCTATGCAACAGATCTGCAGATCTATTCAAAATTTTTGAAGCAGATGTAGGAGTATTCAGATCAGATCTGAATATGAAATGGAATACATTAGAAATAAATGGATCACCACAATGAGGGAAGATTCCCAACACTAGAGATCTCTCTCCCGAAAGAATGCCAAAACACCGTGCAACTTCTCACTTGCAAATAGCATAGTCCAGGGATATAAAATGCGTTGTAGAATTTCCATGGAGTTTGGCCTGATGCCAAGATGTATATCTGAAGCTCCAATCAGCTAATACACTCTTACCAGGAGGATAAAAGACTCTCTCACTGGAAAGAGGCACTAGTATGGCCTAGATATAAATAGATCTAGCCTCCACTTGTTGTAGCTTGCAAAGACAATCACACCCTAAACAAGATATGATTTGTATTTGAAAGGAGAAGCTTGGTCACAAACCAGATAGTGGACTATGTAGTGCAAACTCTTCCAAGAGCTACTCAATAGAAAGAGGTGCAACTCCTAATCAGGAAATTCCAATGCTAAATAGCATTTGCAATCTAGGCTAAACATCCAAAGAAAGCTATATGTCTAAACAGAAAATATATCAAAATTTCATATCATGAACAACCTCAATATGCTGCCCTCCTCTTCCTTTTATAAGATCAAGAGATTGTAAAACCCTAAACCACCTTCAATGATTTAGCCCCATTCACATGTGTAGCCTCCAACTTGATTATGCTATCCTTATAGGAGATTCATTGCATCTGGATAGTATGGTTGATTTGGTCCTGGTTGACTTGGTCAATAGATTAAGTCTCTTTCACACTCAAGTGTGTTTTTACAAGTGGCCCAGATTTAGCCTTGTTCACATTGGGCATTGATTTATTCTTTTATTAGGAGTTTTATGAACCTCCTTTACATATCTATTCTTTAAAAAAAGAAAGAAAAACAAAAAAAATATTCCTATTAGCTTAGGAATAATTAGGAATATTATAGTCCTCCCCTCCAAAATGTTTCTTGTCCCCAAGCAACTCACAAGGACTTTGCATAATCTCCAATGGAATTGTATCCTCCCAAGAACACAAATTTTCCTTTGGTGGATGAACTGAATAGCTGTCATCATGAAGTAGTGGGAGATACATGGAGAGAATCATATGTTGTCCATTGGCCTTCTCAAGGCATCAGAGATGGTAAATATTGGGTACTTCAACCCCCATGAGAAACTTCAATCTCCATGCTAACCAAACAAAGTGAGCCATCCTTGATAGCTCAAAGAAATAGTCTCCAATCCCCACCATATGCAATGTGTAGGGTCTCCATGGCTGGAAATGAGAGATAAGAATTCTCAATTCACACTATCTCTCCCTCCATTTATGATAAATTTGGAGTTGATGATCCTGGGCTGCATTAATATAGTCCTCATGAAGCCAAAAGAGACTTGGAACTTCATGATTCCCTTCATGGATTCTAGTGAGCCTCCTTGCCCAATCTTCCATGTATATAGTGAATAGAGGATCTTCACCATATGTGCTCCAAAAGAAACATGGACTAAGTGTCATATGACATATTGGATGGTGACAATAGTCCCTCCTTTGAGACCAGCGTTGTCCTTCATCTTGCTGCCTCAAATCATAGTACAATAAGTGGCCATCCCACCACTTCTTGCTACAAAAATCTTCTTCAAAGCTTGGAAATAGTAGAGGATAATAGGTGTTGGCTGAATATGATTCAAGAAACACATGTGTTGCT
Organism: Pinus albicaulis; assembly: GCA_034641835.2. Taxonomy (NCBI): domain Eukaryota; kingdom Viridiplantae; phylum Streptophyta; class Pinopsida; order Pinales; family Pinaceae; genus Pinus; species Pinus albicaulis. Next base: position 12,113 of record JAXQQM020072536.1, read on the forward strand.
GCAAATTCTCCCAAGTGAGAGACTTCTTCCAATGACATAAGCCCAACATATGGCTCCTTGCATAAGAGAACATGGGATATGATGTAGCAGCCATACAATGTGCTATCCTCCTCTTGAAGCATGAATGAATATGGGAGATTTCATTCCAAAAGGACACACTCAACCAATGTGTCATCCCTCCTCTCATGTTCCCAAAAAATATCAGAGCATCATCATCATCATGATATAAATACGCTCTCTTATGCCACCTCATGAGAGAGTTACATTTTCTCCCAAACCCAAGTACATACATGATCATGAAATACATTCCAAACAGAAATACATGTACATACATGAGACACATCCCAATCACAAGCAAATACATGGACATGAAACTTAACATGGAATGTCCAAAATCTCTTCTTTTCAACCAAAGAAACCATGACTTCTTCATATACATCCTCTCATTGAGATACAAGGCATGCGACAAGAAAATATCAAACCTTGGGTAGTACACATACCCACCCAATAGCAACTAGCGTAGGACATATCCTACTTGCATAGAATTCAGATGTGGTAAGTGGTTTCCCCACCACTTACTTGCTGCTCATAACATATCTCCATGGCTGAAAGTGGAAGATATATTTGGTGCCTTAGGAAAGCACCCATCATGCTGAAAAATATCCCTTTTTTCACCAAGGGAGTGGCCATAATCAGCAATAGTTTTGGCCCAAAGTTGGCCATGAATTTTATAAGGTATAGCACTCCTCTTAGGAGTCATGGCCTGCATATACATAGTAGAATAATGCACACAATCAGAAATTAAAACATGATTTACATAAGTATTCTCTTCACCAATAGTCCTCCTCCAACAAGTGGAGAGGTGCACAGATCTATCTCCTTCCTCAAGAGGAGAAGGAGAGGGCTGAACTAACTCTTCCAAAGAGTTATATTGCTACTCCATCTTCATGTGATACATGCATCTTTGATAATGCTGATATAAGTCTTATTCAAAGCCTTCCCACATGAATCCATTTGAGATAGTATGGTGTGTTCTAATGAAAATAGTGGGGGTAGAAAGCAAGATATCATAGGCTACACATAGTAGTTGGTATTTGAGTTTTGACTCTTTAGCCAAGTATATCTGATCATGAAATTAAATGACTCCCTCAACCACCTTATACCTCCTATCTTCCATTTTCCCATCAAGAACCTTACATGTGAAGAGGTCCTTGGAATATTTTACCAAGAGTTGGGACTCCCAATATGGATCTACGCTTCTCAATAAAGACAACGTTGTAGAGTTATGAAATGAAGTAGCTATCACCTCATCTCTTTCCTTTTTGACATGCTCAATGCCAAATTCACATGGGGAAGTATTGAAGCTCCATCCTTGTTGCCTCCCTTGCAGTTGATCTTGTGCAAGACAAGATTGAAGAATAGGAAGATCAATCTTCTTTTGAAAGATATCTCTCTTCCAAAATCTCCATAGTTTAGACCATGCACACAAGAGTGTTGGTACCCTCTTACTTCCTTCAGAAATATCCTTATGTAGAGATATCATTTGCTGCCCCAATTTTATGGAGTGGCCATTTGACATCATGTTAGTGGCATCATGGATCTCTGAATTCTTCTTTACCAGTGCAAATAGATGAGTGGGAAATAGCAAAATCAATTTCAAAAAATTGTTCAGCTCCCCTTGGAATCCATCAATAGATCTCAATGCTGTGGTAGCTCCCCTCAAAGCTCCCTCCTTAGCCAAATGTGTCACTGATGCACAAAATTGAGAGAACACTTTACTCTTCTTCTCATCAGGGGGTCTCCCCGGTAAAGATACATCGAGATCTGAAGTAGACTATATTGGATGGTTGGACTGATGTGTCCCTTCCCTTGCTGCATTTATCAGTCTCCTTCGTATGAATAGAAACCCCTTGAAATAAAAAAGGGTGCATGCTCTTCACCATAGGATGTTGATCCATCCTGCCTCCTCTTTCTTGGAGTAAGGTATCATTTCCCAATAACGTTGTCACATAATGCTCCTTGGGAATCACTTGCAAAGATACACAAGCTCTTTCCATTGAAATAATAACTTCATCTCCATTCCCATGTGGTAATGGATCTTATTTTGAAGTAACAAAGTTGCCACTGTCTTCTTGTTCTTCCTTCTCATCAATATTTGAGAACACCTCATTAACAACAAGAGACCTTGGATCTTGGTCTTCTTTTGAAAGAGGAATCTCCATGACTTATTTTTGAGAAGAATTCTCTTCATGAAATGGGGATCTTGCCCTTGGAAATGTATCACACAAGTTTTTATCCCCTTCAACAGAGATCTGAAGTGGAGTTTTCATAACAAATATTTCCAACTCATGTAGTGGTTTTGCATGGTCATGCTTTGCTAGCTCAATCAAAGATGTTTCAACTTGTTTTACATCAAATCTTTTCACCATTCCCCTAGTGAACTTTGCATAAGTAGATATGTTTGCATTCTTTAATGAGAAATATTCAAACAACCACCAAGCATAAGCTTTAACTTCAAGATGCAGCGCTACTACCTTAAGGGCTTCTTTTTCTAAAACTTTATGTAGATCCAAATATGAGTCTAGCTGATCTAGCCATTCTTCGGCTATGCATGTGGAGGATCCATCAAAGTTAGGTAGAAAGAGTCTACCTCTTCTTCTTTTATTGATGGATCTTCTCTCCTCTTTGAGCTGGTAGAACTCTTGGAAGCTCAAGTGCTCCTTGATTCTCCTAGATTTAGATTCATACTCCTGAAGATAATCACTCAAAGTCTCCTCCTTTGGTGCATCTTCTTCTTTCATCTCTCTTGTAGTAGATCTGGGCATAGAATAACACTGTAGATTTGATGTAGCTGAGTGCTTGCACATATAAGATGAATAACTAGGGTTTTCTTCATGTAAATATCTTCTTGAGGGACCTTCATGTCTTGCCCTCTTTATTTCTTTGATTTCTCCTTTAAGCTCATGCAGAGTTTGGAATAGAGTTTTTGAGAACTCTTTCCCTTTCATTCTTCCAAAAAAATGGGTTCTACCCCTTCCCTTTGTGTCCTCAATGTAATCAATCTTCTTCTTCTGTCTCTCTTCTCCTTGAAAAGACATATTGGCTTGAAACTCACAGGATGAGCCAAGATGATGCTTCGATACAACTGTAATATCCCAAAACATGGATTCAGAAATAAAACAACTGTATTACAGTATTGCAATGATTAATATGCTTAAAATGGGTTTTAAAAACACATATACATCAATTGGAGCTACAACAACAACTTATCTTTCATTCCATGATCCGACAAGTGGGGAAAAACCATTATTTCAGCCCTAAAAACGTCATTTTCAAATATTTGAGTAAGAATAAGGGAAATTGATGGTGGGATCCCTTCTCTTAGGTCATGTGGGATTCACATACCAAATTTGAGTGAAAAAAAATAACTCTAGCTAAGTTAAACAGATCTCCCACTCCCGATATGGCTCAAAAACACTGAAATCCCATTACTTTTAGTATTCAAAAATTACTAAAGCATGCACAGCGTCATTTAAAGATGATTTCTACTAAAATATGATGTAAACATCATATGAGGAGTTTTATTTCTCATAACATGAAGAAAATAGAAGATTTGATGAAGAAACCCTCAAGAATGAGGTGCTGCAACACATAGAAATGACTGCAAAGGCTTGACAACGTTATTCTATTGAGTGTACAGCAGTAGTATATTAAATATCAGATATATAGCAGATCTGTGTACAAAAATTTAGATCCATATCAGATCTGTACACTAGAAAGGCTCCTCTTTCAGATCCCCTTAGGGTTTTTAGCAGAAAATGAAGTACATGGAGTAGATCTGAAATTATATGCAGTATATCTGTAGATATATTCATAATTTCTGAAGAAGATGTAGGAGTATTCATATCAGATCTGAATATGATATGGAATACATCAGAAATCCATGGATCACCACAGTGAAGGAAGATTCCCAAAAATAGAGATATCTCTCCCAAAAGACTGCCAAAACACCCTGCAACTTCTCACTTGAAAATAACACAGTCCAGGGACACAAAGTACATTTTAGATTTTTTGTAGAGTTTGGCTTGATGCCAAGATGTAGATCTGAAGCTCCAATCAGCTAATACACTCTTATCAGGAGGATAAAAGACTCTCTCACTAGAAAGAGGCACTAGTATGGCCTAGATCTAAATAGATCTAGCCTCCACTTGTTGCAACTTGCAAAGAAAATCACATCTAAACAAGATATGAGTTGTAGTTGAAAGGAGAAGCTTGGTCTCAAACTAGATACTGGACTATGCAGTACAAAATCTTCCAAGAGCTACTCAATGGAAAGAGGTGGAACTCCTAAACATGAAATTCCAATGCTAAACAACATTTGAAATCTAGGCTAAAAAGCCAAAGAAAGCTATATGTCTAAACAAAAAATATATCAAAATTTCATATCATGAACAACCTTAATATGTTTCCCTCCTCTTCCTTTTATAAGATCAAGAGATTGTAAAACCCTAAACCACCTTCAATGATTTAGCCCCATTCACATGTGTAGCCTCCAACTTGACTGCACTGTCCTTCTAGGAGATTCATTGCATCTGGACAGCGTGGTTGATTTAGTCCTAGCTGACTTGGTCAATATCTTCATTCTCTTTCACACTCAAGTGTGTTTTTATAAGTGGCCCAGATTTAGCCTTGTTCACATTGGGCATTGATTTATTCTTTTATTAGGAGTTTTATGAACCTCCTTTACATATTTATTTTTTAAACAAAGAAATCAAAACAAAATGAATATTCCTATTAGCTTAGGACTAATTAAGAATATTACACAAGAATTGTAGAAAAAGGATTCTCGCAGCAACCAGGAATAGACTTTGGGGAAACATTTTCTCGAGTAGCCAGATTGGATACTGTAAGAGCAGTTCTAGCGACAACAGCTCAGAACAAGTGGAAAGTATATGAGATGGATGTAAAATCATCCTTCTTGAATGGAATTCTAGAAGAATAAATTTATGTGCAGTAGCCTCCAGGTTATGAAGTTGAAGTTAAATAAGATAAAGTTTACAGATTGAAGAAAGTGCTCTATGGACTGAAGCAAGCACCTAGAGCATGGTATAGTAGAATTGACAACTACATGATCAAGAATGGATTTTGCAGAAGCAGAATTGAGCCTACCTTATACACAAAGGTAAATGAGCATGGACAGAATTTGATTGTTTGCCTATATGTTGATGATATGATTTTTATAGGTGATCTTGAACTAGATGAATTTAAAGCAGCCCTGATGAAAGAATTTGAGATGACAGATCTTGGTCTCATGAATATTTTCTTGGCATTGAAGTTGAGAAATATGAAAAATGAATTTTTATTTGCCAAAATAAGTATGCCAGATATTTTTTGAAAATATTCAGGATGGATAATTACAAACCTATACCTACATCAGTTGCAACAGGTACAAAGTTAAGTAAGGATGATGAAGGAACATATGCCAATCCAACTCTATTCAAAATATTGGTTGGCAGCCTCATGTACCTCACAGTGACAAGACCAGATATTATGTAAGGAGTAAGTTTGATTTATAGATTTATGGAGACTCCAAAATACACACATTAGAGTTTTGGAAAAAGAATTCTGAGATACATAGAAAGAACGAGAGATTATGGCATAATGTATGCAAGTACAAAAAAGAAAGAATTGATTGGATACACATATAGTGATTTTTCAGGAAGTTTGGATGATCGAAAGAGCACATCCGGTTATGTTTTCCATCTTGGTTTAGGAGTGATAGCATGGGCATCTAGGAAGCAGCCTATTGTGACACTATCATCAACAAAAGAATAATATGTACCAACGAATTTAGCAACATGTCAAGCAGTATGCTTAAGAATAGTATTGGATGGACTCAAGCAGCAACAACAAGGATCAACAATGATATACTGTGACAAAGCCATATCTTTTGGCTGATATCTTTACAAAGCCATTAGCAGTATTTTTGTTTGAGTTTCACAAAATAAAATTGGGTGTTGTAAGCCTAGCTGAGACATAGACCAGCAGGCATGTTTGAGTTGTCATGAGTTATGTTTTAGTTTAGCGGTTGTAATTAAGGGGGAGCGTTAAAATATATAATTAATTCCCGCATGCAGAGTTAGACAAACAGTTAAGTGAATTAGTTTAGTTGAGTTATAGATATATTTGGTGAGTGAGTTGTAGAGTCAGTTAAGTGAGTTGATCAAGTTCAGTTATGTGAGAATGTGTGCATGTCAATTTAGGTTAAATACCCTTCACCGGGTTCATTATATTCATTGAGTGAGATTGTGATTTAGAGTAATTGAGATTAATTGAAGAGCCACAACTCATTGTTTTGTGTGTGAAATACTTGTGTTAATTGTGTGATTGAATCCTCTACCTATCCAACAAACTCAACCTATAGCTAAACAACAATTCAAAAAAGTGTGTGCTCAGACTTTAGATTTTTGTCTTTCTTTCGAGGCCAGATTCCGATATGAATTTACACAGCCAAATCCGCATCTTTCTCCTTAGATTTGCATGAATTACCTTCAGGTGGGGGTTTTAGCAGTCACTCAACCTCCCTTACAATGACCTTCAAACAAAAAATGCAAGCCCGACCATCTCTCACACCAGGACCTCTGACTACAACATATTCTCCCTTTGATATGCACGGTGAATAATTTACAACAATTAAAAAATAACTACAGCATTCGCACAGGTATACACAACAACCATCGAACAACACACTTTCCTCTTCTAGTGCACACTTCAAGCCATCGAGTGCTTAACTCTTCACAACAAGCTAAAAATCAACTCAACGGCTTCGCATATTCACTCTTATTCCAACCTTCCAACCCTCATACTTGATCCCATGACAACACACATCTCCACTTCTTTGAATCATGATCATCATAAACAGGAGAAATTCAAATAGTGTTTCTCGAAGAAAAATCCACACTTGTGTAGCTCTTCTAGCAGTCATGACCGTGCCCCCATGTCTCACAACACATCCCTCCTCATGTCAATATGCAATACAATAACTTGAATCCAAAATCAGACAACGCTCATAGCTTGAATTCACACACTGTCACTTTCTCACAGCAGTAAGAGCTCACGCTCTCTGCACAATCAACACAAAACTCTTCTTTTAACACAACTCCAAGCAGCTATTTACCAATCGACTTCTCCTCACAACTCACCTAAGCTATGTATCCTCACAACTCACCTAAGATCTGATACCATATTAGAATTGAAGACTCATCATAAGAGTTTGACATTTCATTCCTAAACACATAAATTTATACATGGATTGAGCCCGAGTTTCTACAGTGAAATATAATGACCATATTTATTTATTACCTCCCTATTTCCTATTGGGTGTGGAGCCTGATTATCTTGTTTATTTTGTATCACAGCATTGGACCCCTCATTTCCGCCTGTAATTAAACGCTGCCTGGGGGGTCCAGGGGGGCAGTGCCCTCGAAGCTAAAAGCATATGTAAAATTGCCTTGTAAAAGTATAGTAATTTCTAGTCAATCTGGGCCATTCATTAGGTGGATGATATGACGATAGAAGTTATGTTTAGTTTAGGGTTTTTTGCCCTAGAAGGCAACCCCTTGCTTGTATGAGGGCATTGTATTGCGACTGTGTATTGTATGTGTATTCTCAGAGCGAGAAACATATAGGGAATCTTTGAGAGAGAATAAAGGATATTACATCGGATTTGTTGTAGGTTGTGTCTCTTCATTTTGCTGGATAATAGAAAGGAAGGACTAGCTGTTCAGGGTGGACATAGCCCAAACTGGGTGAACCATGTATATCTATGTCTCTCTATTTTTATATTTTTTTTGTGCTTATTTTTTCCACATATTTTATGTGTTGCATTGCTCTGTAATATATAATTTTCTAACATTTCTGACTCATGTCGGCTATTAACTCCATAAATGTACTACATTGAAATATGAATAGCATGGACGAAGTTGTGATTAATAATATAAAACCCTAGACAAACCTTTTATAACATCTAATCAAATGAATCTTTTTTCACCACAACCTACCTCCTAGCTAAGACTGTGCCATAACCATTTTCTCACTTTAATAAAACTGCACCACATGAAAGAAACATTGTTCTTAGTTGGAACCCTAGATAATATCAAACCTTCCATATTTTTGCGATTAAGGTATTTCTCACTAATCATGTCATGCCATATTCCAGGTCCAATAAACTCCTTCCACAAATTCTTGGTAAGAAGAGAAAGATTAAAATTCTTTGAATATTTTTTTCCCCCAACCCCATCCACAACAAACCTACTAATAAAGTCTAACCTAGAGAGATGAAACTTCAATTTGTTTCCTGCACTATCCCATATAAAGCCTTCAATGATGGCATGAATTTTATGAATGGTTGACATTGGTAAGTGGAACAAGTGCATTCCACTTACAACAATTTAACAACAAACATATTCCAATACCTCTTCTCATAGTTTTCAGGCTTCAAATGTGAACCCAAATACTTGAAACTGCCAGAAAGAGATTTGAATTTAATCCCAAATAGATCTGTAATATCCTTTGATACATCCTCGCCTATTCTATCTGAGATGAGTTCAAATTTTTCTATGTTCAAGATGAGCCCTAAATCATTCCAAAATTTTGTAATAATTTGATAAAAAGAATGCCATTCTATGATATTAGCCTCTCCTAGGAAGAGAACATCATCAACAAACATTAAATGAGATAGAGAAATGTTGTTAGTTACACTACATCCAATAATATTGCATGAATATGTGGTACAAAATGAAATTGTTCCACTATGTACATGATTTCCAAGCCCATCGGTCTCTCTGTGCAATTATGTTTTTCTAAAGAGCAACCAGAGCCATTTTGGTTGTTTCTTGCACGTACCATTCATTCCCTCCAACCTGTCACATGTGTTGAATTTGTGTTGAAATGGAAATTATTAAAATCCTCCCTGCACAAATGAATATAAACTGGAAACAGAGGACAAGTAATAGTATTTATATTTCTCTTAACAATACATTCTTTGTGAGCCCTCGTTACCTTAACGCACCTTCCAAATTGCCACCAAATCATATGTGCTAGAAATGTCATCAGTCAGTGTAAGTAATTCCCTATGTGCCTTTGAATATTAAAACAAATCCTTGTTATAGATGCAATGAAAAATAATAAATAAGTGGTAAGAGTAAGTTTATTTATGAGGTGTAGACCCATTAGTTTGTGTGGGGTTTAGTCCCCATCACATTATAGGTTCAAATTTCATGGGAAGGGTTTGAGGATGGGAGCCACTTTTGGGGGGATTAAACTATCCTATGGGGTGTCCAAGCTAGACTGAGGTGATAAAATCCCATTTATGGGTAGATCATTCTTCCTTCCAAAATTTATACTAGCCCCAACCTAAGCTCAACATAATTTAAACACACACTAAAAAAGTGAGAAAATTTTTGTTTTTCTTTTCATCTCTTTCTCTTAAAATAATGATGAGTATATGAATTATATTCATAATGATTGTTTTTTTTATCCTAAGGTATGGGATGAAACTAAATATATCACCAAAAGTAAAGATCATTTGTTTGGAAACATAGTTCTTAAAAAAATTTGGAAAAATTAATGTAATTCATCTTAAAGCTATTTCTGTGTGCACTTGATTGGATATATTTTTTTTAAATGGAAACAATAAATGTTGAAAATGTCACCATGAAACATTATAATTTAATTTTCCCTTGAATTAAATTAGAATAAAATTGTAATTCCACATCTCAAGACAACTTGTACAAGTTAACTAAGTTAGTATGACTATTTTGTGGATTAATACCTCTTGCGGACAAGAGCGATCTCCCTAGTACCCCAACAGGTAACTAAAAACAAACAATCATTTGAATGCCTCTTTCTATAAACTATTATAATTTTATATTATTATAACTTAGAAATGAAGAGGTTATGCTCCTACCTTTCAATCGAGACGTTTGATATAACCTTTGCCATTAACTCCAAAACAATCCTTAAATGCTGAGAAAAACCTGCAATCACAAACAATGCAAAGGATAAAAGCACCTACAATATATAATAACCATAAATACCAGTTCAACTTAGTGGTCAAGGAGTCTAAGTATTGACATCATTTCAATGAATTCGGAAACAAGACAATGAGAAAAAGAGATCCATATGTATTATCAAAAATAAAAAGAGCAATCTTACAACTTGAGCCTTGATGTTGTACAGATTTCTCCCATGTGTCTGCGCAATAATATCCTTTGTTTGACAAGCCTTCCTCTCTAGAATGACTAGCATGAAGTCTTGTGCACAAAGGTGTGATCTTCAATGTACAACCAACAACTTACTAATACAGAATCTTCCAACAACTACAAACTACTCTTAAACCTGAAACTTCAGCTCAATTTATACATAGATTGAGGAAGTTTTAGATCCATCAATAGTGGGATGACATCCTCTAGTGAAGGGATTAGAGTTCCTTTAGCCGAGGGATAAGCTCCATGAGTAGAGGGATATAGCTCGAAATGGCATGACTCTAGCGGCTTCTACTTAGGAGAATATTAGACCAAATAGGCTTCTAGAAGTTACATTTTCATGTTTACTTCCTTTTAACGAGGGTGCATAGTTTTTGTTGGTGAACATAGTGGCAATCATCGCAGCTAATAGAATAAGTATCAGCGCATGCACAGGAAATGGTCACAAAAAGCGCGCAGGTAATATTTTAAAGGTTTTAAAAATATTTTCTCCACTTTCCAAGACTTGGTTCAGGAACATGAATGTTTTTGACTTCTAAGGGAACATGATATGGATGGTGATAGATCCGTAATGACAGTCAAATGTCATGGTGAAAAAATGACGTGCAACATATTTCCCCCTAAAGTGTGAAGTCTGAGAAATTTTTTCGAGAGAGTGAAGCGCTTTATCATTCCAAAGATTGGATTGGAGACACCAGTCGAAAACATGTAAGAAACATTGAATGAAAATATATATCATCACTGAGGTAGACATTCCCATACTCAGAGCAAAACTAACTAAATGTTCTAGTACAAATATGTCTTTAGCACTACATCAAAAGTAGACACAGTATGGGTGCAACCATATGTTATAAAGAGGTCTATTGTATCATGAATACATAACTCATCGCAGCCTGCATGGTTGAAACTAGATCCAGGGTCTCGATTTCCTCTTCTAGAACTAGTACGAGTCTATCCATGTGATTGATTGTTTCGAAGTCGAACATGGTAGAAACCACTTGATTACCGATTAATGATGAAAATCGTTAACAAGTGTGAAAGAAACCACCAATAATGACAATAGCTCTCAAATTACTTCAACACAATCTATGAAGTGTGAATGAATGATTTGCCATTGAACACTCATAGAATCATTCGATCGAAGGTCAATGATGAAAACATGTCGTGGAAGGTGAGAAACCTACCATTGGGGCATGCAGATTCCAAGGTACTAATAGGATTCTAAATCAACTTTCTAGATAATTAGTTGTTGTCGATAGAAAGTGATTCGTTGTAGGAAAGTCTACGACACAAAACCATTAGGTCAACTTTTGAAGAATTTTTTTGCAAAGATTAATTCAGGGATGGTCAACGCGAATGGAGACAAATGTTTGCAATGAATGGTGAATTTGAAATTTTACTTTCTCTTGAACACATAATGAAATTGTAAATGGCTTCGCAACATTTCACTTAAAGATAATACCCAAACCGGATGAATAATTTCAATGAAATTTGATTAACTGTAAGACAAAAGGATTACCCAACCCAGACATGAGTGCGACACAATGTCGTGTTCAAGAATGACATGCTATTTTTTAAAACAAGAATAAAAAAAATGGATTATTTTTCTCGCTTTTTCCCCCACCATTACTGGCAAGTACCTCTTTATTTTTGTCAAGCTTGAGGATGATAACATTTTATTTTCGTGTAAGCTCATCCTTCAGATGAGTCCATATTAGTATTTCTAACGAACCCTAAGGAGTGGTCTGGTCCTATTGTAATCGATAGGTCATGCACTATTTAGTTTTAAAGAGTCTAGCATAAGATTAACTTGGTGTTTTCCAATTTTAGGGAGTCAAAAGAAAAACATAAGTAAACTTCGTAGTGTTATTTTTTGTAAATTTAGTCTCTCAAACCGGAGAAAAGGATAAAATGATGTAGGATAGAACTCTATTGACCATGCTTAGTCAATGTATACATTTTTTGTAAATATTCTAGTTCAGTCCAGAAAAGGGGTAAAATTATATTGAATAGACGAATGTTCATTTACTTTAACGAGTTCAAATAGTCAAGTGCTCAACGATCTTTTCATGTTAAGAGACTCTAAAAAGGGCTTAAAAGAGGACTCCAAGGTTTCAAATTTTTGTATTTTTTAAGAGCCCAAAAAAATGATAAAAGTGTACTCTTTGTAAAAATGGTTCATTTTCAAACATAACCTGTTCCCTGCACAAAAACTCAAAAAAACTACAATCACATTCTCTTCAATCATGGAAAAACATTCAAAATTGAACTCCTAAAGGTGAAAATAAATAAAATAATATTATTTTATTCATTGAAACCTATAAAAAGAGGTCAAAGAAGATCATTTTTACCTTTTTATTTTTCAGAGCAAAGAAAAAGAGTTTTTGCCATAAACCTTTCGAAGCGGATATCAAGAGAACTAGTCAGCCATTTCGAGAACCGTCAGTTCCAGGCATTCCACCTCATCATTATCTTGGTTTGAATCCATTTATTTTTTAATTTTAAGTTTTTAGTTCATTTTTTAGGGGGAAACAAGGTTTTGAAATTCGCTCTCGGGGGTGCGCAGGTTTTCGTGGTGAAACCCGCGCACCCCGATGATTTTTTAATAGAAAAAATCACCAATATGCCACAGTTTTTATACATAACCCATGTGAAAAAATTCATTATTTATGAATAAAAACTACGCAAGTGCTGTGGGGTTTTCAAAATTACATTTCTATCCATAAAAAAAATGGCTCAAATTCTCTCTAATGATTTCTAATGTTCCTAATTGATTGTTTTTAGGCTAGAAATCATGTTAGAATGGAGAGAAAGAGAGCATGAGTTGCATGATAACGAAGCCATGGATGACCCAACAACACTTTGCATGTTGAAGAATTTCGGTTTGTATAAATTCTGGGAAATATAAGGAATAAAGGCATAGGTGGAAGTTAATGACCTGGTTGGTCAATGCCTGGGATGTTCAGGAGTAGTGCTTCATTATTGGGGATCACAGGCTTGTGATCAAGCTAGAGAATATTTATTCCCTCACTAGATTACCCTGTAGAGGAAGAGATATCTCCTTATTTGGGTCACGACTAGGGGGACTGCCTACTGCATCTTATATGGTGCAGTATTGCAGCCAAGATTCATAGTTGAAGGATAGTCCCATAGATATCAAAACCATTGTGCAATTAGACCTTAAGATCATTTAATTTACAGTTACCCAGTTGTGTGGCAGTGCAGCTCCACATGTGACTACCAAAGCACAAATGCAGGTTGTCTTTAAGTGTTCTGGGGGAACAATTTTCAACTGGTGTGAAGGATTGTTGGTCAACATGAAAGGCCAAATTACGAGAGTGAAAAATGGGAAGCTGAAGAACTTTGGCTATGGATCCATTCTTTTATCTTTCGCTTTGGAGAGGATTCCACTCCTAGCACCTCAGCAGTCACCAGTGGATCTGACGAGACTGAGGGAACCATGTATGTTGCAATTGGTTTCATTGATGGCTCGCCATGGTGACGATGGTGGTCGTGTGGTTCAATATACCCCTAAGTTATTCATATGGCTCAGGAGCCAAACATTCATGATTAAGGATTTTCCTTATGCAGGGGTAGATTTTAGGGTGACCCTGACACATCACTCCCACCAGGAACATAGTGGGATGCATCAGGTAAAATATCTCATTTTGTAGTTTTTGTGTTATCTAATTTTTATTTGATTTTTTATCGTCCAATAGTGATAAAAATATTAAAAAGCAAATGTTGGCCCAACATGACCAGTAGCACTTCATCTCTTGGATAAGCGAGATGTGCAACCTATAAGAGCAGGTCCACCATAGACCGATGCAATAGAGACCCTTGCAGAGCTAGAGAAAAATCTAGAGAGGTTGAATATTGAAATCCCAAAGATAGGGATGGATGATATACATCTCAGGCTCCACAGACATGTGAATGGGGTTCCAAGCCCATTCAGGCGATATCTGCACAGGCTGGCTGCTATATTTCGCTACCATGATCATCATCATGGATAGCTAATAGTCGATCTAGATTGGAATTTTTCTTTTTGTATCGGTATCTTTAGATCATAAGGTGTTTGAAACCTATGATCATATACAACATAATATTTTTTGACACACAAATATTTGACCTAATGATATTCCTACTTTCAATCTCTCAGTATCTTGTTCAATATGGATCAAATATTGTTTTATTTTACCTTTAATGCTGTAGATGTATTTTTAAAACTTGATTAGCTAATGCGTCAGCCGATATTTTTAAATTTCCTAAAATGTGTTGATATTCAATGTAATAAAATTGTCTTTATAAGATATGAACCGTTAAAAACATTCTTAACAAAGACGAATTTATGATAGCATAAACATCGTTTAAATGTAATACAATGAGTTGCAAATCTAACCTAACAATCAAACGTCAAATGCCAAATGCAATGGAATTAGATAATAGCTCAATGACTGAGCTATATTCTGCAATTTTTTTCATTGTTTTATTGAGGCAAATCCCATGAATATAGAATAACTCATCAGTGGGTGAATATTTAACCAAAGTAGCAGAAGAAATGTTCTGTGTACTACGACAAGCCTGTCATCAAAGCCAATGTAAATCTAAAGGAACGTCGACATTTGCAGTATCAAGAGTAATCAAAGATAAGCAACGAAAGTAGAGAAAACTCATCAAGAAAAATAACTAATCTAAGACACACTTTTCTAATCTAAGGCACATTGTTCTAAAATGAAACTAATGTACAAAAAGGATCTTCACATGAAAAACCATGCATAATATCTCTTGAGGTAAAGGAAATTTTTGGGTTTATCTAAAGATATGCCATCATAATCAATTAACTTGTAGGATCATTTTGCAAGCACATGCTTAACAATATAAGGACCATGCCACATTGGTTCGAATTTACTGGCACCTAGTTTGTCATGAGCTTGATCATATACTAAAACTAGGCCACCTTCCGAATAGATACGAGGATTAACAATTTGATCATATTGAGCCTTAACACATTTTTTATGAGCTTCGGAAGCTAATGCAGCGGTACAAAGAGTCTCATCTAACTGTGTTAGGTATAAGAAGCGTTTCTCCTCTTTAGAGGTATATGGTAACAATTCAATGGCTAATTTGAGTGACGAGATTTCACATTCAATGGGTAACACAAATTCCAAACCGTAAATGAGTTGAAAAAGAGTAAACCCTATGAATGTTTTTGCAGAGGTACAGTATGCCCATAATTCCCAAAAAAGCATCATATGCCAATTCGTTTTATGACTTCCTACAATCCGTTTAATCATGTTTGTTAAAACTTTGTTGACAACCTCAACTTGGCCATTGGCCTGTGGATAGTATGGCGTAGAATTATCATGGCGTAGGCCAAGCTGAGCGAAAATTTAGGCCATCATAATGTTTTGAAAGTGGCTACCATGGTCCGTAATGGTAGCTTGAGGGACACCAAACCTAGCAATCACGTGATTGAAAATGAAAATTGTTGTAGTTTTTCCATTAGCTGTGAATGTAGGCATCACCTCGGCCCTTTTGGTAAAGTAATCTACGACGAGAATAATATACCCATGCCCCCCGGCCGAGTGAGGGTTACATGTTATGAAATCGATTCCCCATTTGGCGAAAGGACCTACATCAATGATTGGGTGAAGAAGAGATGGAGGCGCACGCATATTTCGATCAAAAATCTAGAAATTAGGGCATTTTCTAACTGCAAGAATAGAATCTTTGAATAGTGATGACCAAAAATAGCCAACGCGCAATATATTTTGGTTTGAGGAAAACCCAGACATATGGCCACCACACGCTCCAGGATGGTAGTCATTTAAGACCCTTTCAGCTTCTTCATGATTTATACAACGTTGAAAATCATAATCGGCACCATGACAATAAAGAGTGTCACCAACAATATTGTATTGTTGATATTCTACATCGATCAAATTGTGAAATATCTAGCTGAAAGTTTTTGGTTTTAATATATATAATGATATCTCCATACCAAGGATCTAATGTAATGATTATAAATAGATTCATCAACAATATGGTCCTCTCCCACTGTTTTGGATTCAGTATAGGGAAAATCACACATAAGTTCAGTAAAAACCAATGATTTCTTATACTTTGATTTCTCGAACTCAAATCAAACTCTTGTAGGATAACTATCCATTTAGAGTATTTTCCACCAAGCCATTGTTTTGTAAAAATGTATATAATCTGGTTGAAATTAGATATCACTGTGGTTTTACATAACAATATGTAATGACAGAATTGTTAGATAGCTTGAACAACTTCTAAGGCCAATTTATCCACATGCGAATACTTGATCTCTATCGGGGTGAGATTCTGAATTAGGTAATAAATCACATGTTCATTTTTGGATTCATCCTCTTGAACTAAAACCATTCCAATTGTGGAATCAGACGCAGCTAAGTAAAAAAATTAATCCCAGTGATAATCAGGTGGATGCAACAACGGTGCACGGGTCAATGCGTTTTTGAGTTCATCAAAAGATTTATCGGAAAGCTCATCCCAAATGAATGGAACATCCTATTTAAATAACCGAGTGAAACCTTTACTTAACTCTTTATATTTTGGGATAAAATGACGCAAACTTTTTTCTTTCCCCTGCAAACTATGGAGTAAATTAACAATGGCCTCAACCTTCAACGGGTCGATACGAATGCCTTCTTTTGAAAGAATGAACCCAAGTAAGTGTCTTGATTGTACACAAAAAACACATTTGTGTGGATTCAAAAAAATGTTGTGATGCCTACAGCGCATAAAGATGGCACGTAAATGTGTAGGATGATCTTGCCTACGTAAAGAATGAGAAGGTAAGTCATCCAAGTAGGGCTATAAAATGTGTTCGATATCATGAAATGCATAATACATAGCTCTTTGAAAACTTGCGCCAGCATTTTTTAGTCCAAATGGTAATTTACAGTATGAAAACGTTCCCCATGGACATATAAATGTTGTTTTAGGCTGATCAGCAGGGAGTATGTTTATTTGATTGTAGCCAGAAAATCCATCCATAAACGAAAATATTTCATTTCAAGCACAATCATCAACAATTTGATTTATGTAAGGGGTAGGATAATTGTCTTTAGGACATGCCTTGTTAATATCTCGATAATTGACACATACTCTGATAGTCCCTTGTTCTTTGTTACTGGAACTATATTAGATCCCCGTTCCGTCAAAGGAATAGGATAAAAAATCCCATGCGAAGTATTTTTTCAACTTCAGCTTTAATTGCAACAACTTTCCGTGGATGTATCAGACGTAATCTCTGTCTAATAGGTTTAGCATCCGAGTATGTATTAATTTGGTGAATAAAAATATTAGGATCAATACCTGGAATTTCTTCATAAGACCAGGCAAAAAATGACTTGGAATTCCTGAAATAGGGCTTTGTATAAATTGATATCTTCAATCGAGCAAGAAGAACCTATATGAATGGTTTTAATTATCCCAGGTTTTATCGATATGTCATTGGGAATTGTGGCAGAAATATTTCCTAAATTTGTCTCAAAATCCGAATGAAGAATGGACATAGGATTTTGAGGTTCCTCAACATAATCAATCAAAAATATGGATGAAAAGTCATTTTCGAGTCTATCAAGTTTAGGTAAAAAATAATATCGATGATGAAGATTGTCCCATGGTAATTGATCCAATGACAAGATTTCTTGGATATTTTCATAAGTTGAAAACACTTGTTTAAAAGGATCAGAAAATGATGTCATGGTTGAGCTTAATAAAGAAGAAGACTCTTCACTAAACACATTCATTTGATCAGTATTGGTTGATGAAATGTCAAAACACGATTGTACCATTACATATGCCGATTCATATGGACTTAAAGGCATCTTGCCACCATAGGAGTCCAATTCGAATTCTAAAGGCACATTGAATGTGTCATCAAATGGAATTGTGCTTGATGTAATCATATTTATATTAGCAATAGTTCGAGGTATGTTAGGAGGAGGTATAGCGAAAGTTCCCATAAGAGAGGAATATTTAACTAGTCCTATCCCAACATCTTCATAAGGGATAACCATTTTTCCTGCATGATGGATACTATCTATAAAGGTAGGGTCTGAAGCGAAGTAAGAAAACTGATTGATTTTAACAATATTTACTTTATGAGGAAACATGATCATTCAAAATACTGATGAAACCACATTGGTCATAGCATAAGACCAACTTCGACCTAAAATAAGGTTGTAGTCAAGAGGGGCATCAATAACTTCCACCTCAATCATTACAATTTTTCCTTCTATCTCTATAGGTAGATCTTGGAGTATTCCGAATGGGCAAAAACCTCTTCCATCAAAGGCTTTAAGAATCGTGGGTGACTAATTGATTGGTGGAGTAATAGTAATTTCCTCTAAGCTGGACAAGATTTCATCACTTTTAGGGCCAAATTTGTTGAAGGGGATATGGCCAAATCTTCAACAATATTGTAATTCTAAGCGGCTCTTGCATGTGGGTTGAAAGATGATTTTCAAAGTACACCTTTGGCAGGCGGTTTAATCACTAAATCAAGATTAGGTTTCTCGATGTGTAATGGTTCAGAAACAGGAGGTGTTGATACTGGAGGTTGACTAGATGATTCAGTTTCCTTTCTAGTTACAAGACTCTTAGATCCATCGTCTTGAGATTGCGTGGCAACCATGACCTGGGACATTATTAGGATATCCATCGACGAATTGGAAGAAGATATGATCATTTTGTTTTCTTGTGATGGAAAAGGATCTTTAAGGACAACAGGTGTGGGTGAACCTTTGAAAATTTTGGATACCTTGGCTTGATGCGGGCACTCTTTGGTGTAGTGATCTTCGTCACAGATAAGACAAGGATAAAAAGGTTTCCATTTTTCATCTAATGGTTCGGTTTTTTTCTACTTTCTCTTTGGGGGAAGTGTTTCTTTTTATTTTTACGCTTCCCTTTTTTCTTATTTCTAGATGATTTAGCTTTGGCTATAGATGAGTCTACGACATAAATCTCGACAAAATTTTCTAGGGAAGGATCTCCTTTAGGTGAATATGGTAGAGTTATGATGGGAGAAGTAGATTTATGTATTTCTTCTTACTCTTTGTCATATTAACTAAACCAATTACACCGTCCATGGCGTGAGAACTGGAAGGAGTTGTAGTGAGTTGACCTTAGCGTGGTAAATCAAGAATGTTTTCATACAAAGTACCAGACTTTGTGTAAACGAGGTCCAAGTACTAGGCTTTAGCTATGACCTACTCTTCTGTTACACTACCTCCTTTAGCTACATCTTCAATAATCTTAGGAAGTAATGATTTGATGAACCATTCAGCCAGAATTGGACCTGGGATGAAAACTTTGACTAAGTGGCATCTATGTCTCCATTCGTGTATGTGATCTGAAATGTGCGTAGACGTACTTTGTTTTAATGAAGTCAAAAGTTCTGTGCCATTATCATAATGGACTGGCAACTAAAAATGAGTCAGGAAGGCTGTTGCTAAAGCGTTGAAATTGTTGAAAGAGCCTTGTAGTGACTCAATGTACCACTTTGTGGCTAAGACGATCAAATTTATTTAAAAAAAGTATCAAATGAATCGAATCATCGATTAAAGAATTGGACGCACACCATAGATGATAAGTCATCACATGATTCGAGGGGTATTCTCCTGATTTTCCTTCAAACTTTTGAATGTCTCTGGGAAACTTAGTAGGAATTACTGGCCAAAATGAAAGATAGTAAATTAGATCATTTTTTAGCCGAGAAAAGTCTAGTAAATCTAAAGTTGCAATGAATTATAACCATCAGTTAGGGTCTTGCTGAGAAAATTAATAACCTTCAGGAACAATGCTAGTACCAAGAGAGGGATATCCACGAAAACCTGGGATAGCCTGAGAAGTTGGAAATGGTATACCTCCAGGGTATCCAGGGTTAGCCATACCAAGTTGAGGTTGAGTTGGTATCTGATATGTATAAATAGGGTATGTTTGGCTCTGGTAAATTGAATTTTGTTCCATTTTTCCATATTGTAATTTCCCTTGAAATGGTTGACTTTGAACAAATTGGCCTTGAAAATGTTGGCTTGCTGAAGGTTGTCCCTGAATAATTGGTCCTGTAAAAGCTTTCCCTTGAATAAATTCACCAACAAAGGGTTGTATTTGAAAGGTTTGACCTGTAAAAGGTATACTTGTTTGAACCGTAGTTGCACTAGGTTGTTCTACAAAGGTTTTAGGAATAGACTGAACTGTAGGTCTATTTTGATGAGTAGTAACCTGAGGAATCACCTATTTAATAGTTGGTGTTGATCTTTCAAGGGTCGTAATAATAGGGACTTGATAAACTCCTGGGATAGGTGTACTTGGTTTTTGAACATAATTTTGCACAACAGATTGGATAGGAGTACTAAGAGTACTCGGACGAGCTTGCTGACTACTTGAAACAGATACTTGTGGGGTAATTTGAAGTGCACCTTGAACAAGATGTTGGACTTGGGTAAAACCAAATTTTCCAGTTGGCTAAGCAGGTTGATTATAAGTTATTTTCAATGTAGGTTGCAAATATTGTTGTGTAAACAAAGGGTTCCACATACTATTTATCCCTATGTAAGGAGTTCCCATTGAAGGTTGTGATACATAAGGTTTACCATAACCAGTTTGAGGCATTGGAACATAAGTTTAAAAATTACCAGGAGTATTTTTCCCTACAACCAGAGGATAGGTTCCAGTGAAAGGTTGTCCTCCTTGAAAGGATGGATGCTCTTAAAAAAGTTGTTTCCCTTGAAAATATTTCTTCCCTTGGAGAGGTTGTTTTCCTTGAAAAGGTTGTTTCCCTTAGAGAGGATGCTTTCCTTGGAGAGGTTGTTGCCCCCCAGGCACTATATAGACACCTTGTGAGCTAGCTTGAGAGATACTCCCAGAAAACATATAGACATGTTCCGTTGTCAAAGGTTCAGTGGTAGACTCATAAAAACCAGTTGACATGGTATAAGTTTCGGAGAATGGAGATGCTCCTAAGAAAGTGCCAGAAAGTGACTGTTACCCAGTAGGAACAAAAGAACCTCCATAAAAAAATGTTTCTAGTGAAGAATAAAACATAGATGACTTAGTAGACATGATTTTAGAAGCCATGTTACTACTTCTGGGTAAAGAGTAGAATGGTATCTGACATGGTGACTGAGTGTAACCGGAGTTGTGTAGAAAATTGGTAAATTGATGATACCAAGGATCTAGTCTAAAAGGAATGAAAGGGTAAATCAGTTCACTAAACCTTAGATATAAATATTCTTGATGAGAGGGAAGTGTAATCTCTTGTTCCATGTCAGATATCTCTTCAATGCTAATTAGGCCAGGACGAAGATTCTTAGTGATGAGAAGTTTCACTCGAGGTGAACAAGGAGGACCAGGAGTTGGGACTATGAGATCCAAAGGTGACTCAGATGAAGTGGAACCAGATTCAGGCTCATATATTTCAGGTTCAATGAGTTGCGTATCTGACAACTCACTAGTGAAAAATTCAACTGTAATTACTTCAGAAAATTCTGGTTGTTCTTGATCTTTTTCAATTTTTTGAGGTTGATTAACTTCGAAATCAGGATGTATTACAATGGATGTTTCTCCTTGTTCAGTACACTCGGTTCTTGATTTTTGAAATCTTTAGATTTTATTTTTTCCAATTGAATAGGAGTATATTTAGGGGGTTTCCCCTGCATTCTACGTGAATGTCTCGGTAATTCATCCACGGTTAATCTTTTTAACACACGAAATCAAAAAATTTCAAAAGAATACACGTAAGGCCTCTAAAAATCGAACAAATGAACACGTGCCTATAAAATCTGAGAGACAAACCACACACAAATAGTACGTTTCCACAATAAAAACTCTATTTGGTGATGAAATCCAACATCGTGGAGATTAATGTGGAAAATTGGCAGTTGGAACAAATACCCTGACCAGCTGCTTAATGAAGCAGTCCGGTACTAGTAACTTCGCTATGCCATCTCGAAGTGAAGATTACCCTCCGGAAAGTCCAAGTGAGTCTAGTCAACGTCTTCTCCACGTACAGTGGGACCTTCCCTCCACCATCACCTTGGGAAAAATGCTAAATATTATGGCCACTAAGGTCACCAACTGAGACAATTGAACCTGGAGGAACAGTCTGTAGTCTGAAATACATGCAAGGGAAGAGTATCAAAGCTCAATCCCCTTGAAAAATCTTCAACATGGTAAATCTGAGTTTTGCTAACAAGTGATCCTAGGCTCCTCAACAATGGTTAATTCAAGGTTTATCGTTTGTATTATGTGCACATATTCTATCTTCACCAATGAAGTAAGCACGATTACCTCACTAGGTCCGACATGACCTCGTGCTTGACTCTTTTAAGAAGATATTCCCAGAGAAAAAATGCAACAATTGGATTTCCTTACCGCAAGATGCTAATTTTTGTTTTATCTTACTTTGGAACATTAATTACAACCTATTACAATTCACTAGCCCTAAGCTAAATTGGTGGAATGGGCCCTAGAAAATGTAAAAATATCTAGATCAATTTTATCAAGCGTTGTATTAATTTGGATGTTATTTACGCAAAGGGATATGGAGATGAAACTTGATGATATTTGTACCTGACTCAAAATACTATAAATGCATCAATATGAAAATGCAACTCTTTATTTCAATGAATTTCTATTTAAGAGAAAGTTGAAGGATTTTTGGACTCAAAAAGTACAAGCTTCCTAAAAATTCAAATAAGATTTTTTTTCATCAACAAAACAATTTCATTTCCAAGCATGACCAATATCTCTTTTGTGATGAAAAATTCGTTGCTGACAAAGCCAAAAACTAAAATTTTGATGAACAAACAATTCTCCAAAGAAAGCAACTCCTAAAAACCCTAAAAAGTGTAAAAACTTCAAAGAAAATCAAAGCTCTTAACTAAAAATCTTAACTAAGATACCTATGAGTGTCTTTTAATGATTTCGCTTAGTTGAAAGAAAACTAAAATGTTTCCCATTTGAACTGGAAGAAATGAAATCATAAAAGACTAGTTTGAGACAAATTAGACTTCGGTAATCTAGAAGCTTTTCCTTTTTGCAATCAAGTAAGAAACAAATACTCAAATAAGTAAGGCTGGCAAGGATCCTAGTGGCTCAAGAACGAAATAACAAA
The DNA here is from genome assembly GCA_034641835.2 of Pinus albicaulis. Classification (NCBI taxonomy): domain Eukaryota; kingdom Viridiplantae; phylum Streptophyta; class Pinopsida; order Pinales; family Pinaceae; genus Pinus; species Pinus albicaulis. The sequence goes on from JAXQQM020072536.1 coordinate 35,543, forward strand.
AAACCAGTGATCTTTGGCAATGAATCTATTTTCTAAAAAGAGAAATATATCAAACTAGGGAAAACCCTAACAGAATTATGGAAAAAGGATGATTTATCAAAACAGACTCTAAGGTAACAATGTAAACTTTGAAACAGGAACTGATACGAGTAGCCTCTTTTCTGAGGTAGCAAAAAATCATCTAATTTTAAAAAGTGCCGATTCATAATACACCATTTTTTAGGTAGCAAAAAATCCTCTAATTTTGAAAAGTGTTGATTCAGAATACACCTTCTTTTAGGTAGCAAAAAATCATCTGATTTTGAAAAGCGTTGTTTCAGAATACACATTTTTTTTATTTTTAGCATATTTTTTACACTTTAAATTTTCTCATGTATCACGTATGAACATTTTTTAAAAAATATTAGCGATATTTCATGCTAATTTTGAAAAGTGTTGATGCAACATCAACACCCTTTTTTAGAGGGCTTATTTTTAATAGTTTAAATTTTATAATGTATGAAGTGTGGATTTTTTTTTTTAAATGTTGAAGATTTTCATACGAATTTCGAAAACCATCAACATTTTTTTTACTTTTTTTTTCAAGGCATATTTTTGACACTTTAAATTTTCTTATTTCCTAAGTATACATAATGCTTTTTTTAAATATTGATTATTTAACCATTTTTCAGGTGGTCTTATTTCTCTTCATGTTTTTCAACCTAAGATAAGATATTTGGTTTTTAAAGATTTCCAATTTTTTTTTCCTTTGCAATATATATATATATATATATATATATATATATATATATATATATATATATATATATATATATATTCCAAAGTTTTAAAAAATTAATATTTTGAGGTTAGGATTTCTTTTATATGTATATATCGTTAATTAATATTTCAATACATATAAAATAATTATCACCAAAAAATAATAACTTTAAAAATTCAAAAAAATATATACATTTTTCATATAGATATAATTAAAAAAGTATGTATTTTAAGACATTATCACAAGAAAAGACACGTTAAATAAATAATAATTATGGAAATTTTGAACAAATTGTTTTTTGGAAAAACAATTTTTTTTATAAATTCTATATAAAAAAAAAAGACAACATTTCAAAAATAAAAATTCCAAAAAGTAATTTAGATTACATTTTAAGTATTAAAAAAATTAAAATTAAAATAAAACATACAATTTATAAAAACAATAAAAATCATAAACATAAAAAATATATACAAATTAAGTTATAAAAAAATAAATCATTAAAAATAAAAAAAAATAATGATAAAAATACATTGAAAAAAATAAATTAAAAAATTAAAAACAAGAAAAATAACAAAACGTATATAATTTAAAAAAAAGGCCCATATAATTAAAAAACAAAATTAAAAATAAAAATAAATAAATAATAATAATAATAATAAATAAACGGATTTCGGTCTTTGGAGATAATATCCAAGAGGCTTAGGGGAAGATGGTTAGGATTTCGATTTGTTCTTAAGCTCTTATAGATGTAGGCTGTTCGGGCTTACGAACCTAAACTTTGCCTTATTCTTTGTTCCAGATGGGAAGTTTTCTAGGGATGCTTTCGATACGGCCCCTTGCCAAGCGCTGCCTCTGCCTGGACTGAACGCCTCTTCAATGAATGTCGCTGCTCATTCAGAAGGCACAGGATTTGCGGAGTCCAGGGACGATGCAGACCTCACTGCTGCTAAGATTCACAGCGTCTACCCTTCGATGCCTGCGGCGGCCTCCCTTTATTACAGAGGCGTCTCTCTGCCCCGAGGTCTTTTTGCAGCTCTTCAAAGGGCAGATACTACAGGCTTCACCATTTGCTCTGTTTCCGCCTTCGTTTGCAACCTATGGTAGAAGCGACCCTCGGATCAACACATTGGGTCTGCAGGGGGGTTTATAGGTGGCGAAAAATTTCTTGCTTCCCCCTCCAAACCTCGGCTGGGCCAGGCGTTGTTGGGTTACCTGCGAACCAACTCCCTTTCTTCTCAGATCTGTACTAATAAGATGGGATCAAATGATTGCTCTGCCCCATTTCAGATCCAAATTTCATCTCTTTCAGGCAACACCATTCTACAATGGGTTTGCTCTTCAGACTTGGTGCAGAACCTTAAGTTAAAACTGGAACATAGGATTGGGATTCCCTCGGTCCATCAGAGACTCCTATTCCAAGGTAAACAACTTGAGGACCTTCTTCTCCTCTCTGATTACAGCATTAAAAGAAATGATTCTATTGTATTATCCCTTTGTTTGAGAGGAGGCGTAGCTAGACAGTCATCTTCAGCTCCCTCCTTCTCCTACAAAAATGTTGTCCATTCTCATATCCCCCATCCTCAGTCTTCTTCGAAAGCAGCACAACCAACTATGGCTCCCAAGCCATTTTTGGTGGATAAATTGGAGGAAATTCCTTCTATAGAATTCTATAGTCCTGGGATTGACGAACTCCACCAGATTTTTCCAGAATCCGCAATCATATGCATATTTAATGGTCTATGGCCTCACACTGCAGATTTATACTAGTGGGTCCATAACAACTGGACCAAAAAAAGCAAGATCTACTTATGCTCGAAAGGCTTCTTCATTGTAGCTTTTGAATTAGTTGAAGATTACCAAAAGGCCTTAACGGGAGGCCCTTGGTTCTGGGGCTCGACTGGGCTTTTCCTCTCTCCATGGTTTCCAGACTTCAACCCTTCTACAGTTGTCATCACAAAACTTCCCATTTGGGTCAGGCTCCCGAACCTTCCGGTGCATCTATGGCATATCTCTGTTCTCATAGCCATTGGAGACACCTTAGGACGCTACCTAGCTACAGATACCTCAAGAAGGGAGAATGGACTCTACACCTATGGCAGAATTTGTGCAGAAATAGACATCAGCGAAGGACTGCCAGATTAGATCAACCTCAAGATTGGAGATTTCCACTGGACTCAAACCTTAGATTACGAAAATACAACATTTCGTTGCCGCCATTGTCATCAAGCGGGGCACCTCCAAAATGCTTGTACCCATTTCCTTGACAAAAAGAAGAAGATGAATCACAAGCCCAAATCCAAGAGTTGGAATCCCTGTTTTCCTCCCCCATGGATGATTCAGACTCCTCCATCTCAGATGAGGAGGAAATAGTTGTTGATGGGCAGAATGAGGGGGCTCAGCCAGACGCCACCTCTACTAGTCCTGCGGACCCCTCTGCCCCGCTGTTCTCTCAGAAACACTCTCACGTGTCTTCGTCCTCTGACTCGAATAAGGATATTCTGCCCCCTGGGCAGAGTTGTCTACAACTAGTCATGGCTCAACCAAATTCCACTGACTGGGTTTTAGTAAGCAAGAAAAAAGGGAAAAATTTTTGTTTAGCAACATCAACCCACACTAGGTAGATTTAGTTGTTCAGATCTTGCTTCTCTGCAGTTTTGTGTTATCTTTCTGCTCTTTCCTTGCTTGTCCCTCCGCAACGAGGTTGTTAGCCCTTCTTCTACGACTCCCTTGCTTTTCTTCTTTGCTTGCAAGCAAGCTTGATTGTACTATATGTTTCTACTCTTAATAGAATTAGTCTTATTCAGAAAATAATAATAATAATAATAATTAAAAATGAATTGCATCCTTAGTCGTTGGTGGCACAGGGGACGCTTGTCATGGAAAGGCGGGCTCCGGCGGCTCGCGCCCGCGCCGAGCGACCCTTGAGCCTTGGCGGGCTCAAAGCCAGTGCGAAATACGACTTTCGCCACTGGTGGATCGGTTTTGCCTTCCATGGCGGCGGAAGCGTTGCGACTCACTTCCGCCAGCCAGCTGCCGCGAGCCACCATGGCTAAAATACGATTCGATAATTGGTTTTGATTCTCAAAGTCGAGTTTTAGTCGTTGGTGGCGCCCACGGCCAGCGACCCCTCGGGCCTGCGACTTAAATCTAATTCTGAAACCCAGTTGATCGTTAGCCGGTCGTCGGCTCTGCCCACACGAGAGGCGGCCACAATGCCTGCATCCGATTTTAACACGGTAAGCGGCCACCAATGCCTCAAATCTGATTTTGAGAATCAGATCCAGTTCTCAGAATCAGATTTGAGTCATTGGTGGCTTGAGGGGCCACCTACCATGGGCAGGTGTAGTCGTTGCAGCTCCTCCCGCTCACGGCAGATGACCACCAACGCCTCAAATCTGATTTTGAGAATCAGATCTGGTTCTCAGAATTAGATTTGAGTCGTTGGTGACCCGAGGGGCTGGCTACCATGGGAAGGTGTAGTCATTGCAGCTCTGCCCGCCCACGGCAGGCGGCCCCTCGGGCCACAAATGACTAAAATTTGATTCTCAAAATCAGATTTGAGTCATTGGTGGCCGGAGGGGCCGCGACAAGTGGTCCCTCGAGCCACTAATGGCTCAAATTCGATTATGAGAATCAAATCCGATTCTCAGAATCAGATTCGAGCTGTTGGTGGCCGCTTGCAGTGGGCAGGCAGCCCCTCAGGCCACAAACAACTCAAATACGATTCTGAAAATTCAATCTGATTCTGAGAATTCGATCTGATTTTGAGAATCAGATCTGAGTCATTGGTCACTGGCTGCAGTGGGCGGGTGGAGTTGCAGTGATGACTAGAGCTACTGCGACTCCGCCTACCCATGACATTCGGCCACCAACTGCTCAAATCCGATTATGAGGATCAAATTCGGTTCTCAGAATCAAATTTGAGCTATTGGTCGCCCAAGGGGCTACCTGGCGTGAGCAAGCGAAATTGCTACAACTCTGCCCACACACGACAGGCAGCCTCTCAGGCCACCATGCTCAAAGTCGATTCTGAGAATCAACTTGGGCCCCTAGCCGACTCTAAGAATCAACTTGAGCCCGGTGGTGGCCCAAGGGACGGAATTTATGTGTCTATATATATATATATATATATATATATATATGTTTGTTAAATTATAATTATTAATTTTTTTGATCAATTTTAATTAGTTTTAGTTTTTTTTTAATAGTTTTAGTTTGTTATTTTAGTTTTTTATATCTTAAATATTATTATTTTTTTCTGTCATTAATGTTTTCTTTTAAATTTTTTTCTTATTTATTTAAATATTATTTATAATTCATTTTTTTTAATGTTTTCTATTTTTTAGTTTTTTAATATTTTTTATTTTTATTTTTATTTTATTTTTAATTTTGATTTTTTATTATTTTATTATTTTTTAGTTTTTTTATATTTTAAATTTAAATTTTTATTATTTTTTTTAAATGTGTTTATTTTTAATGTATAGCTTATTGATTTATTTTGATTTATTTTGTTTGTTTTTTAAACTATTCCAAGCAGTATTATTTTTTATCCTTTATTATTATTATTTTTATTTCTTTCTTTCTTTCCTTGATTTTTTTTCTTTAATTATGATTTTTTTAAAATATTTGTTTTATATTAATTTTTAATTTTTAATTTATTTTTTGTATTTTTTTTATAGGTTAATTTTGTTTTTGTTTTTTTGTTTTTTTTATTACATTTTTATGTATTTTTTTGTTTTGGCTTTTTATATATTTTTATATATTTGATTTTTTTTTTCATTTTATGTTTTTTTCTAATATATACTTTTATTTACTTTTTATTTTTATTTTTAACTTTTGTTTTGTTTTTTTTCGTTTTTTTCATTGTTTTAATTTTAAATTTTTATTTTAAATTTTTGTTTTCATTTTTGTTTTGGAATTTGAAGGCTTTTCGGAGTCATGATATTTTATCTTTTATGTCATTATTTCAAATGTTGAATTTGTATGTGTATTCCAGCATCAACACTTTTTGTTTTTAGGTGTTTTTTGCACCAATTTTTTTTTTTTTTTCCACTGCAATGTTTAAAACATGTTGAAAATTTACCCCAGAAAAAAAGTTGGTATTTCAGCATCAAAACTTTTCATTTTCGAGTTGTTTTTATATATTTTTTGGGTTTTTTTTGCTAGAGTTCTCATTTTCAGTTTGTAGTTATGTTTCATAGTTTTCATTGTTCGATGTTAAGGAAGAGTTCATATACAGACTATGAGAGTTGGTATAGATCAGGTTAAACCCTATGAAATTGGTTATCTGACTCTGGAAGAGAAAATATTAATTTTTTCAAAACTTCCCAGGGGGTGCGTAGGCTTTCAGTGCAAACGAGTGCCCATTCGCACTGAACTATACTAGAAACTTCCATAGGTTGTCACTCTACTTTCCACAGAAAACCGCGCAGTGAAGAGAAAAGTTGGAAATTTTTTTTTAAGGGTTTCTATTTTAGATAATCTAAATGGTTATATACCCAACCACACTAAAAAAAGTCAAACTAGGGAAGCTAGACTATCAAACCAAACAAAATTAAGGGAAACTAAGCTTGTCTTCCCCAGTGGAGTCGCCAATTTGTTTTGTGGATTAATCTCCCTATTAACCCAACGGGTAACCAGAAACAAACAACCATTTGAATGCCCCTTTCTCTAAACTATTAGCATTTTAGATTATTATAACTTATAAATGAGGAGGTTATGCTCCTACATTTCAATCGATACATTTGATATAGCCTTTTTCCTTCTGCTCCAAAGCAATCCTTCAATGCTGAGAAGAACCTGCAATCACAAACAATGCAAAGGATCAAAGCACCTAGAGTATATAATAATCATAAATATCAGTTCAACTTAGTGATCAAGGAGTCTAAGTATTGACATCGTTTCAGTGAATTCAGAAACAAGAAAATAAGAAAAAGAGATCCGTATGTATTATCAAAAATAAAAAGGAGAAATCTTACAACCTGAGCCTTGATGTTGTACAAATTTCTCCCGTGTGTCTGCATAATCGTATCCTCAGTTTGATAAGCCTTCCTCTCTAGAATGACCAACATGAAGTATTGTGCACAAAGGTGTGATCTTCAATGTACAACCAACAACTTACTAATTCTGAATCTTCCAACAACTACAAACTACTATCCAACATGAAACTTCAACTCAATTTATAGAGAGATTAAGGAAGTTTCAGATCCATCAAGAAAGGGATGAGATCCTCTAATGAAGGGATTAGGGTTCCTTTAGCCAAGGGATAAGCTCCATGAGTAGAGGGATATAGCTCGAACTGGCATGACTCAAGAGGCTTCTAGTTGGGAGAATATTCAACCAACTAGGCTTCTAGAAGTTACCTTTTCGTGTTTACTTCCTTTTTATGGGGGTGCACAATTTTTATTGGTGAACAGAGCGACGATCATCATGGATAATAGAAGAATTATCATTGCATGCATAGGAAATGGTCACAAAAAGCGTGAAGGTTCAAGAACATGAATGTTGTTTACTTCTAAAGGAACATGATATGGATGGTGATAAATCCATAATGACAGTAAAATGTCATGGTGACAAAATGGCATGTAAAAATGATTTATTTGGTTCAGTAAATTCAAGTTGACATTCTATCTGGAGTAATGTAGAGTGTCTCCTACATTATATGAGCCCTAGTTGAGTTTATTTTGAGTTGTAATTAATTAACTCAATTTATCTGAGTTAAAATCAGTTTAGCTAGTTCTAACTGATGGAGGAACTAGTGAGAGGTCAAAGAGTGGAACTTGGACTTGAACCACATCTAGTGATTAATCAAATAATTGATGATTCACTCATAAATAACGTATGCATGTCATTTCTGAGAAATAACCAGTTGATATTGGAGTTCAAGTGAAATGTATTATCAGTTGTATAATCATCCAAATTGTACAAGTGGTCCAAGTAGTCAAAGGAAGGCCCTAGATGTATTGCACAATTCATATTGGGAATTTTCCTCATAAATAGAGGTTAATTACCCAAGGAAACAACACAAGGAAATATGGATCCTAGAGGGAAGAATTAAGTATTGACCAAGGCTTGTCTAGGAAGCAGTGAGGCAGATAGAGATAGTGCAGAGGTTTCTATGGTTAGAGAAGAGCATTGTAATCTTCTCATGTTTTCTGACTTATGAAATATGAAGATAGTGGGGTTTTTAGTTGTGGATTTCCCCAGGAAATATTTTTGTAATGTGTGATTGAAATTATTTCTCTTTCATGTTTTATGATTTCACGATCGTAATTGGTTTCCGCAATTGGTAAATTAGATTCAAGTATATTTTTTTAGTGTATTAAAATTATCAGTTTGAATCTACATGGATTTTCTACATGGTATCACGGAAGGAATCACTATAGAAGAGAAGAATACAAGTTTGTACTTGCATGAGGAAAAAGTTTTGCAGAGATAATATTCAAGAGCTAGCAGTAGGATCAGTATGTCGTTCTATGGTCTGAGGCTCGAGTATTCCCTTGAGGGTGGCTCAAGTTACATTTCCTGAAGAGACCAGATGGAAACAGTCTTGGAAGACAATATATTGAAGGATTTCATTGATAAGGACATCCTGAAACTAGCTCTAGCTAATGCATAGGATGTAGCAGGGTGGAAGAAGTGTGTTTCAAAGGTGAGAAGGATTCTACTAGAAGGTGTTCGAGATCATATTATATAGAACCTCCATGGAAAGGAAACTCCATATGAAATTTATATGATCTTAAAATATTTGTTTCATAACATTAGTGACCACAAGAAACTGGCAGTGAAGGACAAGCTCAAGAAAATAAATATGGAAAAGGGCGACACAATACAAAAGTAATTGACAAAGTTTTCCCAATGTCGGGATGAGCTTGGAAGTGTTGGTGTTACAATTTGCGAAGATGATTTGGTGATCCTTGTACTTCTATGCCTTCCCAAGAGCCAACACAACTACAAGGATTCAGTAAATGGGAGGCAGAAGCTACCAGAGTGGGAGCGTTTGTGGTGTGAATTGGTGCAAGAAGAGATTCAGTGGAAAACCAGAGATGGGACCTCATCCAAAGAAGTGGAAGGGGATTTTGAATTAGCCAAAAAAGAAAATAAATCCAAGGGAAAGAAGTCTCAAGACGAAGAGGGCAATAAGAAATACTTGTGCAACATCAAATTTTTTCACTGTCACAAGTTCAGGCACTATGCCCTGAAATTTCCATAGAGGAAGGAAAACAAGAAGGAGCCTGCAGTGGCAGCAATAGGTGAAGCTATAAATTCACAATCAGAGCTTCATTTCACTCTAATTTCATACATGGAAAGCATTGTAATGGGATGCGTATGGTATCTCGACAACGGTGCCTCGTTCCATATGACGGGGAATAGAGATATCTTCAGTGATTTGGAGGAGAAATACCTTAAGTAGTGATCTGAATTTGAATGTTATTTTTTTGGGGCTAATTTCATATTCAGATTTAAAATTAATTTTTTGATATTATGCTTTATGTGCATCAGTTTCCTTGGCGTTTATGAGTGTCAAACAAGTAAATGAGCTGAGTTTTTAAGTTAAATTCAAGAGCATAAAGCATGAAAAAAAATGTTGAACAACAACAATAACAGGTAGAACAAACCATCACAATTGATCCATTAACACAGTGTTTTGATGGAGTTCACCCCTCATGGGCTACATCTCCTTGGTCCAGATTCCAGGGCTTGGGCTCTGTATTAGCTCAAAAGTGAAAATATTCTTGTTTAAATTCACCTATAGCTCCCGAAACCTGCTTCAATGTGTCCAAAATGTCCAAATCTATCAGAAATGACTCTTCTTGCACTCAATTTGGTAGACTTTTGCCTAAGATATGGCCAAAAAAAAATTTCCTAGTAATTGCCTCCAAAACTTGAGAAGACTCCAGTTAGCCATGCCAAATATGGAGGTGGCGCCTAATTTGGAGGTCCACCAAAAAGTTCGCTAGTTTAAACTCTGAGTTAATTAATATAAAGCACAGTTTAAAATTGGATAATTTTGATTAGTTCTATAAGCGCGTATTCAACAATAATCCGGGTTAAAATATGGTTTAGTGCTTAATAGAAATTTTTAGGAGTATTAAACCTACATATTAACATAATCCTGCAGATTTATGAAACTCTAGCTATCGGTGGTCTCATGACTTGGTCTCATGCGGAGGGGGCTGGCCCCCTCCAAACCCCTACCATTGAAACCGATCTAATTCAATTATAAGTTGGATGAACTGTCTATTAAGAACATTGGTGTGGCTCGTTGGTAAAAGCAGAGAGTATTGTGGGGGAGGTTGCGGGGTCGAGCCCACACCTTCGCCCAACCCTGTATAAAATTTTTCCAACCAAATTTTAACCAAAGTTTGAAGACTTTGGTTTAAAATTAATATGCACGCCATACATAATATATGAACTTCAACTTTGGAATTTAAAATAAAATGCGCCCATATGTATTCAAACTTTGGCTTATCATATCAATTCGACCATCCAACCTTAGGAATTTGGAATATAATTTGACCTTGTGTTGTGCTATATAACAACCCCCATTTATTTTCACTAAATGGGGGCCCTTTAAAAAAATAGGAAATTTATTTGTTTGATTTTATCTTAGCCTAAGCCTAGAAAAACTATAGGAAATAAATCTCTTTCCCTTTTCTCCTTGATTTCTTAGCACGCATCGCAAATCACATAGCTTACAATCTTAACAACTTAAAACATATTAAGTCTTGTGAGTTGCAACATTTTCTAAACCATTCTGAATTCATATAAAACTCCCATTATAGAATCTTTAAACATCGCTATAAAAGGAAAATCACATCGCACTTTGTAAAACGATAAACTTATAAACAATTTGGTAAGATTTGCGATGAAATGGACCCGATGAATCAATAAAGCAACAACATAAAACTTCAATTATCTGATAAAGCGCATGGGCATGATTACTTAAGCACACTTCACCTTTCTCAGAAAATAACTAAATTCAAGTTTTATTACCGTATGGAAATTGCGATGTGTGATTTGCGCAGATCACAGTTCGCAAAATTTATCAGTAACATGACTAATAGAAATAGTCTCGAGTTGGGATATGCGATAATTGATAGTTATTGCTCAAGTGTGAAAAATGATTCGTATCTAATCACTCGGATATAAAATCTAACATCTTAAATTTATCGATAGACATTTCACATGAAGGTGTGTAAGAGATTTGATTAAAAGAATTATGGGTGATTAACAACATTTAATGGGAGTAAGGTTTGAAAGATTTGCATCTACTTCGAGCGTGTCTTGAAAGATTAAACGTCAGATTTATAATTATATCACTTTAATTCTATCCTTCTCTCTATTTTCTCTATTTCTAAAAGTTTGCTTTGTTCGCTTAAATTCAGGAAAGCACTTAACAGAGCAAGGATAATAGGGATGACTGAGAAAGGCAAGGAAATTGATCTAGCATCATCTACTGAAGACTCAAATATGTTTTCCTTATTCTCAGATATCACCTACAACAAGGATTGCAGCAGTTCATCGTGGGAGGAAATGTATCAGTTATTCGAGAATGAATCGCCAAGGGTAATAAACAAAGTTGCTACAGCAGGTGCATCAGTTCCTTTAGACCCGACCTATTTCAACGTTGCATGCTCATTCACCCATAACATGGCAGCAAGGCCAAAGTTTCTCCCCTATACAAACATGGTTAAGTGGGTAATTGACCACTTGAACATAGAAGATAGAAATTTTAATAATTTAAAGGACGAGAATATCGGTTCATTCAGGGCGGAAGATTTGAGGACGATGTACCACTTACTCGTCCCACAACAGAACTATGACAAAACTTTGGTCTAAAGCTTTTCAAAGAAACATCTAGACTTGATGAAAGTTATAAAGGAATGGAAGGATGACCAAGGCAAGCTTAAATGAGACAAACTTGGTACGTACCCAATAGCACAAATTCCTTCCCTTTATTGCTATGCTGCTGGTATGTTGTGTAGATTGTTTGCAAAGCCTAATACTACAAGTTTTCATAGATTGGGTCCCATTAATTGATGCAATTGTCAATTCTTTAATTCTGAATTGGGAAAATATCCTATCTGATAATTTGGCCAGAAGTATCATGGAATATAGAAGTAAAAGAAGTATTTCTTTTAGGGAAATACTCCCCTTTTACATGAGTTCCTATGTCATGGACGCAAATTGGTTTGTTCGAGTTTTCCAACCGTGGGATTGAAATGGACAACCCAAGACCCTAATCCAATCCACATTTACCACAGAGCCCTTTGGGAGTCAGATTTTCATCTAAATTAAGCTCCTGACAAGTTATTTGCTAGAGAGATTGCTTACCAACGTGTGGTAAATGGTATTTCAAAACAACTCAAAGATGGTAAGAAGGCCATTCGGCCTAATTTCCCTTTACAGTGTGGTATTTTTGCACTTTTTGATATTGGTTATGCCTTCAAGGAAGTTTCAAATGTTAATTTTTGGAATTTGGCTGTAATGCAAAAACGGTCGTATGACCCCAATGATGTAATTAATAACTTCATCACAGAACTCAAAGTAAAGCCTTTTATGAAAGATATAGATAGATTTGATGATTTCTTTGAAGGTAATCAAAATTTTTCAGATGTACTAAAGTTTGCATCCAATCAACTCAATAAAGATGAATTGGAATCCTTCCAAGCATACAGAAGCAAGAGACTGGAAAATATTCCTCTGGGTTTATTTATTATTGAAGATGTAGACAGATCGACTCCAAGTATTAGCTTGGATAATGAAGCTAAAGACATGCCTAAAGATGAGTCAGGGCAATCAGAACATCAATCTCAGAATTTAGATCATTCTGATAATGAATCCGAAAACATAAATGAGAGCCCAAAAAAGGTAATTGATCAAGTAATGAAAGAGATTGAGATGCAAGAGAAAGGAGGAATTAATGGAACTGAATCCTCTTCTCAAGAATTTCAGCACAACCAAAATACACTTGATTAGTCAGAAACATCTCAGCCAAAGGATTTGAAGAATGAATGGGAAAAATTTTCTAAGGCACTGAAAACATCACAACTAAATCCTAATAGTGATCAATCTACCTATTTTCAAACACCAGAACATTCTCAGAAATTAGTGGAAACTACAACTCCACTACAACAAGCACCTAAAACTCATGATAGAGAGATCATTCCAGCCTACCCTTTAGAGAAGATAATTTTACAAATTGAGGAAATTCCTTCACTAGATGTCTTCTACAGTCCTAATCATAAGGTTGTAGTTAGAAAAATAATTGATGATACAGTCTCAAATCTTAAAAATGAATCTATTGATGTTCTATGGAAATATCCTCTAGCTGATCCTACTGAACATTTAACCAAGCTATCAGAGTTTGCAGGGGCATATGCTACTGCCACTATTGATAAGGCCACTGAAGTTCAAATTTTATTGAAGCAGAGAGAAGACAAAATACGAGATTTAAATAGACCGTTAGAGTAAGAAAGTGATAACTCCAATAGGCAAATGGAATTGAAAATATCTCAATTTCAAAAGGATTTTGAAAAATTAAATTTGTAGCATCAATCTCAACTTATAGAAACATAAACACAATTGGAAGGAGAAATAAACAAATTACAAAGCCAACCACAGGTAGATAAATTCATAAGGGAAGCATTGGAAGTGAATGGTAAGCTAAAGTAGCAACAAGAAGTATTTTTCCAACAATCTTCTATTATTAGCTCTTATTATGATTCAAGTGAAATAATGATCCCGCAAGTGGCTATTCAGAAACTTGAGTATGAGAAAATTGAGAAGAAAATCAATGAATACATTCAGTGGCAAGCATCAGACTCAGGAAAAGAAGCTGATCTACCACAGGTAGATAAATTTCACAAGGAAATTCTATTTAAGGATTGGGAAGCACAAATAAGGCAAGTAGATAAAGCAGTAGCAAAAGCATCAAAGTTAACAAAAGGAATTATTGAATCTGTATGTGAACAGTTTTTGAAAGCTGAGCTTATCAAGGAGTCCACATCTGAAATACTCTCATAAATCAAGTTGTTGGAAGCACAGTGGAAAAAAAGGACAGAAATGAAATAAGAAATTATTAAAAAAGTAAATAAGATTGATCAAAAAATTTATTGTAATTTTCTGATCAAACCTTATCATCAATACCAAACACTATAGTCAGTAACTAATTCAGCAAAAAGGTTGCAACCATCACTTTCAAATGTAGTATTCAAGGGCCAAGTCAGATCGAGAATTTTGTAGCCAGCTCAACTTAAACCTATGTTAGATATTTGTCAACTTCGATATCAAATCCAAAAGGAATATTAGAATTCATAGCTTTATTGTTACTCTATTTTCCCAGATTGTAGTTGAAGTTAATCTTACGAGGATGGTTGTTTGAAACCTCCTCTATTTTTATGTAATAATATATTTTTTAAACATATTTAGTTTATTATTTAAACCCCTCTCATGCATTTAGAGAAGGGTCCAAAAATTTGTCAAATACATTTGCAAACAATGCACTTCTGTAAGTTTGTAAATTCTCTTATGGATTAATGGAATAGACTCTGTTATCTTTTGACATTTGAAGCTTTTTAACTGATTTTGCACTATTATACTCTTTAAATTGCTTGAAAGTGAAGAGGAGCAAAAAATCTACTGTCAGTTTAGATGAGTAGAACTTTGTACATATGGTACTTCTATTCACTTGTATTAAGTTTTTCTCTCTATATTGGCAATTATCTTTTTATTCACATTATATATTTGAACTGTTATGATAAATGAATGTTAAATGCACTTATGTACTAATATTTGTCTAGGATTTCTTCTTTGATATATAATCACACATATGAATGCGATATACTTTTCAAAATTATTTTAATCAAATTATTTTGTTAAAAAAATCATCTTTACATAATTTTCATCTCTTTCAACTATTAAATAATCTTCATTACTAATATTTGGAGAATATCTCTTTAGACCGCATAAAGGAAGAAACACCCCATGTATATACTAGAATTAGATAGTGTTATATAGATGCATGTGATAGATTAAAATCATTTCCCATTTCATGTTATATAAACAAAACACACCCCAAAATCATCCTTATTAGGAAATTGGTCCCTTCATCCCCAGTTGGAGCCACCACACCAAATGGAAAAGGAATTTCTCTAAGGTATGGGATGGGTGGTTTTCCCCCATGTTGTGGCAACGAAATTCTGAGGCCTCAACATTTTTTCACTAGAAGGAGGGCCAATTGTGAATGGAAAGAAGATCTAATCAATCTAAAAGTCAATCTAAGAGTCTATTTCCCTCTAGATCCCCTTCAACTTCCAGAAAATTAGCTAGATCTAAATCTTTAAGATCTAAAGTTGAACATCCTTCTCCTAAGTCTCCTAATGACACTCAACCCATAATGTCTCCCGATTTTTATTAAAATTCCCCTGAAGTTTAGTCTTTCATAGAAAATTTGGAGAGAGTATCCATTTATGATGGAAAGCATGAATCTTATCAATCATATAAGATTAGTATTTCATCCTCTTTACAATCTAAAAGATTATTAACTCGATCATAAACTCAAAATACATGAATCCTTCCTTTTGAATTTCCCATCGATAATACTCGAATGAGAATAAAAAATACTCAATCAAAGTCAATCACGAGTGATATCTTATCCAATAATCCACCCCATTCACCTCCATTACCTCCACTCACTTCCACAACTTCCATTCCAACAATCAGTGTTACTTTAACTAGTTCCAGTACTCAGATTACTATCCCTGCACCTAGTTCGTACACTCAACCTACCTCTTCTTCAACTCAAACTCAACCCATCACATCCACCCAAGGACCAATGGCAGGCCAAGTACCACCATCAAATGTATGACCATGGAATCCAGGGGCTGTACATATGCTCGCCCCTCTTCATCCTCTACCAAAATACCCTGAAAGAGAGTTACCTAAATTTAATCTTGATGATGGTCTTCCAAATGAAGAACACATTCATAATTACATGTTAGCCATTAATTTAAAAGAGGCATTTGAAGAAGATTATGTTGTAAGATTATTTCCATATACTCTCATAGGATCTGTAGTATCTTGGCATTTTTCACTACCTGCCCGCTCTATAACTAGATGGAATATGTTCGAAGAACAATTTTTAGCTAAGTTTGGGGATGACAAATCCACTACATCACTCATCAATGATTTATCAAATCTAAAGGTTAAAATGGGGGAGAAAATAAAATATTTTAATTCAAGATTTAACGATAAAATTCCTGCTACAGTAGTTCCTGGTGCATAAGTTCAAATTGATTGGTATATTTCATCTCTTTCATCCAATATAGACATTTTTTTTGATAGAGAAAAACTGCCTACACTCGCAGAAAATATGAAGGAATATTTATCTATAGAGAAACGCATAATCTCTCTTGAAAAGAAGAATTCCCAAGAAGATAGGAAATCAAAGAAAGTATCCTTCAAAGATGATTCAAAAAAGAAGCCATATAAAGACCCTTTTGATGTAGAAGGTCTTCAGAAAGTTTTAAAGACTATGACAAATGAGATGGAAGATATCGAGAAACAAGTCGTTGAAGATTCCATCTCAAAAAAGACTTTCAGACCCTTCAAGAAAAATCAGTCTTCTAAATCTCAACCTCCCAATATCATATCTAACGTTGAGTCTGATCAAGATACAAATGAAGACCAAATAGAGGAAGAAGAAAATAAAGAATAAGAATTAGTTGAACTAAATGGAATGTGGGATTTTATCCTACCAAATGAATAACAAAAAGAAGCTTTACCTGTGAGTACAAGGAGCAAAAATACTACTAAAGAAATGCAGCCAAATCAGAAACAGAAGAATTCAATGCCTGCTAAAGATAAAACAGTAAGTAAAAAGTCTACTTCTAAAGTTACACAAACAAACCCTACTTCTTCAGATACTCCACCTACATCAAAGACAATGGTACTCTCTGACACTATTGAGTATAATGTAGTTGAGGATATGAAAAATACCACGACCAACATTTCAATTCACTAACTTACTAAGTTAAAGAAGCAACATAAAATCTTACTTAGAGATTTAAATTCAGTTCCTGCTTCAGCCTTACCTGCTCCAGTAGTAGTCCAAGCTGCTAATCAAATGGGTAAACCACCTTCTCTGTCGACTAAAATAGATGCTACATATTTGATTATGATAGGTGACCAATCCATCTCTCATACTCCTCCATTTCTCTTAACCTATGAGATCTATAATAAAAATGCCCATAATTGTTTAATAGACTCAAAGGCTTCCTCTAATATCATGCCAAATTCAATATTTGTTAAATTGAACATAACTCCTCAGAGTTCCCCTATTCATATATTACAACTTGATAGAACTAAAGTAGAGGTTCTAGGAGAAATAAATTTTGTCTCCATCAAATTGTCATCAAACCCCAAGGTTGCTCAGATAATTGATATATTGGTGGTTGATATTCTTGAATTTTACGATTTAGTGTTAAGCAGAGACTGGTCTGAAAAAATTCATGGATATTTTGCAATAGACTGGTCACATATGTGGCTAAATCAAATCTAGGTAGACCGAGAAAAATTCATAAAGTATACATTCATTGATCTTGAAGGAATAAACGAGCTAGTAGCATTCAATAATAATATTATTGGAAACTACTCGGCAAATTCATTTCTTGGAAATTTTAATGCTCAAACATCACCCTTTTTCGATAATGTAGTTATCTCTCAAATCGAGATTTTTCCTAGACAGACACTTCAAAATGTAAAAAATTTGTAGATACCAGTAGTTAATTATTTATTTTGGATTCTTTACTTTGACGGTTCTAAATCTAAAGATGGTGCAAGAGCTGGTTGTGTTTTAATAAACCCAAAAGGAGAGAAAACCATGTTAGCCTACAGACTTGAATTCGATTGCACAAACAATATAGCAGAATACGAAGAATTAATCCAAGGTTTGTACAAAGCAATTAATCTTAACATCAAATATCTAAAAGTCCTAGGAGATTCAGATATCATTGTTAGACATGTAAGAAATATTATTCATTGTCATTCTGGACATTTAAAGCATTACCAATCATTAGTCCAAGAATCGACCATTCATTTCTTAGCCTTCAATATTTCTTCCATACCTAGAATACAAAATGCTAGTAATATTTGTTGGCTAATGTAGCATCGAAATTAATCCCATCTCAAGAATTCAGTCCCGATAGATTTTCCATTGAATTGATTTTTAGACCATTCATTCCTAACAATATTACCAATTGGAGAGTATTTAATAATGATTCAGATATTATAGATTTCCTCACATGTCAAGGATATTATGATAGTCAAATTTTGGATGAAAATGAACATGACACTCAAATAAAGGATGAATTGGGTGAAAATCCAATTCCTAAGTCAGCTGTCAAGTTATAAGACCTTTATGATCTAAAAGATAGGTTTAAAAGAGTTACTAACTCTAAAACTCAAAAGTCTACCTTAAGATTTGAGTTAGTAAATCTCGGAACTGATGATAAATCTCAAAATATCAATTTTGGTCTTGGTCTATCTTCAGATGAAAGATTATCATTTATAAAGTTATTAAGGATGTACAAAAGTGTTTTTTCTTGGGATTACATTGATCTTAAAACATATGACACTTCTGTTATTGAACACATTATTCCTATCACTTCAGATGAGAAAATTATACAACAAAAGTTGAGGAAAATTCACCTAAAGCTTGAAAATAAAATCAAAACAAAGTTGAATAAACTCCTCAAAGAAAAAATCATCCTTCTAGTTATACATTCTAAATGGGTTTCAAATTTGGTTCCTATCAGGAAGAAAAATGGTGATATTAGGATTTGTATTGATTTTAGGAATTTAAACAAAGCATGTCAAGGAAAAATTTCCATTACCAACCATGGAAAAAGTACTGCAAACAGTAGATGGTTCTGAACTTATGTCTTTTCTAGATGGATTTTCAGGATATAACCAAATCCTCGTACGCCCAGATGATAGATTAAAGACTACATTTAGGACTAAGTGGGGAACTTACGCATATCAAAAAATTCCATTTGGGTTACTCAATGCAGATGCCACTTTTCAAAGAGCTATGGACACAAATTTTAGAGGACTCATCAATAAATCAATGCTTATTTATCTAGATAACATTACAGTCTTTTCTAGACAAGCAACCAATCATGTGAATGACCTAAAGCAAGTATTTGAGCAATGTAAAACTATGGAATTTCATTAAACCCAAAGAAGTCAGTTTTTTGCTATAGATGAAGGAAAACTTTTAGGATTCATTGTGTCAAAGAAAGGTATCTATATTGATCCTGAAAGAATTGAAGAGATTAAAATAATTCCTTTCCCTCATAACAAGAAAACCATGCAGTAATTTCTTGGACAGATAAATTTTGTAAAAAGATTTTTCCCTGACTTCTCACAAATAGTTTTACCTTTGCAAACCATGAATAAGAAAAATTCAATATTTAAATGGGGACATAACGAAAGAGAAGCATTTGATTTAATCAAACAATCCATTATCAATGCTCCATTCTTGACTACCCCCAATTTTCTTAATCCTTTTACTTTATATACCTTCTCATAATATACATTTACGTTGTTGTTTTAACACAACTCAATGACCAACAAGTTGAAGCACCAATATCATTTTTTAGTTGAAATTTACAAGGCGCAAAACTAAATTATTCATCTATTGAGAAACAAGCATTTTCTGTCTTTAAAGATATAAAGAATTTTATGCCTTTTCTCCTTAAAACTCACACTAAAATAATAGTTCCATTCCCCGCAGTGAGGCAACTATTGATGTAAAGAGAATTAGGAGAGAAAATGGCTAACTGGGTCACTACTTTATAAGAGTATGATGTAGAAATTAGACCTTCTAAAATTGTTAGAGGTCAAGGTTTTTGCAAAATGCTAACATAAGCATCCCATTTATCATCAGAGCCAGATTCATGTAATAATGTGCAAATATAAGAGGTAAGCCTCAACGATGTGCAATCTCAATACACTGATCTCAAATTTTATTTGAAAAATGTATATGCCCCAACACAAATCAATTATAAAATAAAATGTTCTTTAAGATTAAAGGCCAACCAATATGAAATAATCAATGACGTATTTTTTAGAAGAAACTTTGATTCAGTGTCACTAAGATGCTTAAAGAAAACTGAAGCAGAGAAATTTTTGCAAGAACTCCATGATGGACTAGCTGGAGAACATTTTGGAGAAAATACAACAACACATAAAATCCGACATACAATTTAATATTGGCCTACACTTTTCAAATATGCTCATGAATGTGAAAGAAAATGAAAAATTTGTCAAAGTGCATCTGGAAGACAAAGGAAACTAGCCTTCCCATTACAGCTAGTTAATATCGAGCAACCATTTGAATAATGGGGATTAGATATAATCGGTGGGATCGTTCCTAACTCTTCCAAACATCATAAATATATTCTCACAGCTACAGATTATTTTACTAAATGGGTGGAAGCAATTTCACTAAAGGTAGCCAACTATGAAAATATTATTGATTTCATTGATCAATTTATCATAACTAGGTTTGGCTTACCTACTGCTTTAATGTTCGATAATGCATCTTATTTCTCAAGAGCTACTATGATAGAATTTGCAATCAAAAGAGGTTTTAAACTTGAGTATTCTGCAAATTATTATCCGCAAGGAAATGATTTAGCAGAATCCACAAATAAAAATTGTATTAGAATCATCAAACGAATTGTTGATAAAAACCAACGAAATTGGCACAAGTCATTAACATTTTCTCTTTGGGTAGACCAAATAACTCAGAAGGCCTCCATTGGCACTTCTCCATTCAATATTGTCTATGGAAAATAATTTGTTCTTCCTACCAATGTAGTTATTCCTTCTCTTGCCTTAGTTCAATTTATTGATGAATCTCCTTCTTCTTCCTTACAATTAAGACAATTTCAAATTCTTAAGCTTGAAGAAGAAAGAGAAAAATATAAAGTTACTCATGCACATCATCAACAGATAGTTAAAGCTTCATTTGATTCAACTTCTGTTAGTCCAAAAAACTTTCAAATTGGTGATCTGATATTGAAATGGGACAAAGAACATGAGGAAAAAGGTAAACACACCAAATTTCAAAGACTATGGTTAGGTCCATTTCAAATCATTGAAGAAATAGGCCCATCAAAATTTTTATTTCAAGATCTATCAAGAAAAATAGATTCTTTGCCTGTTAATGGGAAGATTTTAAAGAAATACTTTTCACAGGAGGTAACCCCTTCTATTCCCTGTATACTATTGTCTTTTCTTTTTTCTTGGGAAAATAAAAGTTGCATAGTATTGACTTTTGGCTTTTCAGGTAAACATCTCAAATAACTATTTTGATTTATCACTTATAGAAATAAGAAATGTTAAGGAAACAATTGAAATATTTGAATATCAAATAGATTCTATTTTTCTGAAAGATGCAATTTCACTGAAGTTATTTATTCTCTGATGAACTATCATATTTATAAAGCATGGTTATTCTGTTATCAGTCAATAAAGGAATATTTAACATAGTAAATACTCTTTACAGAAAAGAAATCTTAAAACTCAAAAAAACAATCTTAAAACTCAAAAAAAACTTATCATCCAGAATCCTCAAAAGGACCAATGATTGACCCCATCTAGGAAAAAACTTATCAATTTTTATAAAGAAATTCAAAAAATTATGCTAAAAATCTTAAAAGATAATAAGTCTCATCACAAGCTTGTTTACCATGTTCATAGGGAAATAGTTGAACTGACTTTACCAATACTGCCTACCAAAACAGGGTAATGACTTCAGATTATATCAAGAGGACAAGGGGTCTCATAAAGAGCCAGCTTCATCAGTTTAATTACAACTAGTGAATGGCATTGTCAATATTTGGTTACCAAGAAAAGACAATGGCTTTTAAGTAAATAAAAATACAATAGAAAATATCTACAAAAAAGAAAAGCAAGTTCCAAAAGAGATCAAGTACATAAAGTTGGAATTTATTTTTGAAAATCGTAAGAAAGATTGGATGGGATAATGAATCATTGTTGGGTAAAAGGTAACCCTGCCAAAAGCTTAAATTACCTATTGGATCAAAGGCTCTACCTATGATAAAAGAGTATATATTTATAAGGCTAATCTAAAAGAGCAACCTGCTTTATCTTTTTTAAACTGAGTAAAGACTGATATAGATACTCATACTTTTATTTTTAAAAGAGGAATTCTTATGAATTATAATTAAGAGAGATTTTGTTGCTTAGTGAGATAATATTTATTAAAATTCATTCCTGCAACTATTTTTATTTCGAAAAAGTTTTTAGAAAGTTCAAAAAAATTAATCAGAGATAGTTAGTTCTCCCAAGTGAATCGCCATTTGTTGTGCTATACAACAACCCCCATTTGTTTTTACTAAATGGGGACCCTTTAAAAAAAATAGGAAATTAATTTGTTTGATTTTTTCTTAGCCTAAGTCTAAAAAATCTTTAGGAAATAAAGCTCTTTCCCTTTTCGCTTTGATTTCTTAGCGCACATCGCAAATCGCATAGCTTACAATATTAACAGCTTAAAACATATTAAGTCTTGCGAGATGCAATATGCACTAAACCTTTCCGAAGTCATATAAAATCCCATTACAAAAGCTTTAAACACCTCTATAAAAGGAAAATCACATCGCACCTTGTAAAACGATCAACTTATAAATGATTCGGTAAGAGTTGTGATGAAAGGAACCCGACGAATCAATAAACCAACAAACATAAAACTTCAAGTATCTGATAAAGTGCATCGGCATGATTCCTTAAGCGCACTTCGCATTTCGCAGAAAATAACTAAATGCAAGTTTTATTACTGTATGGAAATTACGATGTGCTATTTGCGTAGATCGCAGTTCGCAAAATTTATCAGTAACATAACTAATAGAAATAGTCTCAAGTTGCGATATGTGATAATTGATATTTATTGCTCAAGTGTACGAAATGATTTATATTAATCAACTGGATATAAAATTTAACGTCTTAAATTGATCAATAGACATTTCACGTGAAGGTGGGTAAGAGATTTGATTGAAATAATTATGGGTTATTAATGAAATTTAACGGGAGTAAGGTTTGAAATATTCACATATACTTTGAGCCTATCCTGAATGATTAAACATCATATTTGTGATTTATATCACTTTAATTCTATATGTCTCTCTATTCTCTCTATTTCTAAAAATTTTCTCTGTTTGCTTAAATTCAGGAAACCACTTAATGGAGTAAGGATAATAGGGATGACCAAGAAAGGCAAGGAGAATGCTTGAGAATCATCTACTGAAGACTCAAATATGTCTTCCTTATTCTCAAATACCACCTGCAACAAGGATTGTGGAAGTTCCTTGTGGAAGGCAATGTATCAGTTATTCAAGAATGAATCGCCAAGGGTAATAACCAAAGTTGCTACAGCATGCACGTCAATTCCTTCAGACCTGACCTATTTCAACGTTGCATGCTCATTCACCCATAAGGTAGCAGTAAGGCCAAATATTCTCACCTATACAGACATGGTTAAGTGGGTTATTGACCACTTGAACATAGAAGATACAACATTTAAGAATTCAAAGGACGAGAATATTAGTTCATTCAGGGCAGAATATTTGAGGACGATGTGCCACTTACTCGTCCCATAGCAGAACTATGAAAAATCTTTTATCCAAAGCTTTATAAAGAAACATCTAGACCAGATGAAAGCTATAAAGGAATGAAAGAATGACCAAGGCAATCTTAAATGAGATAAACTAGGTACATACCCAATAACACAAATTCATTCCCCTTATTGCTATGCTACCAGTATGTTGTGTATATTGTTTGCAAAGCCTGATACTACTAGGTTTTCCGTAGATTGGGTCCCATTAATTGACACAATCGTTAATTCTTTAATTCTAAATTGGGAAAATATCCTATCAGATAATTTGTCCAGAAGTATCGTGGAATATAGAAGTAAAAGAAGTATTTCTTCTATGGAAATACTCCCCTTTTACATGAGTGTCTATGTCATGGACACAATTTGATTTTGTTCGAGTTTTCCAACCATAGGATGGAAATGGATGACCCAAGACCTTACTCCAATCCACATTTACCACAGATCCCTTTGGGATTTAGATTTTCATCTACATTCTTATAAAATTTTCCATAGAGTCATACTTCCTATGCACCAAATTATATTCAACGAGAAATCCCCCAGGATTTCCAAAGAGGCGAGTATAGACATTTTTCCCATTTCTAGATGGTTTTCCAAAGAAATTTTCATCTATTTCAGAGTTTTCGGGAGTTATGCTTCTCCCCACGTCCTGCCTATTATGTTCCTGAAAAGTTACTTGCTAGAGAGATTTCTTACCAACATGTGGTAAATGGTATCTCAAAACAGCTCAAAGATGCTAAGAAGGCCATTTGGCCTAATTTCCCTTTACAGTGCGATACTTTTTCACTTTTTTATATTGGTCATGCCTTCAAGGAAGTTTCAAATGTTAATTTGTTGAATTTGGTTGTAATGCCAAAGCGACCATATGACCCCAATGATGTAATTAAGAACTTCATCACAGAGCTCAAGTAAAGCCTTTTGTGAAAGAGATAGATAGTTTTGATGATTTTTTTGAAGGTATTAAAAAGTTTTAAAATGTACTAAAGTTTGCATTTAGTCAGCCCAATCAAGATGACTTGGAAGCCTTCCAAGCATATAGAAATAAGAGACTTGAAAGGATTCCTCTGGATTTATTGATTATTGAATATGTAAACAGATCGACTCCAAGTATTAGCTTGGATAATGAAGCTAAAGACATGTGTGAAGACGAGTCAGGGAAATCAAAACATCAATCTCAGAATTTGGATCATTCTAATAATGAATCTAAAAACAGAAATGAGAGCCCAGAAAAGGTAATTGATCAAGTAATCAAAGAGATTGAGATGCAAGAGAAAGGAGGAATTAATGGAACTGAATCCTCTTCTCAAGAAGTTCAGCACAACCAAAATACACCTAATCAGTCAAAAAAATCTCAGCCAAAGGATTTGAAGAATGAATGGGAAAAATTTTCTAAGGCACTGGAAACGTCACAACCAAATCCTAATACTGATCAATCTACCAGTTTTCAAACACCAGAAAATTCTCAAAAATTAGTGGAAATTGTAACTTCACTACAACGGGTACCTAAAACTCATGTTAAAGAGATCATTCTGGCCTACCCTATAGAGTAGATGAATTTACAAATTGAGGAAATTCTTTCACTAGATGTCTTCTACAGTCCTAATCATAAGGTTGTAGTCATTAGAAGAAAAAAGGGAAGAATGGATGATACAGTCTCAAATCTTAAAAATGAATCTGTTGATGTTCTATGGAAAGATCCTCTAGCTGATCCTACTAAACATTTAACCAAGCTATCATAGTTTGCAGGGGCATATGCTACTACCACTATTGATAAGGCCACTAAATTTGAAATGTTACTAAAGCAGAGAGAAGAAAAAATACAAGATTTAGAGAGACTGTTAGAGCAAGAAAATTATAACTCCAACACGAAAATGGAATTGAAAATATCTCAATTTCAGAAGGATTTTGAGACATTAACTTTGCAGCATCAATTGCAACTCATAGAAAAGGAAACACAATTGGAAGCAGAAATAAAAAAATTACAAAGCCAACCACAAGTAGAGAAATCATAAGGGAAGCATTGGTAGTGAATTATAAGCTAAAGCAACAATAAGAAGTATTTTTCCAACAAGCTTCTATTACTAGCTCTTATTATGATTCAAGTGAAATCATGATCTAGCAAGTGGCTATTCAAAAACTTGAGTATGAGAAACTTGAGAAGAAAATAAATGAATACATTCAATGGCAAGCATCAGACTCAGAAGAAGATGATATACCCCAGGTAGATAAATTTCACAAGGAAATTATATTTAAGGATTAGGAAGCACAGATAAGGCAAGTAGAAAAAGCAGCAGCAAAAGCATCAAAGTTACAAAAGGACATACTGAATCTGTATGTGAAAAGATTTTGAAATCTAAGCTTATCAAAGAGTCAGCATTTGAAATACTCTCAGAAATCAAGCCATTGGAAGCACAGTGGAAACAAAGGACATAAGTGTAGGCAGAAATGATTAAAAAGGTAAATAAGTTTGATCAAGAAAATTATTGAAATTTCTTGATCAAACCTTATCATTAGTACCAAACACTACAGTCACTAATTGATTTAGCAAAAAGGTCATAGCCATCACTTTCAAATGCAATATTCAAGTGCCAGGTTAGATCAAGAATTTCGTAGCCGGTTTAGCTTAAACTTATACTCTTTAAATTTCTTGAAAGTGAAGAGGAGCAGAAAATCTACTGTCAGTTTAGATGAGTAGGACTTTGTACATATGGTACTTCTATTCACTTGTATTAAGTTTTTCTTTGTAGATTGGCAATTATCTTTTTATTCACATTATATATTTGAACTGTTATCATAAATGAATGTTAAATGCACTTATGTACTAATATTTGTCTATGATTTCTTCTCTGATATATAATCACACATATGAATGCGATATACTTTTCACAATTATTTTAATCAAACTATTTTGTTAAAAGAATCGTCTTTACATAATTTTCATCTCTTTCAACTGTAAAAATAATCTTCATTACTAATTTTTGAAGAATATCTCTTTAGATCGCATAAAGGAAGAAACAACCTAGGTATATAGTAGAATTAGATAGTGTTAGATAGATGCATTGATAGATTAAAATAATTTCCCATTGCATGTTATATAATCAAAACACACCCCAAAATCATCCTTATTGGGAAACTAGTCCCTTCATCCCCAGTCAAAGCCACCACACCAAACAGAAAAGGACTTGCTCTAAGGTCCGGACTAGGTGGTTTTCCCCCATGTTGTGGCAACGAAATTTCAAGGCCTCAACACGTTGGAATACGAATTTGAAATGTGGAATTTGGATAGGTTCCACCAGAGGGGGCACATGGTGGCCCCTGGCTGGACCACATGTCAACCTCTAGTTGGCCTGTCCATCCTTATAAAAAAAAATCAACTTCAACCTTAGGAGAAAATTCATAAATAAAAAAATTCACCTTCAAACCAAACTGGCGAATCCTGCAGTGACACTTGTCACAATGTCATTGGGCGAAACTGAATAATATTCCCTAGATATACTTAAATTTGCTGATTAGGCTACCATTTCACCAACCTGTCACTTCTACAAAAAAAATTTAGCTATTTAGGAAAACGAACAATAGGCTCTATCTGACTATGTTTTCGATTAAATGAATTGCGCCAGATTTCTGGCGACAAGCTCTTCGTCATCGTTCAGTTTCTAATCACTTTTGAGCACTTTCATTTTTGAGCTTTTACACTAAGCACTCGAGCATTCCTCCCCACTAGAAGCCTTTTGGACCCCAAAATCTCTTTGATTACTAATCGTGTGGATGAGGGTAAAGTCCTACTCCTTTCAGTCAATCTATTATTCTTACATTCCATCAGAATGAGGATTCCCAAAAACAGAATTTTTCCTTGACTCTTGTGACCTTCTCTTGTTGTCGTTGACACCATCATCTTCCTTTCCCTAAATTTACGAGAGCAACATGTCTTCCTGCTTCATCTTTTTCTATATGGTCATTAATCGAAGCTTGTTGTCTCCACCTTACCCATCATCATGGTGATTCTGCTTGATCTTCTTTGTACTTGTGTCAACTCTTGACCAAGTATCTGTCTTCCATTAACCTTTGGAAACCATAAACAAGCATTTGGGGAGCCCATGCCTTCTTTGCCAAGCTGCTTTGTCACTTTCTTTCTTACCTTTGCACTCTCTTGCACCGACATCTTGTTTCCAACACTGATGTTGACTGCTACAAATGTTTTACATCTTGTTCACCTCCTTTCAAAAGCAACCTGTGAGAATCCTGAAACATCTCATTACAAACATAAGCATCTTTTTGAAAAGTTTAATTCAAAACATCTCTTTGTTTGATCATCAACAATGTCAAATTCTAACTTGCATTCACTATCCTCTTCATTTCTCCTGCATGTATAAGAGATAAACTTGTCTTCTTCTTATGCGCTCTAATTATGTACTCAATACCATCCTTAAACAAGTGATACTTATTCTCATGGTGATGGCTCTTGCTTTCTATCACTTAAAGACCTGAGACTTCCCAAGTAGCCTTCTGTGGCAAAGCTGACACCACATCAAATTTGACTTCATAAAGAAAGTTTGAATTGATGGGGAATATTAGTATGCACTTCCTTCTAACCTACAAGTTTGCATCCTTGCATATCCACCCTAAAGGATAAGGTCTTGGATGTCTAACAGTTTCAAGGTCTAGCGACTTAACCAAGTCTTCGGAAATCAAGTTAGCTTGTGACCCACTATCAAAAAGTGTGTCTATCTTTGTATGTTTAGATACGACTCTAATATGGAAAAATTTTATTCTCGTATCTTCATCTTAAGTGACATTGGAACAATTTGAAGAAATAGTGCTTGTTAAATGCTTACCTTTCAAACCCATGGCTGTAATATTTGTTTCATCTCCTGAATTTGAACCTAAGTCATGCTTAACTATTGCAACAATTTTCTCCTTCTCTTTGGCTTTCAATCTGTTTGGCTTCAACTCTAGATGAAGTTGCCAACAATTGTCTTCATCATGGTCATTCTTCAAATAGTGTTTACATGTGAGTTTCTCATTCTCTCTTTTCACAGAGCACCTAGATCATGCAAAGATGCATCCACTACATCCACCACCCTGATATCAATGTGATAGGTTGTGTTTTAATTTTGGAAGTTTTTCGGATTGTAAGGTTGAGAAGCCCTCTAGAAATAAGGTGAAAATTGAGAAATATTATGTTGTATATCCCAACTCTCCTCGCCAAAAAATGGTCGGAGTGAGGTAGGGCAAGCTGATGACCAACAATATGTACTTTTTTTAACATCGGTAATATAATCTAAGTGCTTTGGTCAAAAAAAAAAAATGTTAATGAGAAGAATGTAGTTTTGAAATTGTTTTCGAAATCTAAATCTATTTGAAATAAAAAAGTATTTAATAATGAATAATTATAAGTATTTTATTATATGATTTATTTAGTGTGAGGAGCTAGTTTAGTAAGTGAAGGAGAGAATTTGGATTTTGGAATATTTAAAGCAAGGGGGCATTGAGATTAAGATATAACAATAAGGTAATTTTGAGTGTTTTTTTGTTTTTATATTTATTTGGTTAAAATATTATTATTGTGTTTAGAGGTGTATTTTACAATGCAATATGAAGGTGATGTGTGATTTTGTTTGTGCTTAATGTAGAGTTGACACATGTCATTTTTAAAGTAAAAATAAAATATTCTTTGAACAGAAAAGAAATTCCAACTATAATAAAAACGTTGTCTTTATGATGCAATATGTTGTCCTTGATGGCAACCTACTTGATGAAGTTGTTCTTGATGAAAACCTACTTGATGAGTTTCCTTTTGATATCGACCTATTTGTTAAAGATGTAAAAATGATGTTTCTACAGGTCAGTTCAGATGTGACAGAGGAAGGAATTCCATTAAGTGCCAGAAAAATGAAACGGGAAATATTTATCAATGTAAATGCAAGTTTGATGAAGGAAACCCACATATGAAGGAAATTTATATGCTACTTGGTATACAAGCAACCCGCGTATACATCCAGAATTAGTATATACACAGTTTTTATGAAGAGAAGTCGTGTATACATGCGGGTATGAAGAAGCCAATTCGTGTATACCTTTTGCGCTCTAATTTACCATGGTATTAGCCCACAGTATTGAGCATTGCATCATCTATTTGATTTTGTCCAAGAATACCATTGACACTCGTGTGGTTTTGGCTCATGGTATTGATAAAGCCTAACCCTATATAAGGAGAGGAAGATCATAGTGCAAGGGTGTGCATGTGTAAGGGTTGTTACTGAATACTTCTCTCTAAAGTATATTTGCATGGGATGAACTTTGTTTTATTGATAGATCTGAATCTATGATGCAGCCTTGGATACAATGATGGATCAGGATCTCTAGACCTGAAATGACTATGTACTTGCATGATCTAATTATGTGATGTTTGGATCTGTGACCTGGCGCATGGTTGCTAAAGTGAAGTAAAGAAATCTGGTTAAGTTTGTATCTCTGCATCTTTCTGCAGTAATAACATTTATAAATCTATACGCTAGTTCGTCACAGTGAAAGCATGTATACACGCTGCTTTGTCTCAACCAAAGCGCATATGGAAGTCAGGGTTTCTGAAGCATGCTGAAGAGGTTATCTGATTAATGTTGTTGTATTTCTACTATATTTCTGTTGTTTGTCAATAAAGTCTTCATGTAGATCTAGGTTTTTTGAATACTATATATGCTGCTAAGTTGAATATGTACAAATTTGATCAATGAGTGAATATTTTTGTTTAATGGTGACTGAATGATTGCAAGTTCTGCAATACTGAAAATATATCTGACTAAAATCCTCAAATCTAGTTCTAATACTGATCATATATTGTAAATTCAATATTATCAGATTTATATGCAGGTTTGTGTGAAGGAAAGCACGTATACACACGAGTTAAATAAAGTGATGTAGAGTATTCATTTTAAGATAATGAATGATCAGGGTTGAGATTGATTCTTCATACTGATTCTGATATCTGGGTTTATTATTGTGTTCTGGTTACAGTGATCTCACTGTTCTGATTGAAATTTGGGTTAAGTTTATTGATGTTGATCTTTATGAAGTGTTGTGTTGAATTTGTGGGATCTAGTGTGAAAATTGATGAAACGTGGTCTGCAGTGGTTATGAGGGTTGAAACCTTCAATGTGGAAGTAGAAGCTTCCTGCCAGTAGAAGTTGGTGTTCAAGTTAGGGGGTTGAAGCTCCCTTCCAGTAGTGGCTGGTAAACGAGATTAGGGGGTTTGAGCTCCCTTCCAATATCAGCTTCAGAATGAGAGAAGGTTGTAGCCTTCTGCAAGTAGATGTCTGCGTACTGATATGAGTCTACATCAGTACAATATTGTAAGCAGTTTTCCATATAATAAATATTGAAGACATAGATGACAACAATGGTGGTTTTCTCCTGAATTGGGTTTCCACCTTAAAATCTTGGTGTTCATGTGTATTGCTCATGTGTGATGATTTATTCAGTTCTTACTGCACATGTTTACTGCTTACTAAACATATGATGAGCGAATGATGCACCGATTTAAGTAAAGAATCATCTGCATAATAAGATCTTTGGTCATACGCAAGTTTGCTTAAAGATATCCGCGTGTATACGCTAGTTGGGTTCATTAAAGTCACGTATAGAAATCGGTAAGGAAAAGTAAAATTTTTAAGTGAGTTATAAATACTGATTCACCCCCCCCCCTCCAAATGTTTTCCCAACAAAAAAAAAAAAAAAAAAATGAATATGCATGTTTAGTTAGTTTGAATTAAAATCATTATAAAACATCAATAATCACAACTTCATTATGGCCACAATATGTTCGACGATATTACAACCTAATGCACACACACACACACACACACACACACTCTATCTATATATATATATATATATATATATATATATATATATATATATATATATATATATATATATATATATATATATATATATATATATATATCGGTGTGTGTGTGTGTGTGTGTGTGTGTGTTTCGTTAGATTTAATTAACAATATTATAAAACATTAATAATCTCAACTTAGTAATGGTCACTCCATTTTGTTGACATCACAACTTATTAAAATAAAATATTTCACTCACTCTTAGTCATAAATAAAATATTTTGATGTTCACATGATATAAAATAATTTCATAAATTTAAAAACGGATAAAATAATTAGAAGTAAAAAAAAATGTATGAATAAGATATTTAAATTTTATACTTTTTTAAAAATATTAATAAATTATTTGAATATTTATGTTTATATATTCATATATATATAGAAAGAAAAATATTAAAATAAAATATTTTAATGTTGTATATAATAAAATATTCGATGTCAAAGAAAAAAAAAACAATCGAAAGTTACAAAATAAAATAAAATGCAAGTGCCCTACTAGTAAAAAAAAAAAAAAATAAACGAAGGATTAAGAAATAAAATAAAAGATACCAACTACTTTCTAATAAGAATAAGGAAAAACATAATTAAAAGTTAAAAATTAAAATAATAGATACCAAATACTTCCCAATAAAATATAATAAGAGACAAAATTGTAATTTATTCAATTCTTAATATAAAATTAAATGTGACATTTAAAAACATTCATAATCATAAAAAATGCAATGTGGGTGATTAATAAGTAATATTAATTTATACTTAAAAATATATTAATAACCAAAAAAACCATTTTAATGTGTACAATGTAGTGAATATCTAGAAAGAAAATATTAAAATAAAATATTTTAATGTTGTATATAATAAAATATTCAGTATCCAAAGAAAAAAAACAATCGAAAGTTACAAAATAAAATAAATGAAACCAAGTACTTCCTACTAAGACAAAGAAAGAAAATAATAATTGAAAATTAAGAAATAAAATAAAAGATACCAACTACTTTCTAACAAGAATAAGAGAAAACATAATTAAAAGTTAAAAATTAAAATAATAGATACCAAATACTTCCCAATAAAATATAATAAGAGACAAATTTGTAATTTATTCAATTCTTAATATAAAATTAAATGTGACATTTAAAAATATTCATAATAATAAAAAATGCAATGTGGGTCATCAATAAGTAATATTAATTTATACTTAAAAATATATTAATAACTAAAAAAACCATTTTAATGTGTACAATGTAGTGTCTCAATTCACATGTTATGCTAAATGTTTTAATGTCAACTATGTATATATTATATATGGTTTAAAAAAGTAGTTGAAAATTTTATTTTTTATGGTAAAAATGTTTGAAATAGTCTCAAGACTTTACATTTTGGTCTTTTTTTAGGTATATTTTTTAGCTTAGACTATCTGCTAGACTTTTTGGAAGGTTTTATGGCTTATTTTCTGGTCTAAATTGCCCAGAATTTGATAGAGATTTACTGGAATCACAAGTTTGAGGGGCAAATTTTTCACAACCCAAGTGCCCAAGGGGTTTTTCAAGGTGTTAAATCCATACATGCAATAAAAAAATATGTTTAAAAAACACAAATCAAGATTTGACCACAATTATTGGATTCCTCCCAGAAACTCCAAAAAGTCTAGTAGATAGACAACACCTATTTTTGTTTTAGTCAATTTTCCCTAAAATCCAACAAAGTTTTTTTGGACTTACAAGTTTAAGTTATGTACTCTATAAAGCATTCACAAATAGCAATTTTTTTTGAAATTTTTCACTTTGAAAGAGGTTTTCATGGATCTATATTGGTTAAATTTAAATGGATTGTTTTATTTGATCATGATACAAATATTAAAGTACTTTTGACTCCATGATTATCATGGTTATTTACTTTGAACCTATTGTTTTTATTTCAATGTTTTGATTATAATACAAATATTAAACTATTGTTAACTTGGTACTTATCATGGTTATTTATTGTGAGCTAAATATTATTGTATTTGTTGTAATGTATATATTTTACATTTTGAATGGTTCTTTTGGCATATTTTCAGGTTTATTTTTCGAATTAGACAAAGATTTCTTGGAATTGCAAGTTTGAATTGTAAAATCTCTACAATGTAAGTACTCTAAAGATTATTGTAAAAACTCCATTTTAAAAAATAAAAATAAAAAATTGACCAAAAAATCAGAATTACTTCTTTATGATTAAATTATTATCATTTAAGTTGAACATTAAATTATAATATGAGTCTAAGTAACAATGAATTAATTTACATTGAGAATAGATATTTCGGTTTTCATAAAATTAAGGTTCAACGATTCGATTTTTAAGAATATGTTTAGTGTTCTCATTTACCTATGTGATTTATATTTTATTAAATAAAATAGTAATATAAAATTTTGGTTAATTGTTACAACAAAGTGATATAAAATTTTGATTAATGGTTATATGTGTGATATTTGTTTATTTTAATAATTTATTTTATATTAGGAATATACGTGTTTTTATTCATGAGGAACTATGAATAAAAATAAATAAACAAATTCAAATTCATTATGTTCCTTGTAAAAAATTTAATGTAGATAATAATAATTAATTTTCCCAACTACCTAAAATAAGCTCAAGCATTAAACTAAACTGAACTGTACTGTACTGTTACTAAATATTTTGCTAAGTACTATTAAAACATAACTATATCATATGCTAAATTTTAATGAGCCAAAATTTCCTTATATAGTTAATTGAATATTATTCCTTTGGTGTTTTACGTGTTTGGATGCCTCAAGTCATTTGGGTAGCTTAGCGATTGGTTGGAACAAGAAACTTATCAAGTTAATCAACTTAGAAACTGAGCATACAAGCTATAATTCATTAACCAAATCAAGTTACATATATACATGAGGTACAGTCTCAAGATAGGGAAGCTATCTTGGACGCATAATAAGTTGGTTGATGGAATATCTCAACCTCACACTAAACTAGGAACTAACCTATAGAATAGGAACAGACTCTATACATAGAGAGAACCACAACTGAAGACAAGTAGGAATTACATATTCCAATGCTCCCCCTTAATGACTACTTGTCTCAATATCGATCTGCAAAATCTACAACTGGTCCTGTTTGGTAATTACACTAGTTCTATTTGGTAATTACACTTTGTGTCTTGTTCATGTTGTTGTCGATGTCCATATAAAGGAACAACCATCTACCGAAATGCATGGGTTCCAACCGCTGCAACCTCTAGTCTACTAGGAAGTCCTTCACATACATGGTTCATCCAACCTCTTGATTAACTCCCCCTTGATATAAAATTTCACCTTATGGAGTCTAAAACCAATACAGCCCACCCAAGTGTATCCATATCGCATGACACACTCTTCCAGGGTGTTAAAACTCTCTGACAGAGGGAACATATAACAAAGGGGTATGCATGCCTCTCTGGGTCTTACAGCACGTACAAACAATAAATGACATGTAGATTTGATCTTAATTCCAAACTGTGACTCATACTCATGGTCATGAGTCTATTCCAAGAAAATCACACAAAACAAACTCTCACAAACTTGATTGTCCATCCTCCTTTGCCGCTCACCATACCATTCACCTCCATGAACACCACACCATTCATATACTGGAACACACCATTACTTTGGATTTATAATTTTGAGTCTTTAGTATCTTCATTTTACTTTTGCAAGCTAGTCTTGGTCTCCATGTTTTATCTATCATCAATTAGAGTTGCGAATTCTAACAAAATGACATCATATTGAGGTCACAAATCTCAACATTTATACAAATTTCCAAGACTTATCCACATTTACCCATACCAAATAAAAACAATACCGAATGAAAATATAAGTACAAGCGATAACCATGACAGTAATGCAATATCCATGAAGAGAAACTGGCATGCAAACGTTCAACACATTTCATGACATTCACTGTTGTGGACAGACCGCCCCAAATTTCAGTTCACCAGAACACTACCCACACTACTGTTGTGGTCAGATCCAAGATCATACACTTCACGTTGTCTTTGGTCTGATCCCTATTAGATCGTTGACAACTAATCACTTCACGTTGCTTCACGAACAGGCATGAGCAACACCCTTTCACCTGCTTGCTAGTTTACATTTTAACGAGCAGTAATTCACCTCCACCGCTCAGGCACTCAGCCTTGAGGAGATACAATGTAGCCACCAAGGCTCAACTCAGCCACCAAGGCTTATCACAGCCACTAAGGCTCACCACATCCACGAAGGCTTATCTCATCATATAAAGCACCATCTTGGCACTCGACTCTTTCAACTACCCAATCACACCACAAAACAACAAATCTTCCAACCTGAATGCTGCCTTATTCAAATCAAGCATGTGAGTGAAGCCACCACCGATTGGTTCCAATGAGAAATTAAGACGAATTGAAACCAAAACAAAAAAAAAGCATTTCAGGACTTGGCCCTTCTCAGTGGCCTCATCCACCTTCTCGCCATACAACAATCGAGTAGTCAGACTTCCTTATCACCATACAACAACTGCAGGGCCCATGACAACACCTGCCATTACCGCTTGCCTCATCGTTCCCACTGTAGTGCTCCTTACATTTGTGGGGAAAAACTCCAAGCAGAATATATACATTTCATCAAAGGATATACACACTACCATGAACCCCATAGTTTCGACCAACATCTACACCGAGCCACTCATTACAGAGAACTCCAGTGACAGTGTGCAGGCAATGCAGTATAAACCTGCTTGATAACAGCTGTGAGTTCTTGGATCTCTACAGTTTGATCGTCAAACACTAATGTCCTTTTGGCCAATTTTGCGAGTTTAGCAAGTTTTTGAGATGTCTGATGTATGCTGAATCCAATTCTGGATGCTCTTTTATTGAACTCGGACTGCACAGAACCAACAGATCTTGATCCCGCATAATTTATGTTATCAGTAGATCCATTAGATTGTGAAAAATCTGAAGAAGAATAAGACTTCCGTAATCTCTCTACAATTTTCTGGAATTCTACTATCCTATCCCGATAAGAGGACAACTAATCAGGTCTCATAGACATTTCTGAGTGTTTCTTTACCAATTCTGGCCTTTCTACTTCGGAAAACCTATGGAGGGCTTGCAATTCGAAATACCAGCCAAAAATATTCCCAAGCGAAATTTCTTTTTGAATCTCTTTCCACCAAAATGCAACTCAGAAGTTCAAGCAAAAACAAGATCTACATTGAAAGAATAAACCTTGAATTTCAGGTAAGGAAATGTAGATCTCACTAGATTCTGTAGTTTCATCTCCATTCCAGACACCAGAAAATGAAAGAAGAATTTTTGTGGACAAGAAGCGCGTTGAAGAACAGAGAGCACGGTGGTGATCGAACCTCTAATCCCCAAAATTCTTGCGGGTTGCACACAGAAATATACCTTGCTTTACAAGATGCGCGCCTTTTACATGTTGGGGCCGCAGTTATTAGGCCCACGTCATGTTACCCCTTCAACACAGACATGCAGAGTCTTTCACGCAGCCAAATTTTTTTTTCAGTCGCACAACGAGTTTTTGCGGTGTTCTAGAATAGACAAACATAAAAAATAATAATTTCTCTCTTATTTCCCTTAGCCCAGGAGGCGCCGAGGTCTAGGCCCAAGCCCAAACGGGCTCCGATACCAACTTATAAACTGAGCATACAAGTTATAATTCATTAAAAAAATCAAGTTACATATATACATGAGGTACAGTCTCAAGATAGGGAAGCTATCTTGGACGCACAATAAGTTGGTTGAGGGAATATCTCAACCTCACACTAAACTAGGAACTAACCTATAGAATAGGAACAGACTCTATACATAGAGAGAACCACAACTGAAGACAAGTAGGAATTACATATTCCAACAAATCAACTCTTGGAGCATAGTACCGATTTAATGTATTGGATTTTTTTTTTAAGGAATTGGAGACGTCTTTCTCTATGCTAAATGTTTATGGTCCCAATCAAAACTGGAACAAATATTGGGATTCCTTCTTCAAAAAATATTTTATTGATATCCCCACTTTAATCATTGGCGGAGACTTAAATTTTTCATTGGGGGCTTTTGAATGCTGGGGTGATCAAGGTTTGGCAAACCTTATTGATATTGAGCCTGTCAAGTTGAATCTCACATGGCGAAAAATAGATCCGAGTTTGACTGAACCGCTAATATACTTGAGAATTTTTTGGTTGTAGAAATGTTTATGGAACATTTTTCCTTCATTAAGCAGTGGGTAGGTGTTGGTGGGGTTTCATATCACTCCCATATCTTCTTTGAAATTAAAAGTGCATCCTAAAAACCTAGGATCCCATTTAAAATGAACTCACACTGGCTCAAATATGAATATTTTTTTTTGGGTATGGTTAAGACACGCTGGTCCCATTTTGATACACTATTGGGTGCTTTGGGTGCTTTGTCAAGGAATTTTTTTGCAAAAAACTTAAAGTGCATTAAAATGAAAACTAAAGAATATGCCTTGGCTAAAAATCATGTTGAGTCAACGAAAATCAGAGAGACCAAAGAACAACTTCAAGTTTTTGACCAAGCTGAGGAAGGATATGGATCAGTTAACTCGAAAGACAACTCTTTCATCTTGAGTCCCAGAAACAAAAAATATTAGAAAGATGGGAAGTCGAGTGGTGACTGAATATTCAATTAATTTGGCTTGTGAATGGGATAACAATACTAAATTTTTCCAGGCTTTCAAAAAAGGGTGTAATATAAGCAACACTATATGTTATTTGAGACATCATGAAGGTTAGGTAGCTTCTTCATTCTTCTCCTTAGCTGACATGGGGACGTGTCACTTTGAAAATATTTTTAATGCCCAAGAAGAAGCCACCACTGCTTAGGTTATCCACACTTCCCTTCCTTTTCCTCTTTTCATAAATGATGAAGGAAACATGTCCTTAATGTTTGAAGTCACCAAATATGAGTTGAAAAAATTTCTTCATAATTTCTAAAAGGATACGAGTCCTGGCCCAGATGGATGGGGAGTTGTAATTTTTCTGGGATTATTTGATATTCTTGGATCTGACATTTTGAATGTAGCTGAAGAATCAAGGAGGGGATTTCAGATGCCTCCTACATTTAATTATACTCTCATTGCCCTGATTCCAAAAGTGGACAACCCATCTTCCTTCGAGGAATATTGGCCCATATCACTATGTAGCACAATCTATAAAGTTATAACTATGGTGACTGCTTTAAGGCTTAAGCCTATTCTTTCAACCTCTATATCTAAGGGACAATTCGGTTTTCTTGAAGGAAGGAAAATTCATGAAGCCATTGGGGTTGTGCAAGAAGTCCTTCATAGTGTGAAAAAAATGAATCTAAAAACTGTGGTAATTGAAATTGACCTATCAAACATTTATGACTGTGTAATATGGATCTATCTGAGGCTTCTCCTCGCTCATATTTGATTCTCTCTTGATTTTATTTTGTGGGTGATGAGTTATATTCAAACTATCTCATTTGTTGTGCTAATTAATGGTGCATTCATCCCCCATTTTCATGCCCATCATGGTCTTCGTCAATGATTCCCTCTATCTCCCCTTATATTTCTTGCTGGTGACAGAAGGCCCGAGTCACGTACTGGTGGAATCCAAACAATGTAGTATATTCCAAGGTTTTATGTTGACATGATCTTTGGCTATCTCTCTTCTATTATTTGCTGATTACATTCTAATATTTTGCAATGGCTCCCCTCGGGAAGTGGCTTTATTGAAGAGTATTCTTTCCTTATTTTGGAAATCCACTGCCATAGTGATAAATTTTCAAAAATATACTCTTCTTGCCTCCAACCTTGGTGTTCCTAAACTTCAATAAAATTTTAAATTTTTTTCTTATGGCCTCTACTCAGCTGGATGATGGTATAAAATATTTGGGCTTCCATTGAAAACGTAATACATATTGTATTATGGACTGTAAGTGGTTGATTTCTAAATTGGAGAAACACATTAAAAACTGGTGTCATCAGTGGCTCTCCAGGGTTGGGCGTATAGTTCTCAATAATTGTTCTTGAAGCCATTCTTGTATACTGAGCTTCCTTGGCATGGATTCCAAAAGGTATTCTTAAACATGTTAGACACATTTGTTTCAGATTCTTATGGTTTGGAAAATAAGAGGAGTCCACCTTGCCATGGCTGGGCTAGGGGGAATTGCTCGTCCAAAAGCTCAGGGGGCTTAGGGACTTAAGAACCTCTTCATTTTCTCACATGTTTTGAATACAAAGTGTTGATTGTGTTTGATGACCTCGCGAAGTTTATGGTCTTCAATAGTAATAGATAAATACATTTCTCCTATTTCCATGGAAGGTTAAGTTCAAAGAGATGATAAACCAAAGGGGAACATATCTATTATCTAGAGGGCTTTGATTAATACCTTTGAGAACATATGTAGGGCACTGGCTTGGAAAGTGGGCTCTTGTGTTTTAGTTTTTATTGGTCAGGACCCATGGCCTGAGAGTGAGAGAGATCATATTTTTCATCCTCCCTTAATTGATCTCCTACAAGATCAGGGTATTTCCAAGTTGGCACATATCATTGATCCAACTTCTACCACAATTTGGTGTCAGGTTTGGAAATCTTATACAAATATGAGCATTCTTGCAATTGTTATTGAGTCATGGAATAAATTTATTGGGGATTTACATCGTGGTCATAGAATAATTACTGACAGAGAGGATGAATTGGTGTGATTTATGTCTCCATTTGGCTTATATACTCCAAAGTTGGGTTATGTATTAATATTCTCTTATCTCAGTCCTATTGTCCCTCGATAGTGGTGGAATTTTTTCTAGAAATCTCGTTGTCTGCCTAAAGAAAATATATTAATGTGGTGTATCTTAAATGAGAAAGTCCCGACGTAGGATGTCCTTCATAATCAATTCACTCAAGGGCCAAGTTGGTGCTCCCTATGTAAAGTGATAGATGAATCAATCACTCATATTTTCTTACTATGTCCTTTTGGACAACAAATTTGGTCTCATTGCAAATCAGTTGACGTTTAGATCAGATCATGGTATGGTTTTTTTGTTGAGGATGCATTGCATCAATGGTTATCACTCCCATCTTCTCGTACTTTTAAATATTTTCCTTTGATTATATGTTGGAGGATAGATATCTCTCGCATTCGTTCAATCTTAGGAAATACTACCTCCTCTCCCAGGTCATTTTACGACTAAAGCAATGGCCATTCTTAGTCATTTCCCCAAGTTAACGATGTGTTTAGAGTTCGAATTATTAAAGCTAAATGTCTCGATCAATCACTTCCATGGGAATTTTTTGATGGGACCTCCGATACTTCAGGGGATCATAGTGGCGACGACTTTAGTATTCACATCTCAGTTTCTCACTCTTTCCATGTTATTTATGGGATATAGGCCAGGATCAAACAACTCTCTGGAGCTATTGTCTTGCAGAGATATTCTTTTCTTCACACTTGAATAGGGGATTTCAAGTGTAGATTTGTTTGGTGATTCATTACTTGTGGTGAATTGGATAAACAATGTCCAAGCTTACTGA
The DNA here is from genome assembly GCA_034641835.2 of Pinus albicaulis. NCBI lineage: Eukaryota > Viridiplantae > Streptophyta > Pinopsida > Pinales > Pinaceae > Pinus > Pinus albicaulis. The sequence continues at coordinate 76,466 of JAXQQM020072536.1, forward strand.
AATATTTTCTTGTCTCCTATTTTGGATCACACTATTAATCTAAAAAATTCATTTAACTCATTTACATGTTATCATATTCAGGGAGCAGAACATGGAGGCAGATCGATTGTTCAAATCAACATTAGTACTAGATCTAGGAGTTTGGAAAATTTGTGAGTTTTACGATGGCTCCTCTACTACACATATTCGCCAACCTATGTTAGAGCTTATTTTTCCACGGCCAGGTGTTGTAACTTAATTTTCATTTTTTGTTCTTTTGTTATGAATTTGGTGTTATATGAACTTATTTGAGTACTTAATCTCTACTCTATGCAAAGAGTGCATATGTATATATTTTTGCTACTATCTTTTGACTTGTTTTTCCTAAACTACCTTTGATGATTTCTCAGACCACACTGTCTATATATTTTTTATTGTTTCTTGAAAATCTATATACATGCTAAATATGTTTATAAAATATAATTTTTATTATCTTTAATAGAAATTATATATATACATATAAAATCAAGAACTATTTGATTTGTTTGTTAGGTCTATTATTATTCAATTTGTTAGTTATGTGTATGATTGATTAATATTAAAAAGTTAAAATATTTATTAATATATTGATGTTAGAATAATGCTCTTATAATAAGAAGATGCGTTGGGTATGTTAAAAAACATGCGTTCGGATATTTTATTTTTTCAGAGGAGCGTTGGATATTTTATTGGTGAACTCACGAACTATTTAATTTGTTAAGAGATTTAGTAGTATACCAATGTTAGAAGAATATTCTTACAATCAAAATATGTGTTTAATATTTCAATGGACGTGTCACGCATTCAGTTTGTGCCACCGTAAGGCGTTATTATTTGAAAACAACTTTCCTAACTGTCATTCTGTCAGTGTTTGGGCCATTGGATGAAATGTTAGACGATTGAAATGTTTTACACCATTAGATCCAATAACCTAATTCACTAACTAACTAACTTACTAAACATTACTAAAATCTTCCACCTTACTATGAAATATAATATTTTATTCTGTAATTTGAATTATTTCATGTTTTCAGCAAAAAGCAGAGGCAGGTTTCTGTACAGAATCTCTTTAAAGCTTTTAGTAATTTCTCTCATAAATGAAAAAATCTGAGAGCCGAGGTTTTATTTCCAAAACCTTTAGAAATTTTATTTCTCATCATTTATAACGTAGAAATTTCGAGCTAACACATTCTGTACAAAATCTTTAAAGCTTTGTGCAATTTCTTTTCATAAAATTATTAAATTGCAGATACGTTTTGGAAGCTGAGGTTTTATTTCCAATACCTCTGGAAATTTTATTTCTCATCAATAATAACCTAGAAATCTTCGAGCTAATGCATTCTGTACAAAATATTTAAAGCTTTGAGCAGTTTCTTTTCTTAAAATTATTAAATTGCGGGTACGTTTTGGAATTGATGAATGCGTTTGGATTGATGGACTATCAACCTTTGCGTTTTCGTTTTCCATTATATCGGTTTTAACTGGCGTAACAACTACCTGTAATACAGGGCTGAACTTTGGAGGTCCAGTGTCTATGGTGTACGGATGACTCATCTTGGTTTGGGTTTATTATATGTCTTGAAAAATCAATTCATGAGTTCAATGTATGGGAAAGGGGAAACGATTATAGAGGTGAAATTTTGCAAAAAAATGTTTCTCTTATAAAAAATAATAGACAGAATGCCTTCGAGATGTTGTCATTTTAATTTGTATATTGGATATTCTTTGAATTTCTTGAAGCAACCAATTCCAAATCTCTTTTACCTCTTCACCATTCAAAGCTCGACAACTAGATTTTTAAAAAATAATTCGTTTCTATTCTTGAAGGAAATGTAATAAGAAATGAAAAGTATCACATTTAGAAGCTAGTCAAATGCTAATTAGATGGTCAATGCTGGTAAAGGATTTGAACCCTAATATTTTGAAGGATAATACCGGTGATGGCATAGAAAATAATCTAAAGGTCATGGTGTAGGACTTCATAGAAAATGGATCTTTGGATAATAGGTTTCACTAGCATGAACGTGATACTAAAGACTTTAACACTGTATATTTAGGTCATTTAAGGGTCATTTATTTTTCTTTTAGTGATCTTTCAAAAAAATTCCTTGAATTTCTAAAGTATTTTGATGTGATGTAGATTACGTGATGGAACTTGTATTAAGCGTATCTTGGTGAAGAATTTAAAGTGGAAAACGTACAATGTGGCATTGTACAATGTTGAGTGGTCTATAGTTGAAAAAATCCCTCGACAAGGATATCAATATATTGACATTTTATTTTTGGAAGAAGATTTTAAATATCATTTGATAATTAGCAGTTCAAAATAGCAAGGCTCATTTTTCAATATGAAGTACTTATGTCTTTAATCATTGAAGAAAAGCTTCAATATTGTTCTACTCTCGAGAGCATTTTATGATTCAAATTCATATGCATTTATGACTATGTAACTCAATCATTTTCTCCTATGAATTCAAAATAGCAAGGCTCATTTTTCAATATGAAGTACTTATGTCTTTAATCATTGAGGCAAAGCTTCAATCTTGTTCTACTTGATGGTGCCATTACAAATGAAAATGCATTGTTTTGGGAAATAAAATACTACAATGATATGCTTTTGGAACTTGAACTAATGGGGAATGTCCAATATGAATTGCTCCTTTAGAAGGATAAGCAAAAATTTACTCCAAAACAAAGGTTGGTGTTCCCTCAAAAAGTAAACTTCCACGGCGAGGAATCACTCTTCATATATATGCAGAATGTTATCATTTAAAAATGGAATTTTCCAAATCTTCTCCAATTTGGCCATTTGTAATTAAAAATATGCTAATGATAAATTAATAAATAATTAAATCACTTTATGTTGTAAAATATTTGGAAAAAAATTAATATATAATTAAAATTATTATTTGAAAAAAAAATTATTAAAAAATAAAAATAAAAAAATGTGCATATATTTTATGATTCAGACTCATATACAACCAAAGAATTGTCTTATTCACTCTATTTGTTAGTGAAATTTACTTGGAAAATTATAGTCCTTACGATCTCATCTTTATTTTTCAGTATTGGTTTGCTTCTCAATTAAGGTTTGATGAATTTTTTTACAAAATATGAGTATTACCTATATGTCTAGTGTTATCATTGCTTCTCAACTAAGGTTTGATGAACTTTTTTTTTTAAATATAAATATTGTGTATATCTCAAATGTTATCATTTAAAAATAGAGTTTTACAAATCTTCTCCAATTTAAGCATTTGAAATTAAAAATATTCTAATGATAAATTAATATAGAATTAAAATCCCATTTTGTTCTAAAATATTTGGAAAAAGATTATAATTAAAATTATTATTTGGATTTTTTTTTTTCTAAAAAAACACTTTAAAATTAAAAACAATTTTATATATTATATATTTTATGATTCAAATTCATATGCAATCCAAAAATTGTTTTAGGTATGCATCTATGAGTATGTAACTCAATCCTTTTCCCCTATGTTTTCACATTTCACTGTTTATGACAATGTAACTCAATCCTTTTCCCCTATGTTTTCACACTTCACTGTTTATGACAACACCTTATCATTTTTTCATTTACATGCTAATATGTTAAGATATCCCCAATCTAGTTTATGTCTTTGATGGTGCCTTTACAAATGGAAATGCATTGTTTTTGGAAATAAAATACTACAATGATATGCTTTTGGAACTTGAACTAATGGGGAATGTCCAATATGAATTGCTCCTTTAGAAGGATAGGCAAACATTCACTTCAAAAAAGAGGTGGGTGTTCCCTCAAAAAATCTACTTCTATTGCGAGGAATCACTCTTCATATATGTTATTTTTCATATTCTAAACTTACGACGTTCCCTTTGCAACATTTGGTGCAATTGCTAATTCCGTTGTATATATGGATGGAAGTATGTCAGGTTGAATTTTTTTTGTTCAAGTTATCTTAATTTTATTAGTTAAAGTTTGCTAGTAGTACTAAGTTTTCTAGGAAATTATGCAACTTGTTTGGTAAATGATGAGTGAAATGTTATTGGTTAATGTTATTATGATTACATTATTTATTAAAGAGAAAAAGAAAATTAATATAAATCAATTAATTTGAAATAAATAGTATATTTTTTTATTTAAACTTAGTCAAAATATACTTTTATTTTTATTAACTATAATTAGGAATATGTACTAATTACATGTTAAAAAATGTGAATGAGTAGTGTTTTTAAAGATAACTAATATAAGCAATTAGTTATTGCATTTATGGATATTTATTTGAGTTGTGATTGATTAGTGGCAATTGCATAAGAATGGAAGTTAAAGCAATTTGTAACTATCTTAAAACGCATTCAAAAATATTGATCCTTGATGCATATAATTTTAAGTGATGGGATAATTGAATTATTTCATAAGCATGTCGTGATTATGTGAGAAGAATTAAGATGTATTTAAGTGTTTCTCTTATGCGGGACAATATAGACTTAGAGGCTTCACTATGAACATTAAGAAGAAGTGATTAGATATGAGTAATATAAGATCACATAATATGATAAATTGCCTAAGATAACCTCAGGAAGTAAAGAAGACACTAACTATTCAAGGGAGATGTGCATAAATTGTAATGATTAAATTGAGAGAATAATAGTGTATATTATTGGAGGTACACATCAAATGAAGTCAAATTAGAAGCAATACAAGGGTTCTAAGAAATTAAAGAAATATTATTTAAGTTTAAATCCTAATGTTGGAAATATATGACTGAGAAAGCTACCTTGTGAAGGGGGAAATAGTGAACTTTCATTTTTTCTAATGATGATTATTTTAGATCACATAACAATGAACAACTTAGAATGATGAGATGAACAAAAGATAGTACTAGATAAATGTTTAAGATAAGTAAATGGAAGTTTCACAAATGAGTCTTCACGGAGTTTTTGAGCTCTACAATGAGCTCTTAAGGAAAGAAATAAAATAATAATTCAAATAATAAAATAAGAGAGATGAATTTTGAAAGGAAAAGAAGAAAACTACTTGTCCAGATTTTTTCATGTATTTTCAATTTTTCAATGGGTCTACTCAAAAGTATGTAGAGTAGGTACTCATTGGATGTGCAATTAAATTTTTCATCCCACAAGTGCCTACATTTGACATTTAAGTAAATCTTTATGGAGATAAGATGAAAATACAATTAAAAAATAGGTTTCTTCTTTACCTCCAAAAATATTTACCTTAGGGGGTGACAATATCATCTTGAATCTTATTAGTTATTCTAAAGTTTATTTTTCTAGTATAGTTTTTGTTTTAAGGCTCATATTTGACCTCAAAATTATCCTAATGATAAGAAATCAACAAGGAGATATGTCATATCCTAAAACATGATGGAATGTTTTTGGAATAGTGATAAAATAACTTAGCACTCTCGAGATATCTTGTGAATGAATAACTGTTGTGGCTAGTGGTTTTGAAATCATAGTACTATTTCCATATAAGAATATGATAAGAATTATTAGAAGGTCTAAATGTGTCATTAGGAATAAAATATTGTCAATTGATAAATGAAGTTAGATGACAATGATATTAATGAATACCATTTTTTAAGAACCATAGAAAGCATGGTGACATTAGATAAAAGAAATAATAAACTCATGAGTACCTATAAAAGGAGAATAATAAAGTAAAATCAAAATTTGTGAAAATGGAAATGATGAAACACTTTACCATAATGGAAATATTCTATCTCAAAAACGATTTGTGATAGCTAAGCAAGGTAGATGAATAAAGTAACAACACCATAGAATTTTTAGGATTGAAGTAATGAAAGCTCATACAAATCCATTATGTATATATCATGTTAGTATTGGGAAATATTTCGAATGCAATAAACACTATGGTAAATGGCTATTTTATGAAAAGTTCTCTTAGGTATTGTTGCTTAAAAAAATTTGTATTAGATTACTAACATAAATAATCAATCCGGGATCTGTAGGACTAGTGAGACATACATGCACAATATATGCTAGGGATCAATTTATGAAAACTAAAAACTAACCTAATCACACCATTCCTACATTAACTTGGAAATCTATTCTGCATTTAGGAATTAAAATTTAATCTATTTTCATAATTGAATTCTAATCTAGGATTGTTGTATTGAAATCAAAGACAAGTAAAAAGCATTGTTGTATATTTCTATGCCCAAATCCAATCCAAATGGAAAAGGATATAAACCACTTTCTTGAGATGATTTATCGAGCACAAATTTACACAGTCAACTGGAAATTTAATCTAAGTGTTGTATTGAAATCAAAGACAAGTAAAAAGTATGTTGTTGTATATTTGAATGCCCAGATCTGATCCAATTGGAAAATGATAGAAACCACATTCTTGAGATGACTTAGCGAGCACACATTTACACAGTTAACTGGAAATTCTATTGCTAAGAATTTAACTGAAAAGGACAATTAAAAATCATGTTGTTGTATATCTGAATGCCCAAATCTGATCCAATTGGAAAATGATAGAAACCACTTTCTTGAGACGATTTAGCGAGCACACATTTACACAATCAACTAGAATTAAAAACTAATCATTCTACAATCGACTGGTCGAACACACTTGCATGAATGGAAAATATAAACTATCAAACTTTCAATGAAATGAAAATAGTTCACAATAATGAAATGATATAATTGAATGAAATCAAAGAAAAATTACAAAATAAAACCTACTCTACCTTACATTCCAATATTCTCCATGATATCTACTTCAAATCTCCTTCCATGCTTGGAACCTCAAAGCTTTATTCAAGTTCTTCAAAATTACAAAGTACAAAATAATGACAAGTTAAGTTAACAAGGTTACAAATAAAGGAGAGAGATCTCCTATTTATACAAATTTCTAAGCAACCTCCTCATTAATGAGGATCCTTATTCTTCTCCTTTGATGCATAATATTCTCAACCAATTTTCTAACCATAGGCCACATATCCCTCCTTCAAATCTCATTGATATCATGAAGATAATTTCGAATTTGATCTTTGGGAGCCACATAAGAGGGCCTTGGAAGCTTCCAGTGAACTTACACATTTCACAAAACTTTTTCCACTTTTAAGGTATAAGTATATGCATATTATTTCATAACTTTTGATCACAAATTCACTTAAAAATACTATAAATTAATAATGTTTAGAAAACACAAGGGTAACCCAAATAATGATGAAGTGAGATGAATGTAGTGACATGGTAGTGATATGGAGGTGAAATGGAGGTGATATAATGGACATGATGGTGAAAGTGAATGTATTTTTAAGGACAATTTTGAGACCCAACAGGTATATAGATTAGATCTATTCAACAAAATGAATGATGGTTAGGTATTATTGGTAAGGATCATAAATAATTCCTATAATTTAAAAGTGTCAAGATATGAGGTTATGAAAAATTGTAATTTATGAGAAAGGACAAGTGGGAAATTCTGAAAAGGTTTAAAGGCTACAACGTTAAAAGATAATTGACTATATACCTTTTAGAAAAGGAAAAAACATGATATGATCTATGTTGAATCTTAAAGACAAAAGTAAAAAAATAGCATGGAAAGTAAGATTTGTATTCCATGATGAATTATATAGATGAGCTAATTTTTCTTGCAAGGAAAACAATAATAACTTAAACAATGTTGACCTTGTGTTTACATGTTACTAAGCATAACAATCCTGGAATAGATAAGTAAAAATGTAAAGTGATGTAAGAATCAAAGGTAATGATCAAAAGGTCTACAAAGATGAGAATTTAAACTTTATATTGATGATTTAAGTCATTATAGTAAGGTTAACAATAGTATTTCCATTGGATTTCACTATGGGGGAAATGTTGCATGAGTAGAAATTATGGCTCTATAGGATGAAGTAACTTGAAATTTTGATGGTGTAGATAAATAAGTATGTGAAAAATGAACATATTGATAGGGTGAATATACATATTCTATGAATTGTCGAATTTTCATTCAAGACAATGAAATGATTATTGAAAAATTAATGATGCTTGATGAGAACATGACACTTAGTATTGATGATCCAAGGCATGGTAACCAACTTAGATAATAGCTCATATATAGATATTTAATGTAATTTTTTTATTAAATGTAATAAATGGTATTCATTCTTTATTCAAGTTAATGAATTTTATTTTTCTAATGAATTATGAAAAAGTTATTCTTGATCTCTACATGTGATTTATGTTGAGGTGATTATCATATTCATGATGTTATGTTAGCATGTGGTTCTATTTATTATATTTATGCAATGTTATATTTTTGGTAAAGGTAGGTTAATATTATAATATTATACTAATATTCCATGATGGCCTATGGTAGTAATATGTAGTTTTTATGATGGGAGGTTTAATGATGACATGCATGAGCATGTGGTATCTTAAAATTCAATTTGTTAGGATAATAATGATGTTGTATTCTCATGATGACAACCCTGTGGATTATTTTCTATTATATGATGTTGATATGATTATAAATAATGCAATGATTACATGTTGTGAGATGATAATTGAAAAAAAATCACTAGTGGACAAAGAGGGTAGGTTTATTTGATTATCTCATGGGAGCCCATACTTACAATGAATAATATGTTCACAGTCACACCTTATGAGATGGGGAAAAATTAAGCAACTAATTATGTCAGTTTTTCTTTTTCCATGTATAATTGTCAATGGGACATAGGGCCATCCTTATAAGTCATGTGTTTGATATTCAAGTTGTGATGCTGAAATATAGAGGATGTATAAATTGTTGCTTCCTGGTGGAGTTATAAGAGTAGACTTTGATGCTAGGGGTTGTGTAACTTAGTGAGTTATGATAAGAGTTTAGACCAATATTCTGAGAAGCTTGGGGTACATGATTACTAATCTAAAATCCCAATTGAATAGAAAACGTCTGGACCCTTCGAGTCATGACATATCGAGATGACTTTAAGCCTATTTTTCTTAAAGAAGTGCTAAAGTGTTGTTCACACTTTCTAGGAACATCCAATGCCTAATGTGGTGACTTGAAATAAGCTTATACTAGTTTAGTAGAAGGTTATGTTGAAGATATGGGTACAAGTAAATATGTATTAAAAGATAGTGATAGCATAATCAAAATTAACTTTGATATTATGTATTTGAAGGAGGGAGTATGTAATGTACTTTATTATTAAATAATAAAAACAACAATAACAACAAAAAGTGGAAACTTTAATTTCCTTCGATATCATTGGACATTAAAGATTGCCTACAAAATTTTGTCTAGGGTTTAATTGAATTGGTATTATTCCTCGAGTGTCACAACTTGGCTTGAGCTCACTCTCTCTTCTTTGGATAGGTCATACAATAGCAGGATGGATCAATGGTAGCTGTTGCATTCAAATTCCAGAGTGATAGATGCAAATACTAGCAACATTCAAATACTGGGGAGCACAGTGTAGAGTTGGTGGCAGTGAAGATGGCATTGTGCAGATTTAGCAGCAATCGAGACTCGGGTGACAGATGCATCATACTGATCACAGTTGATTCAATTTTTTGGGTATTTTTCAGTTGCATATGTTGCATTCAGAACAACAACAAAGAGAAGTGTTGCATGCATAATGTTACATGGGTACTGGATCGGAATAGAGTTAAATTCCTTTCTTGTGAAGAGGGAGTGTTGAAAATGGCACCAAGAAATATTCTAATTTAATTTTCCCTTGAATTAAATTAGAATACAATTGTAATTTTACATCACAATACAACTTGTACGAATAATATAAGTTAGTGTGACTTAGTTGGTTCAGTTAGTTAGATTTGAGGGTCTAACTTGAGTCATGTAGAGTGTCTCCTATATTATAGGAGCCCTAGTTGAGTTTATTTTGATTTTTAATTAATTAAATTATTTTATCTGAGTTGAAATCAGTTTAACTAGTTCTAACTTATGGAGGAGCTAGTGATAGGTCAAAGAGTGGAACTTGGACTTGAACCACATCTAGTGATCAATCAAATAACTAATGATTTACTCATAAATAACTCATGCAAGTCAATTTTGAGAAAGACCTAGTATTGAAGTTCAAGGGTTGTGTATTATGAGTTGTATAATCATCCAAATTGTACAGGTGGTGCATATAGAGGAAGGCCCTAGATGTATTGCGCAATTCATATTGGGAATTTCCATAATTAATAAGGGATAATTACACAAGGAAATAAGGATCTTGGGGGCTAGAAAATTGGTTAAGTATTGGCCAAGGCTTGTCTAGGAAGCAATGAGAGAGATATAGATAATGCATAGGTTTCTTTGGTTGGAGAAAAGAATTATAATCTTCTCATCTTTTCTGACTTATTCAATATACATGTAGCAGGGTTTTTAGTTGTGGCTTTCCTGAGGAAATATTTATGTAATGTGTGATTGAAATTCTTTCTCTTTCATGTTTTCTGATTCCAAGATCGTAATGGTTTCCACAATTGGTAGAGTAGATTCAAGTTTATTGTTTTAGCATGTTACAATTATCATTTTGAATCTACGTGGATTTTCTACATTACCAAACGCTGCATAACAATTTTTTTTCTATATATTGTGTGGATTTATTGTAAGGACATGTATAATTTTATATTGTAATAATTTACTACATGATAGTACTAATAGAATGGCTTCTCAAGTTTAGATATAGGGTTTAGTGTCAATATTTTGGGTTGGAAGGGAATTTTGCAATGCCCTATATTTAGATTTTAAACAACCAAATTACCTTATAGCTTAGATTGTTATTATTTACTTGTTTTCTATTGAAATCGATCAAATTGATAGAACTATATTTAAAAGGACATGTGAACCCACATATATACAGAGTTATTATATGAAATTTTTTGTTTTTTTCTAGTAAGGATGATAATTATTTGACTTCATATAAGTATACAAATTTAAAGGGAAAGTTTGATATGTGGACATCAATTTGATTTATGTGGTGAATGGATAGATGTTTTGAAGGACATGGTTATTAAACATACTTGCTTACTTTAAATGCCAATACTTATCATTATTAATAGCATGGAAGTGGTTATATGATTATGCATGATCATGTGTTTTGGTAAGCTAATCTATAGGTTAATTGGCTAACTGATAGCCAAAAAAACTATGGCACTAAAGCAACAGTAATGTTCTAGACATTGACAAGGTAATGGTATGCAATGAAGCATTATTTAGTGATTTAATTATTAGTTCCAAACATTGCTATGATATGTAAACAAGTGTAGGTTTTACAAGAGGCATGGTTTCCCAAATTGTTTTTTCAATGGCATAAATTTAAGAAAAACAACATTAGCATAGTATGATCAATGATAGGGTGTTGAACCTAGTTCTATCAAGAATGGTGGAAGTATTTCCTGCAACTTATCCTCTAAAAATTGGAGCGATGGGAAATCCATGTTAATCCATGCTACCTTAGACACGTGATGGTCATTACTAGTTTCTTGTTTGAAAGCTAGGTTGAGATAACAACATTTCCACTTACAAGTTATTGCTAGAATTAGGTCAATATAGTCAATGATCTAGCATATTACAACAAAGGAAATGATAAGATGTGGACGATGGAAGTAGATTAAAAAGGAAGGATGATTCAAATTAGTTGAGAATGTTATTTGGGTATTGCATATACCATTCTTATTTCATTGCTTGAAGCTAACACATAAAACACTTTGATTCAATTTCAATGATTTAAGTGCTACAATGATTAATGATTGATGAATTATTATAATTTTATTACTAGACATTACTAAATGATGCATTTAATTTATTTATTTTCATGTATGCTTGGTTTTCAATATACAAGGATTACTAATATAGGTTATTAGCTAATTCATTAATGGTTTAATGATTATGGAAATTATATTGCATAAATGAATATCTAGTAGCATTAAGTTGCCTCCTTAACATTGATAACTACTTTGTATGATGAATTATATGGGTAGGTGGGTTGCCATAAATTTGGGGAAATTTTGTCAAATTTAATTTATAAGTTAGCTTAAGAAGAAATAATTTTCATTTTAATTTATTTTTATTTTTATGTAATCCATTTATTATTTTATTTTAATATTATTTTCCCTAAAATTTGGAATCCATTTATTATTTTATTTTAATTATTCTTTTCTCTAAAATTTGGAAGGAGATATTAATGGTCTGTTGATGTAGGTGATTGAGGAGACTTTAGGGAAATGTGTGTGGGAATATAATAACTAGAGAGGAGGATTGAGTGTTAAAGGGAAGTTGAGGGCTTGTGGAATTTTTGAAGAGAAGACTGCTCTTTGACTATGAAAAACATGGAGCTAGTGCACTAGATTGAGGTAATTGGGATCTATGGAACTTACGTATTAGATGAATTATTAACTAATTGCATACTAATGGATGTAAATTGTTTCTCTTGGAGCTTTAGGCATGGAGGGATAAGAAACCCATGGTTTCCTAGAGTTAGGTAGTAAAATAGGTTGTTCCTAGTTAGGAAGAAGGATTAAATTCAATCTAGGAAAAACAAAATATGAATGTTTTGAATTGGAAAAATCAAACAAAATCTAATATATTTATTTTTTCCTCTTGTTAACCACAAAGTTTAGTTCTTTAATTTTAAATAAATTATCGGAAATGTCATCAATGTTTCTCAATATAGATTTAGATTAATTTTTGTAGATGAATTTGTTGATGTAAGTTACTCATAATAACTACATTAATGAGTTTATTTTGAGCCTAAATTATAGATTTACATTAACCAAACCATAAAATTTTGAATTTAAGCTAGTGCTTCTTATAATTGAATATTAGGTGCAGGTCATTGTATTGATTGGATGCTTATATTGTTATGAGGAATGGTTGAATTCTGTATATGCTAGAGATTTTGACTCTCAATTACTTTCATACATGAGGAGATGGTAAACCTCAATGACTTTCATACATGAGGAGATGGTAAATCTCTATATTTATTTCTCTAACTTGATGGACGTTATTTTTAGCATGAAATTTTTTTTATTTCATTAATTTCTCTATGTATGTGAGTTGTGTTGCATGGAAATAAATTCTTATTTATGTCGAAGTTGGGAAACTGGATTGATTTCCTGTGATTTTGAGAAGTGCACTCAGATACATGTTCTCTATGTATTTTTGAGTGCATTGATTCAAAAAAAGGTGAAAGATTTTGGCTCTTCATCCTCAGCTTGTTAATGTCCAAGTTTAACTAGGTGGTTGAACCATGAGGGCCTTGGGCCAGGGAAATTCTCAAAGAAACTTGAAATTTTCTAAGTATAAAATGACTCACAAATAAGGACGGAAACATTTGTGGGACCCTCTAGGTCAAAGGTCGGGCCAGGCAACCTGTTGGTTGAGTCTAGGCATAAAAAATAAGTTAGACCCTGAGAAGGTCAATTGAGACCTGCTAGTTCTGGGGATTGGGCCAGTTGGACACAATAGCGTAGTTGGGCGTGTCGGGTCCCAAGAGTAATTCAGGGGTCGGAGGTCAGATGAAGCGCCTTATACATAGGCTTTCTTGGTGGCATAATATCCACACAGGGTGCCACGTGGCAAGCCAGATGACGTGGCAAGGTCTAAAAGGACAATTTAATTGGTCATATTTTTTGATTTGTAAGTTGAATCGATGTAAAATTTATATTGTTTGAAAGGTCACGAGAGGAATAATTTTTCGATTCGTAAGTAGAATCGATGTAAACTTTATATGGTTTAAAAGGTCTCAATGAGACAAACACATCGATTTCATCCATTTTAAATTTTGAGGAAGTTGAAAAAAATAGACCCCACTTCCATAATAAGACTATGGTAGTTGGGTTAGCATAATAAATGCCTTATTCTATCTTTGGTTGGGGCTAAGGTTAGTACATAGTATAAAATTTATTTGTTAATATTTTAAACTAAATTTACAATTAAAAAAATATATATATTTAGAAATTTATTTCGGAATCATTAATATTTGCCAAGAATTTAAAAGAAACACCACAAAATTTAGACTGCAAATTTTATGATCTTATTTTATTTATCAGAGAAATTTTATAATCTAATTTTATTTTGAAAACAAAAAAACACAAAATTGATTTATAGCTGAAATTTTATAATTCAATTTTAGTTTGAAAATAAAATAACTCGGAACTTGGGTTAGTGATTGGAATTTCAATTATTAATTTTTTTCCTTTAAAATAAAATTATGAAAATTTTGGTTCAAGGGGGCAACTAAATTGGTGATCGAAGTAATGTGAGTTTGTGGTAACTAAGAGATCCAAGGTTTAAATCCCCCAATTGTGACCCGGTTTATTGAAAGGAGGAGAGATAATAGACCCCTAGAAGTTTATTAGTACCCTCATGTCACTAGATCTACCAAATTCTATCAAATTTCTCTCGATTAAAAAAAAAAAAAGTTCATCTAGTTACCAAAAAAAATAAAGAATTTGCAAAACTTGCATTATATTTTTAGAACTTAAAAAGTTTGAAAGGTATTTTTTCAAAAATTATTATATTTTTAGATTTAAAAAAAATGAAGTTAAATTTTGAATTTCATAATTACACTATAACACTTAAATTTAAATTGTTAAAATAATAAATTATATATATGTGTGGAGATAAATTTGTTAGAGATACAATTTAATATATAAATTTATAAATATTACATATAATATTTATCGTTTTATATATATAATTCAAAAATCATAAAATTATTAAAGTTATAAACTTCATAATAATTTATTTGGTGTATGTGTTTATTAAGAATGATATATTTTATAAGAGTATAATTTAAACGGGTGAAAATTTAGTTCAAAAAAACTTAAATTTTTTCACAATTTTTTGATTAAATTTGGTGGATTTTTTTGGAAATCCAGGTTATAACTGTGAAGTTTCGGGATTTTAGGTGCTTCAAGGGTTCTTGTGGGTGTTGAATTCATTTCCACTATTTAAAAAATGATTCAAACACTCTCGGTTTCTATTTTTTTGAAAAAATCGTTGGATTCTAACCAAAAGATCATTCTCTGAGAAAAATTGTTGCCTCTTTAGACAAATCCATACAATATTTTAGATAATATAATGTGTATATTTTGATATAAAATGGTTATTAATATTTCTATAAATGTTAATGACAAGCCGTCAATGGGGGTGGCAGTCACACGATAGAGGCGGCATCAGGATTCCCACCCTCTACTAGTTGTTATTCATGTGAGGAGTAATGAGAAATAATGGAGGTATCTTGGCCCATCAATGGAACCATCGAGAAAAC
Organism: Pinus albicaulis; assembly: GCA_034641835.2. Taxonomy (NCBI): domain Eukaryota; kingdom Viridiplantae; phylum Streptophyta; class Pinopsida; order Pinales; family Pinaceae; genus Pinus; species Pinus albicaulis. The sequence goes on from JAXQQM020072536.1 coordinate 91,759, forward strand.
GAGAGGTTTTATTGTGAGATCAAGAGGAGGAAAACCTCCGAGTGGTTGTGGCGAGCGATGAGAAAATGGGGAGAAAGGAAGGGAGACATTGTTATTCACTAGCCTGGTCTCCAACGAAAGTCAAAGTGCTAGGGAAGAAGCCTATGTGTTCAATTTATTGTCTAGGAATTTGTGTGGGATCTCGAAGCAACACAAGCGACAAAAGGAGCTCGAGAAATTACAAGAACCATTTTAGGTTTGTGGCATCTGCACCTATTGGCATCTCATGCACCATAACAGTGGAAAGCTATCATCTGGCAAGCGTGGGTAATTATCTTTCACCTGGTCTAGTATCTGTGGGTTACTTATGATTTTGGTTTTACTATTAATATTGGGGTCATTAGTCAAGGGGCTTGGTGGCTTAGTTGGGCCATGACTAATGATTGCCCAGAGAGGAAG
>JAXQQM020072870.1:0-249580 GCA_034641835.2 Pinus albicaulis
ATGTTAGATTTCTTTCACCTTTCAATGTTTCTATTGAGAATGCCTTGTGTCTATGATAGAAGAAAATCTAGCACAAAATAGATTTCTTTTTTCCCTGCAATATTGCTTTTGGAAATATACTTGTGTTTTTGCTAAAAGTAAATCTAGCACGAGCTAGATTTCTTTAACCTTGCCATGTTGTTATGTGCTTATGTTTTTGCTATAGGAAAACTTAGCATGGGTTAGATTTCCTTCACCTTGCAATGGTGTTATCGACAATGTGCGCTTATTTATGCTAGAAGGAAATATATCACTCATTATACTTTTTTCATCTTACAATGTTGTTATTAGCAATGCACTTTCATTTATGATAGAATGAAATCTAGCACGTGTTAAATTTCTTTTGCTTGATAATGTTGTTGTTAGAAATAAGCTTTAGTTTTTGCTAAAAGTAAATATAGCACATGCTAGATATTTTTTTCCTTACAATGTTTGTTATGTGCTTGTGTTTGTGCTACAAGGAAATTTAGCACGCGTCGGAATTCAACTTGTAAATTTTTTATTGACAATGTGTTTGGGTTTGAGCTAGAAGGAAATTTAGCACGCGCTAGATTTCTTTCAGAATTCCATGTTGTGGTTGGCAATCTGGTTGTTTGTGCTAGAAGGAAATATGCTAGATTCTTTGACCTTGCAATGTTGTTATTGGAAATATGCATGTGACTATGTTAGAAGGAAATTTAGCACATGTTAGATTTCTTTTCTTGCAATGTTTCCACTGGCAATGTGCTTTAGCTTGTGCTAGAAGTAAATTTTGCATGTGTTAGATTTATTTAGCCCTACAATGTTGTTATGTTCTTATGTGTGTGCTAGAAGGAAATCTAGCACATCTTAGATTTGTTTCATCTTTTAATGTGCTTGTGTTGTGCTGTAAGGAAATCTAGCACATGTTAGATTTCCTTTTCCCTATAATGTTGTTGTTGTCAACATGCTTGTTCTTTTGCTAGAAGTAAATCTAGCATGCACTAGAATTCTTTCACCTTATAATGGGTTTGTGTGCTTGTCTTTATGCTAGAAGGAAATCTTACAAACATTAGATTTCTTTCACCTTATAATTTTGTTATTGGCAATACACTTATGGTGGGGCTAGAAGGAAATATAGCACACATTATGTTTCCCTCACCTTTGAATGTCATTGTGTTTGTGATAGAAATAAATCTATAGCATGCACTAGATTTCTTCTGTCCTTCAATGTTGTTATGTGCTAGAAGGAAATATAGCACGTGTTAGATTTATTTCAATTTGAAACGTGTTTGTGTTTGTGTTGGAAGAAAATTGATCACACGTTAGATTTATCATACTCTACAATATTGTTGTTGGAAACATGTTTGTATTTGTGGTAGACATGTTAGATTTGTGGTCACATTGACTATGTTAGAAGGAAATTTAGCACATGTTAGATTTATTTTCTTGCAATGTTGTTATTGTCAATGTGCTTTAGCTTGTGCTAGAAGTAAATTTTGCATGTGTTAGATTTATTTAACCCTACAATGTTGTTATGTTTGGGTTTGAGCTAGAAGGAAATTTAGCATGCGCTAGATTTGTTTCAGAATGCCATGTTGTGGTTGCAAATCTGGTTGTTTGTGCTAGAAGGAAATATGCTAGATTCTTTGACCTTGCAATGTTGTTATTGGAAATATGCATGTGACTATGTTAGAAGGAAATTTAGCACATGTTAGATTTCTTTTCTTGCAATGTTTTTATTGGCAATGTGCTTTGGCTTGTGCTACAAGTAAATTTTGCATGTGTTAGATTTATTTAACCCTACAATGTTGTTATGTTTGGGTTTGAGCTAGAAGGAAATTTAGCACGCGCTAGATTTGTTTCAGAATGCCATGTTGTGGTTGCAAATCTGGTTGTTTGTGCTAGAAGGAAATATGCTAGATTCTTTGACCTTGCAATGTTGTTATTGGAAATATGCATGTGACTATGTTAGAAGGAAATTTATCACATGTTAGATTTCTTTTTTTGCAATGTTGTTATTGGCAATGTGCTTTAGCTTGTGCTAGAAGTAAAATTTGCATGTGTTAGATTGATTTAACCTTACAATGTTGTTATGTTTGGGTTTGAGCTAGAAGGAAATTTAGCACGCGCTAGATTTGTTTCAGAATGCCATGTTGTGGTTGGAAATCTGGTTGTTTGTGCTAGAAGGAAATATGCTAGATTCTTTGACCTTGCAATGTTGTTATTGGAAATATGCATGTGACTATGTTATAAGGAAATTTAGCACATGTTAAATTTATTTTCTTGCAATGTTGTTATTGGCAATGTGCTTTAGCTTGTGATAAAAGTAAAATTTTCATGTGTTAGATTTATTTAACCCTACATTGTTCTTATGTTTGGGTTTGAGCTAGAGAAAGGAAATTTAGCACGCAGATTTGTTTTGAGAATGCCATGTTGTGGTTGGCAATACGGTTGTTTTGTATGCTAGAAGGAAATATGATAGGTTTTTCGACCTTGCAATTTTGTTATTGGAAATATGCATGTGACTATCTTAGAAGGAAATTTAGCACATGTTAGATTTCTTTTCTTGCAATGTTGTTATTGGCAATGTGCTTTAGCTTGTGCTAGAAGTAAATTTTGCATGTGTTAGATTTATTTAACCCTACAATGTTGTTATGTTCTTATGTGTGTGCTAGAAGGAAATCTAGCACATCCTAGATTTGTTTCATCTTATAATGTGCTTGTGTTGTGCTGTAAGGAAATCTAGCACATGTTAGATTTCCTTTGCCCTATAATGTTGTTGTTGTCAACATGCTTGTTTTTTTGCTAGAAGTAAATCTAGCATGCACTAGAATTCTTTCACTTTATAATGGGCTTGTGTGCTTGTCTTTATGCTAGAAGGAAATCTTAGACACATTAGATTTCTTTCACCTTATAATTTTGTTATTGGCAACACACTTATGGTGGGGCTAGAAGGAAATATAGCACACATTATGTTTCCCTCACCTTTGAATGTCATTGTGTTTGTGATAGAAATAAATCTATAGCATGCACTAGATTTCTTTTGTCCTTCAATGTTGTTATGTGCTAGAAGGAAATATAGCATGTGTTAGATTTATTTCAATTTGAACCGTGTTTGTGTTTGTGTTGGAAGAAAATTGATCACATGTTAGATTTATTATACTCTACAATGTTGTTGTTGGAAACATGTTTGTATTTGTGGTAGACATAAGTCTAGCACTTGCTAAATTTCATTCACTCTACAATGTTGCTATATTCTTGTGTTTGCGCTAAAAGAAAATCTAGCACATGTTATATTTCTTTTACATTGCAATGTTGTTATTAGTAACATCTTTGTGTTTAGGCTAAAAGGAAATCTGACATGTGCTAGATTTTTCTTTTTGTCCTGCATTATTGTTGTTAGAAATATTTATATGTTTGTGTTAGAAGTAAATATAACACAAGCTAAATTTTTCTCAACCTACAATGTTGTTGTGTGATAATGTTTCCATTAGAAGGAAATCTAGTATGCATTAGATTTCTTTCACCTTGCAATGTTATTATTTGCAATGTGCTTTTGTTTCTGATACGAAGAAATCTAACTTGTGTTAAATTTGTTTTGCCCAGCAATGTTGTTGTTGACAATATGTTTCTGAATTTGTACAAGAAGGAAATCTACTATGTGTTATATTTTCTTCACAATGGCATCTTATTTTTTACAATCTAGTTATTTATGCTAGAAGGAAATCTAATTCTTTACATTGTTTTTATTTGAAAATGTGTTTATGTCTATGCTAGAAGGAAATTTGCAGACACTAGATTTATTTTTTCTGGCATTGTTGAAAATATGGTTGTGTTTTTTATAGAAGTAAATCTAACATATGCTACATTTCTTTCACCTTGCAATGTTGTTATGCACTTTTGTTTATGATAGAATGAAATATAGCATGCGTTATATTTCTTTCACCTTACAATGTTATTATTGGCAATGTGACTTTGTTTGTGCTAGAAGAAAATCTTGTGGGTGCTACATTTTTTTTCCTTACAATGAAGTTATTGGTAATATCCCCGTGTTTATGCTAGAAGTAAATCCAACATGTATTAGGTTTCTTTAACCGTACAATGTTGTTATTTTCTTATGTTTGTGCTGTAAGGATATGTTGCATGTGCCAGATTTCCTTTTACCTTGTTGCAATGTTTATGTTGGCAAGGTGCTTATGTTTGTGCTAGAAGTAAATCTAGCACACGCTAAATTTCTTTCACCTTGCAATGTTGACGTGAGCTTTTATTTATTCTAGAAGGAAATGTGGCATGCTTAAAGTTCTTTCACCTAGCAATGTTGTTATTGGCAATGTGCTCATGTCTTTCTTAGAAACAAATCTAGCATTTGGTAGAATTACTTCTAGAAAAAACACGAGCACATTGGCAACAACAATATTGCTAACAAAATTAAAAACAAATCTAGCATGCGCTTCATTTAATTTTGTTAGCAATATTGTTGTTGGCAATGTGCTCGTGTTTTTTCTAGAAGTAATTCTACCAAATGCTAGATTTATTTTACCGTACAATGTTCTTAAGTGTTTGTTTTTATGTTAAAATGAAATTTAACATGCGTTAGATTTCTTTCACCTTGCAACATTTTTATTGACAATGTGTTTGTGTTTGTGATAGAGGGTAATATAGAATGCTTTTTTTCACAATGCAATGTTGTTGGAAACATGCTTCTATTTGTCCCATATTTCATTCTTAGACTGCATATTCCATACAAAGGGCCTTCTAGTCATTTGAGGGTTTAACATTTCTTATATTGTAACAACGATCTACATAGGCATGGACTAAAACCTCATTGTCTTCAAAAAGCAAGGACAAATTTCGCAAGCATGGAGATGTCCTAGGAAAAATTATTGTTGCAATGTTTTTTTTGACAATGTGTTTGTGTTTGTGATAGAAGGAATTTCATCATGCACTAGATTTACTATACAATGCAATGTTGTTGGAAATCTCTTGTATGTGATAGAAAAAATTCTTCAATGTGTTTGCCTTTTTACAGTCTCTATAGCAATCTAAGAATATACATGACTAAAAGATAAATTTTGTGTAAACATGATGTTGTTGTAGTATCTACTATTGTTGTCTTTTGGTAATGTGCTTAATAATGCTTGTGCTAGAAGGAAAGCTAGCAGGTGCTAGCTTTCTTATAGAAACAATTAAAATAACATAATAAATTATTTAGGGGTGGCACCCTTTTTCTAATCAACACCATGATTAGCTATTATTGTGAGTTCTACACTTGTTATTGTTTTTGTTCATTTTGTTACAAATACAATGATGCAAGTAGTGGTAATATTTATAAATTCATATTTTTTTTGATAATTTGAAACTATGATAATAGTTTCTTACTTTATTTTCAGAAACCATGGACCCTCAAGCTAGTGGGAATTCAAAGGAATCATCCAAGGAAAAAGGAAGTTCACCAAATACAACATCAAAATCTTTAAATGGTATGACGATTTTAAAATTAGTTTGTACTTTGTTACAATGGTTGCCAATAAATGATTATTGATTAATGAAGTTCATGTTATCCTTATTTTTAAGAAAACTTGCATATGATTTTAGCTTCTTTGCTTTTGTGCATATGTATGAAATGAGATGTCATAGAAGATGAATTCACATTGTTTTTTAATTCATTTAATTTTTTTTTTTCACAATGCAATGTTGTTGTTGGAAACATGCTTCTATTTGTCCCATATTTCATTCTTAGACCACATATTCCATACAAAGGGCCTTCTAATCATTTGAGGGTTTAACATTTCTTATATTGGAACAACAATCTACGTAGGCATGGAAAAAAAAATCATTGTCTTCAAAAAGTAAGGACAAATTTCGCAAGCATGGAGATGTCCTAGGAAAGATTATTATTGCAATGTTTTTTTGACAATGTGTTTGTGTTTGTGATAGAAGGAATTTCATCATGCACTAGATTTTCTTCACAATGCAATGTTGTTGGCAAAGGCTTGTATGTGATAGAAAAAATTCTTCAATGTGTTTGCCTTTTTATGGTCTCTATAGAAAACTAAGAATATACATGACTATAAAAGATAAATTTTGTGTAAACATGATGTTGTTGTAGTATCTACTATTGTTGTTATTTATTCACAGTGTATTGTTGTCTCTTGGTAACGTGCTTAATGCTTGTACTAGAAGGAAAGCTAGCAGGTGCTAGCTTTCTTATAGACACAATTAAAAGAAATATTGTTGTTATCTATTCACAGTGTATTGTTGTCTCTTGGTAACATGCTTAATGCTTGTACTAGAAGAAAAGCTAGCAGGTGCTAGCTTTCTTATAGACACAATTAAAAGAACATAATAAATTATTTAGAGGTGGCACCCTTTCTCTAATCAACACCATGATTAGCTATTATTGTGAGTTCTACACTTGTTATTGTTCTTGTTCATTTTGTTACACATACAATGATGCAAGTAGTGGTAGTATTTATAAATTCATATTTTCTTCGATAATTTGAAACTATGATAATAGTTTCTTACTTTATTTTCAGAAACCATGGACCATGAAGCTAGTGGGAATTCAAAGGTATCATCAAAGGAAAAAGGAAGTTCACCAAATACAACACCAAAATCTTTAAATGGTATGAAAATTTTAAAATTAGTCTGTACTTTGTTACAATGGTTGCTAATAAATGATTGTTGATTAATGAATTTTGTGTAAACATGATGTTGTTGTAGTATCTACTATTGTTGTTATTTATTCACAGTGTATTGTTGTCTCTTGGTAACGTGCTAAATGCTTGTACTAGAAGGAAAGCTAGCAGGTGCTAGCTTTCTTATAGACACAATTAAAAGAACTATTGTTGTTATTTATTCATAGTGTATTGTTGTCTCTTGGTAACGTGCTTAATAATGCTTGTACTAGAAGGAAAGCTAGCTGGTGCTAGCTTTCTTATAGGCACAATTAAAAGAACATAATAACTTATTTAGGGGTGGCGCCCTTTCTCTAATCAACACCATGATTAGCTATTATTGTGAGTTCCACACTTGTTATTGTTCTTGTTCATTTTGTTACACATACAATGATGCAAGTAGTGGTAGTATTTATAAATTCATATTTTCTTCGATAATTTGAAACTATGATAATAGTTTCTTACTTTATTTTCAGAAACTATGGACCATGAATCTTGTGGGAGGTCAAAGGAATCATCAAAGGAAAAGGAAATTCACCAAATACAACACCAAAATCTTTAAATGGTATGACAATTTTAAAATTAGTATGTACTTTGTTACAATGGTTGCTAATAAATGATTGTTGATTAATGAAGTTCATGTTATCCTTATTTTTTTAAGAAAACTTGCATATGCTTTGAGCTCTTTGCTTTTGTGCATATTTATGAAATGAGATGTTATATAATATGAAATTATATTGTTTTTAATTCATTTAATTTCTTACCATTATAAATTCTTACAAATGTTTGCAGATGCTAAGAACTATGGTACAAAATGTGAGATTCTAAAAATCTATTTTATATTCATTTTCAAATAATTTGACAAAATTCTAGTATGCAATTTACTGAATGGAACCATTTTGTTTTTTATTCCACCTAATCATCCAACAAATGCCAAAAAATTAAAATATTATTGTTCTAAATTGAAAACCAACAGAAAAATATGGGATGCAATGGTTGCATATTGTCAAAGTCATGATGAGAAATTGAATGATAAGACTCTTACCACATTCAATATTATTGAGCATTATGAAATTAACGAGCTCATATTTTCCAATTTCTGCAAAACTATGGAGGGGGCTACTTATGTAAAAGGAACACGAAATACAAAGATAGATTCCCTTTCTAAACAAGCATGTGGAGTCCTTGACAAAATGATAAAAGAATCAACAAACATTCAACAGATTGACAACAATTTTGAATTTGGTTGTCATTTTGGAGGGCCTAAACTTTTGTTAACACTTTTGCACTCCTTTCCATGTCAGTTGCAGCCAATTTTACATACTGACCTTGTTGTTTTGGATACAGTGGCTTTGAAAAAAGAACCATTCCACAAGAGATATTATATTGAATTTTTTCGATTTCTTATCAAAAAAACGAGTTGAATGACTTTACTACAGTTCTCTTAGTAGAACTTTGGTTTTGTAATGATTTACGTCAAACTTTGGAAATTTCCATACAGAACTCCAAGTTCAAATATAAAATGACTACTGGAATTTATGAATATAAGTCCCAAAATAATTATAGTTATATAGTTTTGATTATACATTTCTATACTTTAGAGTTAAAATGTTCGAGGCTTCAAAATACTCTCACACATTTGAAGACATACTTGATGAAAATGAGAGAGATTATGATTTCTGGATGGATTTATTGGAAAGACATCAACAATGTAGTGATGCAAAAGTGGTTATTTCTCTTTATGTGGGGTCAAATTTAATCAAGGCTTGTTGTACATATAGAAGAATAATTGCATTTGTTGTGCAAATAGGATCACAAAGGACAATAATGTTGAATAGTTACAAATATTTTCAACTATCAAACCAAGGATCCATTAGCTTCTTGGAAAATTCAGGTACTATAGTTTCTTTATTGTTTCTCTTATAATACATTGGATACTATTTTGGTCAAATTTCTTAATTGTCAAAATGTTTACTACAATTACTAATGATGGGGATTCTAAAACAGGGAATGATGAAAGTAGGAAGCAAACAAATAATCAATATAGTGCACACGATGTTGAAACAAATTTAGAGATGGAAATAGGAGGAGAAGATGTTATTATATCAGGTACATAATTCGTTTGGTTATTGCTCATGTTACTTTTTTAATTAATTTAATTTTCATATTTATAACATTTTCGGATGTCTATTATAGGGAATTATGAGAAGAAAGGAATTAATCAAGACATTTACCATGAAATGATGGAGATAGAAATATATATTAGTCTCTCTCCCTCTCTCTCTCTCTCTCTTTTATATAGTTGATTAATGCTTTTATTCATTGTCACAATTTATAACATTTTTTATGTTTATCATAGTGACAAGCAAGGAGAACAAAAAAATTGATCAAATGCATGTGAAACATAGCTATAATAAAGCAAATGATATCATATTAGGTAGTTAACATGAACTTTGTTGTTTATTCTTTTGTTTGTTTTTTTATTCAATTAATCATTGTCACAATTTATAATATATTCCTTGTACATTATAAAGACAAATAATGAGAACGAAGACAATAATCCGAAGATTGAGGAGAAAAGTTGTAATCAAGAACAAAATATAATATCAGGTACTTGTAATTTTCCCATTTGTTTTCCTTATTATTTAATTATTTTTATTCATTTTCACAATTCAAACTATTTTATATGTTTAATGTAAAGAGAAATAAAGAGAACAAAAACAATGATGAGGTGCAAAGTTATAATTATGAAGATAATGCCATATCACGTACTTATTACTTCCTTTTTATTTTTCTATTTTATTATTATTCTTCAAATTCTAATTCTTCTATACCATAACATTGTATATGTTTATTATAGGAACAAATAAAAATAAGAAAACTAATAATCAAAATAATGTTAAAAGTGTGCGGGTGTGTATTTCGTAGGTTACATTGATAAGGCTTTTCTTTAATTACGAATTTTGTATTGAATATATATTTTATTACATAATTTGATCATATTTAATTGAAGATTTAATATTTTTAACTCCAGGTTCCGAGAAGATGATAAAAGAGAATATTATTTCATCTATAAGTAGTCAAAAGAACACTCATGGTAAGTGTATTGTTTCGATATTTTTTAAAGTAATTTTTGTAACAAGAATAAAATGGTTTGACTAGACTATTTTTTATTGTATTGCAGCCAAAATAACTGAAAAGAAATTAGTTATTCTTGAATTAAGGGACATTTTTTACCACGGCATCAATGATGAAGCAACAAACAAAGGACATATTGTGAAAATGGGAACTGATGCAGATTACAAAATAGAGAAAAAGTTATTTTGAATTCATCCACATGCAAATACATGTTTTGAAATGCGTTTCAAAAATGAATATTTTGAAATTGCAATTTGGACGACAGCTTCAAAACAAAACACAACAAGAGTTCTAAAAAAGTCCTTTTTTAGAAAAAATACAAGATAAACTTGTGTTTATGTGGACTGCTTCAGAATGTAAACCAAAAAAGGGACATAAGGCCATTGACAATCCAAAAGGTATACACACTAAATAATTGAAAAAAGTGTGGGAAATGCATACCCAATATGATGCAACCAATACTATTGTATTGTATTGTTCACTTGAGAGAATGCAAGGAAATACAAAAGAAAATGTGATCCTTTCCCCTCAATTCATTGGAACAAATAAAGAGGATGATTGGTTGATTGAAAAGCTATGGATAATGTTGATTAAATGCAGCAAGGCAACAGATGTGTGGGATATTTTGAAGGATGTTCAATAACATCTAATAGTATCTTAAGATGATTGGTGTCTATTTCATGTCATAATATGTATGACATCATGAATTATTACTATATTCTGTAGCCCTTTTAAATTTAAGTTTATTTCTATTTCACAATACTAATAAAAGAATTGTTTATTTGGTTTGTCAAAATTAGAATACAATAATTTTATGTTCTTTATTTTTGTGAGATATTATTGTATTGATAACAATTATTTATTTGAATGGTTGTTTAAATTTTTCGTATCAAAATTTCTCATGCTATAGAAAATTTTACAATGGATTAGATTGTATGTAGAAATTAATAAATAATTGTTCCAATTGTATTGAAATATTACAATTATTTTTTTTAATTGTGGTTTAAGTTATCATTATACAGGCTTTGAAATTAGTAATGCAAATGATGGTTCACTGCATTGTTATAATTTTTTTTATTTCATATAAGTTGAAAAAATATATTAGGATGTATGTAGCCCCAACAATAAACATAGAATATTTACTAAAAGAAGCACCAAAAGAAAATAAAGTAGAGACTCTAGAGCGTATAACTAAGTAGGTTTGAAATTTAAAAATTTTATTATATTACATGTGAAAACTAATATATAATTAGTTTGTTTAATTGCAACCATTGTAATTATATCTTTCAATTCAAATTAAACAAATCATTATAAGTGTAACACCCCCAAATTGTGTGTTGAATTTTTAAAGTTAGACATTTGAATTTAAATCCTAAGGGGGTGGACCCCAAGGGATGAGTATGGTGTGAATGTATTTGCATATTTTATTTGAGGAAATAAATAAAAGTGATTGTGCATTTTGACCAAAAAGAGAATTAGAGATCACTTGCGAAATCCATGAGGATGGATAAGGCAAAAAATCCCCAAAAATCTTTCAAAAAAGCCTTGAAAGAAATTTATTTAGATTTGAGGAGGAATCTAAATTTCCCCAATGAAGAGGAGTAGTTGGGAAGAGGTGAGAAAAAGCTGGAAAAGTTGAGGAAAAGCTTAAAACGGCTTTAAAAAAGAGTCCCAAAATGGGAAGCCCTGAGCTAAACGGGGAAAGAAAGCATCCTGTGATTGCTATTCTGGACGCGAATTAGAAACATGCTTTGGGGAATTATGAGCTTAAATAATTTGCTCTAAAGCAGATCGAGAGGTTGATACGTTCTAGGAGGTGATCTCTGCTCGGGGGTGAGTCCTGGGAGAAAAAGAGGACTCTAAGGTTGGGAGGTTGGTCATTTGCAGATTGTGGTATGTTCTGAAATCCTTGTTATTCTAAGTTATGATGGTATGAATTGGCTACATATAGAAAAATTAATTAAATGGTGTGATTGATGTTAGTACTAAATTTAACAGAGTCCATCTTAAGGCATTCACCTTCCAGGTTCTGTTTAGTTGTAGACCAGAAATCTATAGAGCAGAAACTCCAGAAACTCTAAACCAAGGTCGGTTTAAATCTGAAGTTACTTAGCCTCTACAGATGATTAATTATTGCTTTGTTCCCTTTAGATACAAAAGTGATATTATATGCTTATGTGTATGCTAGAAAAGTATGGTAGTAAAACTAAAGTTACATGGTACAAATCCCAAAATGAATAAAGTAAAAACATTATAATATAAACCTCGAAATTGGTGCTAGAGAAAGAACATTTCTCGTATATAGGTTTTCTTTTATATATAACATTTATATGTTTATATATTTCATTTCTAAATTTATATGTTTATATATTGTATCCCTGAAATAAGTATCATAGCCAAAGTCCTATTGAATACACATACATGGGCATCAAGTAAGAAAATTGAAATTTGAGTACAAGCGCCGTGAGCTAAAATAAGAACAAGATGTATATATATATATATATATGTGTAGCAGAAAAAAAAAATGGGATATAAAAACCGTGAGCAAAACAATACAAATTGTAACAACGATTTAAGCGTCCAATCGAATCATATAGCCATGATGAGAAATGTTAAATCAACATGGTTATTTAACTTACTGGGCGTACCTATATCAAATGAAATCACAAAAATACCATCTGTCCAGGATGTGTATATAAAACAAGAATGCTATGTTCTGTTGTTAGGAATTCCAAGTTCAATATCAACGTTGGTTTATGCAATAGAAAATGCCAAACTGTGGAATATAAGGGCGCGTTTCATCGGGTAAGTCGGATTATGATAGGTGGGTTTTAGATTTTAACGAGTCGACGAAACCCCGACTCCCGAAAATGGGGGATGTCGCCATCCCAACACACGCATGGATCTCGGGGAAACATATGTTTATAGAAACGAAACATATATATCGGCAACATATGTATATACAACTAAAAGCCTGTCTAAAAAACCAAAAGTGACATGAACCGAACATCTTAATTCCTACGAGCCATGCTTGCGTTATCAATGAGCATATGATTACCCCAATTATCGAAATCGCGAACGAGAGAAAAATAAATGGTCGCATTACTCTGCTTGAATATGACTAAATAAGTATTTCAACCCATAGCGTGAGGTTTAAAAAAAAATTAAATGTAGAATACTTCCATAGAACCAGAAATAAAAGGGTAACATGAGAAAATAGTTATCAGTACGATGCCTATAGCAGAAATGCGTGGAAACGATCTCAATACCATCGCAACCCAATTATGACACGTAACTCCTGAAAGATTTTAAGATGGCTGACGAAGGTATCGCTACTATCAAATACTACATACAAGTTAAATGCCTGACAGATGTGGCTAGCGAAGAACAAAAGGTTACTGTCAAGGGAGAAACGTGACGAGGAGTCTGAAAAGCTCCGGAAACATTCCCAGCTGAGTCGAATTGGCTCGCTCACGCCGAAGATGTCAGTGTAACGGGTTCAACATTATCGCTAAACTCCACTGCCAACTCCCTTCACGGCTCCTGTACGAGAAAGGAGACAGTTATTAATAGCTAATCTTACTCTGTCAAAACGAAATGTGCCGAGGAGCTGAAAGCCCTTACCTCGCCATCTCCGACCTCGCGAGCCACTCGGAGCACAGACACCAGAGTAAATAAGTAGGGTTGATCTGTCTCATTCGTTACCAGACCTTCCATCATCGTAGCTCTGAAAAAAATATATAAAAGAACCGGAATAAATGTACAGAGGGCGAACCCTATTATCAAAGCTGAAACAGAATAATCTAAAAAGGGAATAGAGGGACCATAGCTTGATTTCTGGTACGAATCAACGTTTACATAACTGAAAACCAATATACCACTACAGAAATTTGAAATGATAACAGAGGATTATGACTCCTGAGTTCCAGAGTTGCAGTGTTAAATTACCTGGCCGGGAGGGACTGCGAAATCCCACGCAGGACGAACAAAAACTTTATCTCTCGGCGCTCAAGCTTAATGGGGGTTGGAGTGAATCCGGTCTTATGTAAAAGCCTTCCGGGAAGGGCCCTAGAAACACTCGACGCCATCATCGTCCATCTGTCAACCAGGTAGTCGAGGGAATCCCTATGAAATTTGAAACCCTCTGCAAACAGCGCACTAGAACTCGTAAGATGTATACACAAACACGACACCCTGCGGTTGGTAGGAGTAGGTACCCTAAAGGTTTCAGCCAGTAAAGGCGATGGAGTAAAATTCTGCAGAGAGACGGGTGGAGGCGTCTTACCCGAGGGTCGAGCCATTAATGTTGCCGCGTGAGTACTGGAGTAGGTACCCTCATGTCATCTGGTGGACTGCTGAACTATGAGTCATTCGGCTACGCTCGAACCAAGCCTCCTTCCCATAGCCGGCGAAAAGCAACCCGGAAACCCTAGCATTAAAAATCTTTCTGGGTAAAAATCGACCTCGTGATTCAGTTGGCACGGTCGACAGTCAGACGAACGATCACAACAAACGTATATACCTGGAATACGGAGGGAACCGATTCCCTGGTATGCCTTGTGTGAGGTATCAAATCACAAATCTGAACGTTTAGACTATGCATTTTGAGAAGAAATCTGATCCGATTTTGACAAGAGATAAATTGCCGCCTAGTGATAATCCTCTCACCTGGTGGTTAAGATTTCTCAACCTTAATGACTACAAAAAAAAAATTACGATGTTATTAAAATGTTAACATATATATATATATGCCTTCGATTCCTACTATTAAGGTTTTAGATACCTAGGAAAGTAGATCAAGTGTTATATAGATATGTGGTATTTATATAGTTGATATATATGTATGGATATACAAATATGGATTTATATATGTGATATATATAGGTGGATTCCACGATGTATATGATTTTTTTATATATGTGATATACATATATAAGTGGATTCCACAATGTGTGATATTTATATATATGTGATATATATGTAAGTGGATTGATAATATTATGACATTTATATATGTAGAGTCAAAAATGCATAATATATATATATATATATTACATGTAAGAGTTATGGGGAGCAGATATTTATTGGTTAGGTATTTGAACAAGAGATTTTTAAAGACCCAAAAAGAGATACTGCCAGTAGAGAAAAATATAATAATGGATGAAAGTCAATAACGAGGAAATCCAAGTGGAAAAAAAAAAAAAAAATTCCTCAAACTGGAGGTGTTACAAATGGTATCGGAGCCCCAGTTACAACAAATTGGGCTGTCAATTTTGTGCTCACTGCTTATTACATAAATTGTTTTTATGAAGTTTTATAAACTTTTGCTAATCTGTGTTGTAAGTGTGTACAGTTGAAATGGCTGAAGGTGGAGGGATTTATGTGGATCTGCATGATGAGTTTGCTACTCCAGATCCCAATTCCCCGGTAATGGCTATGTTGCACAGGTTGCAACGAGAATTGGCTGAACTGAGAAGCCAGAATGACATGTTGTCATCAGCCAGTAAGGAGCAGGAAAAGCTCATCAGGGAACTAACTTCCCGGAACAGCCAGGAAGGCGAAGGTTCCGGAAAGAGAAAGATGGATGAGTCTGATGATGATGATGCTGCTAGACAGCAACATAAACAGAAAAGAGAATTGCAGGGAGAATTTAGAAAGATCAAACCTCCCTCCTATGATGGGGAGAAGGAAGAGGATGTTGAAGCTTGGTTGCTGAACATGATCAAGTATTTCCAAGTTTATGAATATGAAAGCAATCTGAAGGCTAGATTAGCTGTGTATCAGCTACAAGGAAAAGCTACACTGTGGTGGGAAGAGACAAAAATGGTGCATGCCATTGATGAAAAGACAGTTACTTGGGAAGATTTTCAGACTAAGTTCAAAAGTCGTTATTTGAATGAACGATATTATGATGATAAGGCAAAAGAATTCCATGAACTTAGGCTAGGGCAGCTCACTATTGATGAGTTTGTCACTAAGTTTACTAATTTACTGAGGTATGTCCCTTACATTAGGGAAGAAAAGGCAAAAGTGCAAAGGTTTTTAAATTGTTTGCCTACTGTGTACAAGGAGAAAATTGAGTTTGACAACCCAAAGACAATGGATGAAGCTGTTAGAAAAGCAAGATTATGCTATCAGCAGTTTAAAGGTAAAGCTGAACAAGGGAAGAGCTGGCTGAACAAGGGTGAGTTCAAAGGGAAAATACCAAAACCAGCATATTTAAGAAATTTTGGCAGAGATCATCAGCGGAAAAAATTCAGTAAACCAAAAGAAAGCCAAACTGCTCAGTCCCAAGTGGCTTCCAAACAAGTAGAAGGGAATAATAAAAAGGAAGGGACAGTCAGAATGAAGGAACCTTTGAAATGTTGGGGCTGTGGAGAACCCCATATGATGAGGGACTGTCCCCATCGAAATATTCATATGATCAGCAGAGAGCGAGAGGCAACAACAGTAAATGACATAGCCAAAAATATACCAACTATCAGTGCAGCATTGGAAAATCGGCAAGCAGAACATCAAGCAACCATGGTGGAAATGGAGGGTAAGATTTCTGACCTACCTGTTACTGTTTTGATTGATCGAGGTGCTTCTTTGAGTTACATTAGTCCTGGAATTGTAGAAAAATGTAAAATTAAACCTAAAAAATTTCAGCAGTCATGGTTGGTACAGCTGGCCACTGGAACTAAGAGAAAAGTCACACATAAATTGCCCAAAACAGCAATACAATTAAATGGCTTTACAACAGAAGTAAATTTGAACATATTGCCATTAGGATCCTATGATCTGCTGATAGGAATGGATTGGTTGGAAAAGAAGAAAGCTCTGATGAACTGCTGGGATAAAACCCTGCATTGTGTGGATGAAGAAGGGAAACCTTTTACACTAAAAGGGAAACCAAAATCCATTTCAATAAGACAAATATCAGCCTTACAATTAAAAAGAACAACTAGAAAAGGATACCAAGTATATGCAGTGCATGTAGAAGAAATAGAACAGCAAACTGAGGAAGAGTTACTGGATGCTATACCAGTCATCAGAGAATTTAAGGAAGTCTTTCCCAAGGAAATCCCTCAGCTTCCCCCCAAAAGAGAGATTGATTTCTCAATCGATCTGGTACCAGGAGCAACCCATGTTTCCCGAGCACCCTATCGAATGAGTCCCCCTGAACTAATGGAACTGAAAATGCAATTGCAGGAGTTGTTAGATAAAGGGTATATAAGACCAAGTGTGTCTCCTTGGGGAGCCCCGGTTTTATTTGTGAAAAATAAGGATGGAACTTTTAGGATGTGCATTAATTATCGTCAACTGAACAAATTGACCATTAAGAATAGATATCCACTTCCTAGAATTGATGATCTTTTTGATCAAGTGAGAGGAGCTTCAGTATTTTCCAAGATAGACCTAAGGACTGGTTATCACCAGCTTAGAATTAAAGAAGAAGACATCAACAAAACAACATTTCGAACCAGGTATGGGCATTACGAATTTGTAGTCCTACCTTTTGGTTTGACGAATGCCCCTGCCACATTTATGTGCCTGATGAACAGTGTGTTGAATAAGTATTTGGATAAATTTGTTCTGGTGTTCATAGATGATATCTTAGTTTACTCCAAAAATGAGGAAGAACATAAGGAACACCTGAGAATAGTGTTGCAAACTCTGAAAGAAAATCAGCTATATGCCAAGTTCAGTAAATGTGAATTTTACAAGGATAAGATTCAATATTTGGGTCATATTATTTCTGAAAAAGGGCTTGCGGTTGATCCTGAAAAGATAAAAGCAATTAAGGAATGGCCAGTTCCAACTGATGTTTCAGCAGTAAGGTCATTCATGGGGATGGCAGGCTACTATCGTAGATTTGTGGAAAGATTTTCTGCCATAGCACATCCCATCACTTCATTGCAAAGAAAGGGTGTCAAGTTTGTGTGGACGGAAAAATGTCAAAGCAGTTTCGAGCAGTTAAAACAAAAACTTATTTCAGCCCCTATATTAAAAATTCTTGATCCTGATAAAGAGTTTGTTGTATGTACAGATGCTTGTGGAGAAGGGCTGGGAGGAGTCCTGTTGCAGGAAAATTCAGTCATTGCCTATGAATCTAGGAAACTGAAAATACATGAACAGAATTATAGTGCATATGATTTGGAATTTGCAACTGTTATCCATGCTTTAAAAATGTGGAGGCATTATCTTTTGGGGAAGAAGTTCACATTGATGACTGATCATATTAGTCTTAAATATTTCTTTTCTCAAACTGATCTGAATGCAAGGCAAGCCAGATGGCTGTCCTTTTTAAGTGAATTTGATATAGACATAAAACATATCAAGGGGAAAGAAAATAAAGTTGCTGATGCCTTAAGTAGAAATGCTTGTCAACATTTAAACAGCACTGGGAGTAGTGCCCAGATGGAGATAGAGGAATTGGTAGGAAAAGAAGCAAATCAAGATCCCAACTATGAAGCACTCTTGGTGAAATTACAGAAAAAGGATAAAACTGATTTCACTAAAAACCAAAGAGGGCTACTCTATTACAAAAACAGGTTGTATATTCCAGATATAGAGTCATTGAAAAGAGAAATTCTAGATGAATATCACAAACAGCCCTATGCAGGACATCCGGGATACCAAAAGATGTTAACAGCCTTGAAGAAGAAGTTGTTCTGGCCAGGAATGAAAAGAGACGTGGCAGAGTATTTAAGTAGATGTATGGAATGTCAGTTAGTTAAAGTTGAGCATCAACACCCAGCAGGGCTTTTAAACCCTTTACCAATTGCAGAATGGAAATGGGATACAATTTCCATGGATTTTATAACTGGATTACCCAAAAACAAATATCAGCACGATTCTGTAATGGTAGTGGTAGACACTCTAACAAAGGCTGCCCACTTTATACCAGTGAAATCTACCTTTGGAACAGCTCAAGTAGCAAATGTTTTTCTAAAGGAGATAGTAAGGCTTCATGGAGTTCCCAAGGTGATTGTCTCAGATCGGGATGCTAAGTTCACAGCAGCGTTTTGGAAAGGACTGTTTGCAGGAATGGGTACTAAGCTGAATTTTAGTACTGCCTATCACCCTCAAAATGATGGGCAAACAGAAAGGACAAATCAAATTTTAGAGGATATGCTGAGAATGTATGTGATGGATAGGCCATCACAATGGGAAGAGTATCTGCATCTAGCTGAGTTTTCTTATAATAATAGTTACCAATCCTCTATTAAGATGAGTCCGTTTGAAGCACTCTATGGGAGAAAGTGCCGTACTCCCTTGAGCTGGAGTCAACCAGAAGATAAACTGGTGTTGGGACCAGATGCACTACAAGAGATGGAGAGAATTGTTAAACAGATACAAAGAAATATCAAGATAGCACAAGATCGCCAGAAAGCTATGCTGATAAGAAAAGAGTGCACTGAGAATTTAAAGTGGGAGATCATGTGTATTTGCGCATCAAACCCAAAAAGAGCACACTTTATACTGGAAGTTGTGCAAAACTTGATCCTAGATATTGTGGGCCTTTTGAAATTTTAGAAAGGGTGGGACTAGTGGCTTACAAGTTGGCCTTACCACCCCATGTTAGAGTGCATAATGTGTTTCATGTTTCATTATTAAAAAGATATGTGCATGATGCTTCTCACATAGTTGATTGGAATGTGGTACAGGTGGAACCAGAAGGGGAGTTTCTGCCAGAACCGCTTCAAATATTGGAGCGGGAAGAAATTGAATTGAGGAACAGAACAGTGGCCAGAGTAAAAGTGCAGTGGAAGCACTTTACTGCTGAAGAAGCTACCTGGGAAAGGGAAGCTAAAATGATGGAGAAATATCCATTTTTGTTTAAATGAACTCTAGTAGTTGAATAATAACACCGAGGACGGTGTTTATTTTCAGAGGGGGAATATGTAACACCCCCAATTTGTGTGTTGAATTTTTAAAGTTAGACATTTGAACTTAAATCCTAAGGGGGTGGACCCCAAGGGATAAGTGTGGTGTGAATGTATTTGCATATTTTATTTGAGGAAATAAATAAAATGATTGTGCATTTTGACCAAGATGAGAATTAGAGATCACTTGCCAAATCCATGAGGATGGATAAGGCAACAAAATCCCCAAAAATCTTTAAAAAAAACCTTGAAAGAAATTAATTTAGATTTGAGGAGGAATCTAAATTTCCCCAATGAAGAGGAGTAGTTGGGAAGAGGTGAGAAAAAGCTGGAAAAGATGAGGAAAAGCATAAAACAACTTTAAAGAGTCCCAAAATGGGAAGCCTAGGCTAAACAGGAAAGAAAGCATCCTGCTATTCTGGACGCAGAATTAGAAACATGCTTTGGGGAATTATGAGCTTAAATAAGCTGGCTCCTAAGCAGATCAGGGGTTGATCTGTTCGAGGAGGTGATCTCTGCTCGGGGGTGAGTCCTGGGAGACAAAGAGGACTCTAAGGTTGGGAGGTTGGTCATTTGCAGGTTGTGGTATGTTCTGAAATTTTTGTTATTCTACTTTTTGATGGTATGAATTGGCTACATATAAAAATCAAATGGAATGGAATGATTGATTTTAGTACTACATTGAACAGATTCTATCTTTAGGCATTCACCTTCCAGATTCTGTTTAGTTGTAGACTAGAAATCCATGGAGTAGAAACCCACAGAAACTTTAAACCAAAGACGGTCTAAATCTGAAGGTACTTAGTCTCCACATATAATTAAGGTTTAAATTGCATTGCATGTATTTATACAAAGGTGAAAATATATGCCAATATGTATGCTAGGAAAATAATTGCTTGATTCTATATTTATGATCAGTCCTACTTCTAAACAGAAGGAATACCATGGGGTGCCCTTTTGCTATTTAGCCTGAGTGTAAATTTTTAGTACGTAGCATAGAATGGTATAAAAGTTTTAAATCCTGCTTGATTCAAGTCTTTAGATACTTAGACATAATAATATTGAATGCAATACTTAATTCAATATTCAATAGAAACATTGATATAATATGTCAATAGAAACATTTATGTAGGATTTGCAATCTACTCCTACCTCATACTCGAATTGAATTGATACATATATAGAGGAAGAGAGAAATTTAGTATTGTATACTAAAATGAAAAAAAAAAAGAATTGGACGTGCTGATGTAAAGGTTATACCCATGATCTAGAGTAGAAGGGTATAACGGGACCATCTTCACAAACAACTTTGCATAGATTTTATTAACTTCATAAACCCATACCCTATCGAATGCAAGGGTATTAGAATGTTATGAAAACAACAAACGAAACGACATATTATAAATGACAGCTATAATACAATTTATATAAAGTGAAACCGAGAACGTTAGGGCGTCACATATGCATATGTATAATGTGGTGAGAGCGTGCGACCTCGTGCGTATGGTTTACAATATTACTCTTATAATTATATCATGTGCTATAAAAATTGAATAGATCAAAATATCAAATCAGTACTACAATGACACCATATGAAAGAGTGATAATGCATATGTGGAGAGTTGACCGAGCAATTATCGGTTGACAGCAGTTAGGCAGAATCCCGTCGTTAGGGTTGCCAATGCGTATGCACCTGCATAACCTGCGAAGCTAAATGATTAACCAAATTTTTTTATGTTACCTCTCGGATAGGGATAAAGGCCGAGCTTAGAACCACCCTGGAAGATCATTTGACAGCATAATAGTATACGTAGAGATAATATCCCGTTATATTCCGCGGCATGAAAACAAAAGAGGCTTCCCACAACATATATTGACAACAGATGTCCACTACTTAATATAACATAAGCCCGCAACCTTACTCCTGGTCGTTTCGCTAGTTGAGATTTTGTTAAACTAAAAACATCACATGAATCTAATAGGCAGGGCGCTATGTAATAGTATGCGTCCTTATATATGTACACATCAGAAAACAAAAACATGTAACCACAATAATGGCGGGAAATATGGGGAGATAGAGTAACAGCCTTCCGGCCCAAACGATATTAACCAGAACTAAAATGTCAACAAACTTCCAATCAAAGAACAATTGAATGAAAACCTCCCACTGTAACCGTGCTAGTATATCAATGTTCCCAAGTTAACATGCATGGATAAATGCAATCGCAGAAAACCCCTCAATCATTGCGTTGAGGTCGCATAAATGAACTAACTGGAACCTCCAGCCATTACACACAGATGTGCGCACCCTGCGTCTCAATCCGCACCTTGGAAGGGTGGACAGCAGCAGAGATCTGGAACTTGAATATATTGAAGGACGAATGGGCAGAGCGCCGCCGAGAAAAGCCAATAATCTTCCCTGAGCCTGAAATAAAATAAAACCTACAGATCAGGAATTAGGAAAAGACTGACCAGTAGTTAAATGAAATAGTAAATAGAAGAAGGAGAGGGATTCTGGAACGAGCAGGGGTTCCTCGCTCGGGAGGAAAATAGACAGCCGAAAACATTGTTCGCCGGCGTATCACTTCAGTGATCGTGATAAACCGCAGCACAGTTAGTTCATACACGCTGAAATGCAGCGTTGAACCCCGATAGTAACCTACTATACACTTCCAGCCCTTCTAACTCCAGAAGGCTTGAAAGGAAAATGAAAATGCGAGGGCTTCAAATAGAAAATAGAAAACCTAGGGTTAGAACCGACCTGTGTATCTTCAAAGATCCCGATCTCAGAACTGCACATAAATTCGCAACCACCACGTACCCTAGGAGATCCCGAGAGGGATCGTAGGGATCAAATCAATCAACAGGGAGTACAGTTTGGAAAAATTTATGTATATTATTCAACTCCCTCCCATACAATCAGCAGTCGAGGTATCAACGGAACGATGAACTTAACTCTGCAAATTGGCCTTCCCGCCGGTAACTACAGTCAGTACGGAAACGTGGCAACTCCGCATAGGTAGTAGTATATGTGTGGAAACGCGGTCTCTGAACATGAAAGGAAGAACACGCCACCGGGAAGGCCGGATGAATTTAAACGCCGAAGAACTGTACCAATTCCGACTTCTTCAGCCAATAGACGACGTAGTGCTGGGTACAAAAATTCTCTCTCCACGATCACACGCAAGACTGCCCCTGCATACGATACAGTGAAAAGAAAACGATTGGAAATCCCAATGATGGTATCATAAATCGTAAACCGTGAACCGGAAAAACCTCGTGAATTAAACTACATGACAACTACGGTTGAAAACCACACTCAAGCGGATTAAGCGTTGTCGGTTCTTAAAATAACCAGAGGTACGCTAACCATAATCTCGGTCACATTCCGGAAAACTGGTTATAACACAATAAGAATGAGAAGTGTCAACCGTGAAACCACTATCACTGTAACACCCCAAGTTCTATGCTTTTCAAATTAGACATTTGAACATAAATCCAAAGGGGAGTGGACCCCAATGGATAATTATTGTGTGGATGTGGTTAATTATTTATTTATGAAAAATAAATAATTAACATTTTGTATGCACTATGACCAGATGAGAAATTGAGATCACATGCCTAATCCATGAGGTGATGGAAAAGGTAAAGACTTTCCCCAAAATCTTTCAAAAATCCTTGAAAGAAATTATTTCTAATTTAGATTTTTGAGGAAAAATCTAAATTTCCCCAATGAAGAGGAGTAGTTGGGAAGAGGTGAGAAAAAGCTGGAAAAGCTGAGGAAAAGCTTAAAGCAGCTTTAAAGAGTCCCAAAAATGGGAAGCCTAGGCTAAACAAGAATAAAGCATCCTGAAATTCTGGACGCAGAATTGGAAACAGGCTTTGGGGAAAGCATAGCTTAAATAAGCTACTCCAGAACAGATTGAAGTTAGTCTGTTCTTGGAGGATCTCAGCTCGGGGGTGAGTTCTGGAGATAAACGAACTCTAAGGTTGGGAGGACTGGTCATAGTAGAGGTATGCATGCATAATTTTGGAGATTTTTGTAAGTATGTATTAAATATATCCCTGTTTTATGAATTGTGATGTTATGGTTCATTAAACAATTTATGAATTGTTATGTTATGGTTCATTATGAAAATTTTAGATTGATTATTTGTTCAGTAACTCATGTAATTGCAAACTAAAGCTATTGATAGCAGAGACAAATGGTTGGGTTGTATGGATGAGTACCTTGTAGTAATGAAGTTAGAGATGATAGATCATTTGAACAGCAAATCTAATAACTATGTACAGGTATAGCTTGCTATCTTTTAAAGGAATATTTAATTGCTGTGTGTATAAACAGAAAATGTTAACAAAACAGTACCCATGAACAGCAAGTACCAAACAACTAAACCTATCATAACAATACTGATGGCACAGAATTCCCTGTAAACAATAACAGAAAGTAGGAAACAACAACCCTGTGATAGCAGTATGGGGCTCAGTATGTCAGCTGTGTTACAATGGAAAGAATTGTAAAATTAAGAAATTAAATTATTCTATTAAATGTAAGTGTAAACATATGAAAGCAGAAGTTGAATCCTAACTAAGTACGAGGATCTAACATTAGATATTCTAAACTATCCAGTTCAGTATTCTCTACCTCCATATGATTGAAGCAAGAGGATCTGTTTCCTAGTTTTCCCATGGAACAGTTGAATCTGTACCAAAGTGTCAAACATGTTGAATGTTTGTAACAATAAAATAAGGGGAGAATCCTATCTATTTTATGATAAAAGTTTGTGTGAGGGAAGATTGTAAGTATATTAAAAAATACAATGAACAGAGCATCTGTTTACCGTCCATATAAACTGTTGGGAAAGTAGTTGGAGCAATGGAGGTTAACTGAGTATAGATAGATGTATGCGAGGAGGCATAAATCTATACGTCGATGCTACAACTTTAAAATGTTGAAAATTTTATAAGGCCTGCAAACTGGAAAGTTTGAGGAAGGGCCTATTGATCGGCTAGAGTTGGTCAAAACTCTGAAAAACTGACCTGAGAAATACAAACTAATATATATAGATATATAAGTCAACTAGATGGACTGCGAAGAGTAGAGGTCAAGCCCAAAAAAAAAAAAAAAGTATGAATTTGAAATGGATTCAATAAGTAGTCTTTTTGTTAGCTGGTGCATAAAGCCGAGAATATCTAAGTTATGATATATGGGTAAGAAGCTGGGTCTGGGAGACGTGAAAAATGGTATCGGAGCAAAGTTCAAAAATTGGGCAAGATATGCGCTCACAAAGAAATGGTTAACTGTTATAAATTTTATGAATATTAAAAATATTACTTCAAGTATACAAATATCTTGGATATACTTTCAGGTATACTTTCAGGTATACATGTAACAGATTGTGATGAAGTAGAAACATTGATATGGGAGTAATATGAGGAGGCTCATATACCAGAATGGTTAAACCTATAATAGGTTTAAAACTGGAAACCAATATCTCTCAGAAAAATAGTATTTCGATGTAAAATAATAAAGTATGATTGTTTCTTCACTCGGACTATATATCCATGATGAAAAAAAAAAAAATCTGTAAGTTTACAATGACATATTTAGCCATTGTCCTACTATCATCGTTATGTAAAAGAAATTTCAGGGTTCATAAAGTTAAGATATTGAAACCATCTTAATACAATAGAAAATATCAATGCTGAAGTTAATAGAGAGGAAAGGGGAAAAGGGTACTACCATGAACATGCAGAATTTAATCCCATATGTCGGCAGAGACTACCAGTAGTATAGAAGGATGATTTCCATTCTTAAAATTGCTAAACTAAGTGTTCCTTACTGTAATGAAAAACAAGAGAAAAATGAATTTATATTTATTTCCCTAGAAACATAGAAAAGGGAACTTCTAGAGATAAGAGTAAAGGTTGTTCTGTGGTGGGGGGTTGGTCTACTGCATGAATGGGATGATGCTCTTCTATTTAAATTAGTATAAAGTGGCTACATACAAAATTTAATGAAAGGGTATGATAGATTTAGTACTACATTTAACTGAATCCATCCTAAGGCATTCACCTTCCAGATTCTGTTTAGTTGTAGACTAGAAATCCATAGAGTAGAAACCCCAGAAGCTTTAAACCAATTTTGGTCTAAATCTGAAGTTACTTAGTCTCTATGGATAATGAAATATTCTCTTGCTTTCTGTAGATACAATGTGGAAATTGTGCTCATATTTATAATAAAACAATACGGTAGTAGGTACTGAAGTTTACATGGTGCAAAACAAACAGGAAATCAAGTAAGATAGTAGAATCTTACATTCAAACTTGTGACGAGAAAAGCATGATTCTCTTCTATATGATTATCATAGTAGTTATAAATGTATATCTTATAATTCTAGATCTGTCCTTGAGCCTTGAAGCAAGTATAGTAGCAAAAGACTCAAAATATAATTAAAAGTCCTATAGTCAAGCTCTAGAGAATGCATATAGGTATACATCAAAAGAAAAATATAATTTAAAAGCTAGGATTTAGAAAATGTACTCTTACTAACTTAAAGAGTGAAATTACACTGTAGAGGTATTACAACGTTCATAGCAAATTTAGTATATCTTGGGTGCTGAGTTCATCTCTACCCCTCGAAATACATATTATAGCAAAGGATTTATGCTAGGTCTAAAACATAATAACAAGCCATTATTGTATACATGTATATGTTTCTAAATTTCCAAGTGCGCACCTAGCGCTCAATCAATAGAAAATTTTACCATTTGAGTTCCAATGAACTCTAGCTACATGAGTACTATATTTACATATACTAACGACCCATATATGTTAACAAGAAATATTAAAATGAATTTTATATTTCTATATGAATCGAATCCACCATATAAAAAGGGACTATGGGCGAAGGACCGATATATATATTAAATGAGATATACATATGAGCGACTTCTATTTGGCAAGACGAATATCTATGTAAGTGAAGTACTGTAAAGCATGACTGTTAGTAATAATTACAGACCTAAATCAAACAAACGAACACCATTATAAACATTGCATGGGGGACGTAATGTTAAATCCAGTTTAATCATTTCATATACATCTGCATAAAAACAAAAATAAACATGCCGCGAACTTAACATTTGTTCTGTTCAGACCAATTGCAATACCTATAAACGTGAGAACACCGGAGGATAAAATAGGTAACGCAAGAAAATATATATATATATATAATCAGTTATTTTAAATATCGATTCAGAGAAAGGGTTGGTAGAAAAGACGTATATACGAGCTAGGGAGGTTCTGTTGACTAGTGGTCAAGGTATAATTATTATGAAAATATACAAAGTAGGTCAATGAACTTAAGGAAGGCGACGACATTTCAGGCTTTTCACAGAACAAAGCTAAGAAATAACACACAGAACCTTTGGCGATTAACTAAACAGAAGCAAAACGAATCAGTAATGGTGGAAATGAGCTTTACGTAGGTGTGACAGTCTATTTAAAAGAATGGGTATCAGCTCAGCTTTGTCGGCATAATAATAATAACCCTATTCTTACTGTGTGAACTCGTAGGGTCGATTAGATCCACTAAATGAAATCGTCATTTACTTCAGTGGTAGCAAGTGAATGATCAGTACTGGGTAAAAAACAGATGATCGGCCAGTAAAGAAAACAAAAGGAAACGATAACCCTTAATTCGTTCCGCGACTGAGATCTGTCTGGGAAGTGAGCGGCGACCTCGCTTACCACACCTGCGTAGACATTCAGGTCAGGAGAAAACAAGAAAGTGGACGCATAAAAAATTTACCGAATAAGACCAGTGAACTATGAATTATATTACAAGTCTGTTAGTGTTAATGAATCGGAAACCCAGGATAACAGATGTAGTTAGAAAGCAGTTAACAATAAGGACGAAAATCAAAACGCCATGCCAGCCGCATTATTTCTAAAACTCTAATAGACTTTCTTTATTCCTTAACCGGTGCTAAAATAGGAAATGTCATAATTCTAATACGTGTCAAGCATTTCCTGAATTCCGAAAGAAATTCAAATGGTTAGATAAATGATTTGTCACTACAGCATTAGAAGCGCAGACACGCTATCAACGTTTTCATCCACTAAACCTAGTGACATTTCAACTGTAAATACGCGGAGGGAAATAGTAACGCTCAGAATACGAGGGTGTACGCTGAGCCGTAACCTGCATGCCAACAATGAGGCGAGTGCAAGATATACACCTTACACCTCCACTTGTATCAGAAAACTAATCTCTGGGAACGAGAAATGGATAATACACAACGACATGAAATTAAAGCAACTGGTTACCATGGAAATTCCGAGGGAAGCATGGAAACGAGCATGGCGTTGCATCAGAGAGAAATTAGAGCCGAACACAGGAAATGAAATGACAATGCACAGGGGAAGGGTTAAAATGGGAACCGAAACCCTAACCCTAAATCTACAGTATCTCCACCAAAAGTGTGTTGCAGGTCTGGCGTACCGATCATAAACCCAAACCTAATCCGTGTCGACCTCTGGTAGCATGGAATCCCTAGAAGGGTTTTATAAATCAGAAGGAGTAGGTAAGACCAGTACCCGAAGTTAACCTGCAGAGTTCCTCGCTTCTACATGGGACGCGTGTATTCTTCTGTCCATGAACATTGATCTGGAGTGATTTGTGAAGTACATAAGAGCGAGGAGGATGCAGACCGCCGCCGCCTCTGGTGCCCCACTTGAACACTCCAACACACATTCAATCTCAGAAAAAAAAAAAAACCCTTACGTGGTAAACAGACGTGCCATCTTACCTCTGGCGGGTACGTGCACATATTTCGGCAAGATCGCGAGTATAATGCATATGACTGTATATGGTACCTGCACTGTTCATGACGGAGGTTATTTATCCATGGTAGCACGCCGACGTTAAAAACTATAACACCCACACGCCACCGTAATACACTCCAGCGTAAGTTCTCCGTAATAATAATTTACGCCAGCTCAATTTATCATATCATATTCTACCTTCACGTGTAAGTGGCGGAAACCATAATAACACCAACCCTGCTATTCGAATTACAAGGGAATAAAATCATGGTATGCTATGCGCCTTTTAAGAGTAAAGAAATGAGTCAAACCTTACATCATGCGAGGGGTTAAACCTTGTATAGAACGATATGACCCGAATGGGGAAGCGAATTAACCACCTATACAAATATATATGTGTATATAAGTCGGGCATATAAACATCTACGAAGTGGAACAAAGCTACGTTAGATTTGTGTATGGGTATAATAGTAAATACCTATTTATTTATATATATAGATGTGTAACTCTATATACATAAATAAGCCTTTATATATATGTTGGTTTTAATAAAGTTGCATTCTAGATTTCTATGGGGTAGGATATCGAATATCCATGTATATATAAATATATATATATATATATATATATATATTGGATTAATAAAGTGGCACTTTAAGCGGATTTATTAAATTGCACTTTAGTTGAATGTAATAAAGGACAATTTATATTTAATAGAGGTATGTTAAATATAAGTTGTAAATTCTTAATTAACTATTAAATATATATATATATATAAAATAGTAATAATTATCATGAGAAATGATAGATTAAAAGGAAACAAATTGCACGTAGGACATAAGTTAAATCTACAAGTAACATTATAAATATAGGTGATCTTGTTATATGTTATAATGTTAACTTTGTTGAGTTGTATGAATATAATATCTTCATACATGATAATTTAGTTCAGTTAGTAAATTTCCAACTTTATACCCACGGGATTAAGGGAGAAGACAAAATTCACTAGGGAATATTAAAAGTGAATTTACCTTAAAAGTTGCAAGTAAAGTGGAAGGACATATTTTACCATATGGTCGGAATATTATTACTCTAATTATGGTTAAAAGAGAAATAAACACTATTGTGGTAGATTAAGTGGTAAAAGTATAATGTGGAAAAAAAAAAAATTTGATTGGAAAAATTACCAAGATGAGGTTCAAGACAAGTATATTTAATGACTAAAGTATTTTGTGATAAACATATTTTAGCTCATATGCATGGAAAATAATGAAGTGGTAAACTTAAGTATGAGTTATAACCCCAGTTAAATAGTTGGTTTAGTAGTTGTGGAACATTGCATATTAAATAATGTAATGCAGATCCCTTACATTGAGTTAGGAATGAATGAATGAAGGGATAAATCAAATTTTCCCAGGTGAGTTAGCTAGGGTAGAATTAAAAACCTAACAATTGTTTTTATACATGGGAGAATGATTATGAAAATGAGCATGCATGGATAAAAATCC
This sequence comes from Pinus albicaulis, assembly GCA_034641835.2. Taxonomy (NCBI): domain Eukaryota; kingdom Viridiplantae; phylum Streptophyta; class Pinopsida; order Pinales; family Pinaceae; genus Pinus; species Pinus albicaulis. The sequence continues at coordinate 30,026 of JAXQQM020072870.1, forward strand.
AATGGAGCATAATTAATTTCCTCAATTTATCATTGGAATGTGTACAACACGGAAAAAAGAAAAAAAAAAAAAACAATTTTAGTAAATGTATAAATTATGGTAATTCCTTGAAAAAGGGGAAATTGTGTCAAATTTATTTTTGACATTATCAAGTAGTCATACTTGTGAAGGTGATGAATGATAGTAATTACATGTATGCATACTATAAAATTTTGTGGGTGTAAATTTTATTTAAATTTCTTGAGTGTTAAATTCAAGACAGGGAAATAGTGGGAAATCATACAACTACCAACTGAGAGAAAAGAGGATGAGATACATTTGGACTTGGGTGTGGGGGAAACCCATCAGCTCCACATTTATTCACGTAAGTTTTGAACTAGTGGATACAATTCATAAAAGAGGTTAGAGGAAAAAATTTCATGTGGGAAGTAAGCATTGAATTGTAGAGATTATTACTTAATTGAATTATTACTAATTTTATTGGGTAAACTAGCAAAAGTATACAGTATTAAGATACTAGAAGTACATTTATGAGCGAGAAAGGTAACCATAAACATACACATATATTGAATTATTTTTCTTTCATTTGTAAAATTTAATGAAAGAGGTGTAAAATTGTTGTAGTGTGTGTAGCAGTATTACTCTGGAACCAAGGAGAAAAAATTGAATAAATCACACAGAGAAGCCTAAAGAAAAGCTGAACTAGACCAAGATGAGTGAGAAAAGAATCTCACTGAAAAAGAAGAAAGGATAAGTAGTGTACTAAAAGTGCACTAAACTATTATGAACCTGAATGGTTTGACTAATAACTGAATTTCTTAAGTTTATTGAAATGCAGAATGTTGTTGTGGATTATCAATTGTATGTAACTGACATTACTTACAGTGGTATGAATTGTGGACAGAGAAAACAGAATAAAAGAGTTTCTAGACAGACTTCTTGGTAGGAAAGCTAAAGTTTACATAAGGCATCGGTAAATGGGAGTGGAGCGGGAGAGTACTCTTTAGGCTTAATCAAGGACAAATAAGAAATTTTTGTCAAAGTTGAAAAATCCAACGTTAAAGTGTAACACCGAGGAAGGTGTTGGAAAGGGGGGAAACTAATGACTTATAAACTAGCCTTACACTTGCATATTAAAATTTCATGATGTGTTCCATATCTCCTTGTTGGAAAAATATAATTTTTGTACATGATGCTTCTCACATTATTGATTGGAATGTGGTCCAGGTGGAACCAGAGGAGGAATTCCTTCCAGAGCCGCTTCAAATCTGAAAGCGGGAAGAAATTGAATTGCGAAATTAAACAGTAGCTAGAGTAAAGGTGCAGTGGAGCACTTTACTGCTGAAAGAGCTACATGGAACAGAGAAGCTGAAATGAGGGAAAAGCATTCATATTTATTTTCAAAATAAACTAAGTAGATAATTGTCAACACCGAGGACGGTGTTTGTTTTCAGAGGGGGAATATGTAACACCCCAAGTTCTATGCTTTTCAAATTAGACATTTGAACATAAATCCAAAGGGGAGTGGACCCCAATGGATAACTATTGTGTGGATGTGGTTAATTATTTATTTATGAAAAATAAATAAAATATTGTGTATGCACTATGACCAAATGAGAAATTGAGATCACATGCCTAATCCATGAGGTTATGGAAAAGGTAAAGACTTTCCCAAAAATCTTTCAAAAATCCTTGAAAGAAATTATTTCTAATTTAGATTTTTGAGGAAAAATCTAAATTCCCCAATGATGAGGAAAGTAGTTGGGAAGAGGTAAAAAGCTGGAAAAGTTGGAAAAGCTGAAAGCAGCTTTAAAGTCCCTAAATAAGGGAAGCCTAGGCAAACAGGAATAAAGCATCCTGAAATTCTGGACGCAGAATTGGAAACAGGCTTTGGGGAGAGCATAGCTTAAATAAGCTGCTCCAGAACAGATTGAGGTTAGTCTGTTCTTGGAGGATCTCAGCTCGGGGGTGAGTTCTGGAGATAAACGAACTCTAAGGTTGGGAGGACTGGTCATAGTAGAGGTATGCATGCATGATTTTGGAGATTTCTGTAAATCTGTATTAAATATATCCCTGTTTTATGAATTGTGATGTTATGGTTCATTATGCAATTTATGAATTGTTATGTTATGGTTCATTATGCAAATTTTAGATTGATTATTTGTTCAGTAACTCATGTAATTGCAAACTAAAGCTATTGATAGTAGAGACAAATGGTTGGATCATAGGGATGAGTACCTTGTCGTAATGAAGTTAGAGATGGTAGATCATTTGAACAGCTAATATAATAACTATGTATAGGTGTAGCTTGCTGTCTTTTAAAGGAATATTTAATTGTTGTGTGTATAGACAGAAAATGTTAACAAAACAGTACCCATGAACAGCAAGTACCCAACAACTAAACCTATCATAACAATATTGATGGCACAGAATTCCCTGTAACCAATAACAGAAAGTAGGAAACAACAACCCTGTGATAGCAGTATGGGGTTCAGTATGTCAGCTGTGTTACAATGGAAAGAATTGTAAAATTTAGAATTTAAATTATTCTATTAAATGTAAGTGTAAACATATGAAAGCAGAAGTTGAATCCTAACTAAGGACGAGGATCTAACACTAGGGATTCTAAACTATCCAGTCAGTATTCTCTACCTCCATTTGATTGAAGCAAGAGGATCTGTTCCTAGTTTTCCCATGGAACAGTTGATTTTGTACCAGAGTGTCATACATGTTGAATGTTTGTAACAGTAAAATAAGGGGGGGGAATCCTATTGAACAATCTGTTGTGTGATAAAAGTTTGTATGAGGGAAGATTGTAAGCATATGTAAAAATACAATGAACAGAGCATCTGTTTACCGTCCATATAAACTGCTGGGAAAGTAGTTGGAGCAATGGAGGTTAACTGAGTATAGATAGATGTAAGCGAGGAGGCATACATCTATACCTCGATGCTGCAACTTTAAAATGTTAAAACTTTATAAGGCCTGCAAACTGGAGAGTTGACGAAGGGCCTAGCAATCATCTAGAGTTGGACAAAACTCTGAAAAGAAAAAACTTGAGAAATACCAAGTAATATATATATAGATATACAAGTCTAATATATGGACTGAGAAGAGGGGAGGTCAAGCCCAAAAATTCTCATGAAAATTCTTATATTCCATGACTGTCTATAAGTACTGAAAAGAATTTAAACCCCGGATGATCGTCTGAATTTGTAAGTGATTCAGCATAAAAACTATCAAGGTTATCTGGCGCATAAAGCGGAGAATATCTGAGTTATGTTATATGTGTAGAAAGCTAGGTCTGGGAGACGTGACAAATAGTATCGGAGCCCAAGTTCAAAAATTGGGCAAGATAGGTGCTCACAAAGAACTAGTAAACTGTTATAGATTTTATGAATATTAAAAATATTACTTCAAGTATACAATTATCTTGGATATACTTTCAGGTATACATGTAACAGATGGTGATGAAGTAGAAACATTGATATGGGAGTAATATGAGGAGGCTCATAAACCAGAATGGTTAAACCTATAATAGGTTTAAAACTGGAAACCGATATCTCTCAGAAAAATATTATTTCTATGTAAAATAATAGAGTATGATGGTTTCTTCACTCGGACTATATATCCATGATGAAAATAAAAATAAAAAAATAAATCTGTAAGGTTACAATGACATATTTAGCCATTGTGCTACTATCATCGTTATGTAAAAGAAATTTCAGGGTTCATAAAGTTAAGATATTGAAACCATCTTAATACAGTAAAAAAGATCAATGCTGAAGTTAATGGAGAGGAAAGGGGAAAAGGGTACTACCATGAACATGCATAATTTAATCCCATAAGTCGAGCAAAGACTACAAGTAGTATAGAAGGATGATTTCCATTCTTAAAATTGCTAAACTAAGTGTTCCTTACTGTGATGAAAAACAAGAGAAAAATGAATTTATATTTATTTCCCTAGATACATAGAAAAGGGAACTTCTAGAGATAAGAGGAAAGGTTGTTCTGTGGTTGGAGGTTGGTCTACTGCATGAATGGGATGATGCTCTTATATTTAAATTAGTATAAAGTGGCTACATACAAAATTTAATGAAAGGGTATGATTGATTTAGTACTACATTTAACTGAATCCATCCTAAGGCATTCACCTTCCAGATTCTGTTTAGTTGTAGACCAGAAATCCATAGAGTAGAAACCCCAGAAGCTCTAAACCAATTGTGGTCTAAATCTGAAGTTACTTAGTCTCTATGGATAATGAAATATTCTCTTGCTTTCTGTAAATACAAATGTGAAAATTGTGCTCATATTTATAATAGAACAATATGGTAGTAGGTACTGAAGTTTACATGGTGCAAAACAAACAGGAAATCAAGTAAGATAGTAGAATCTTACATTCAAACTTGTGACGAGAAAAGCATGATTCTCTTCTATATGATTATTATAGCAGTTATAAATGTATATCTTATAATTCTAGATCTATCCTTGAGCCTTGAAGCAAGTATAGTAGCAAAAGACTCAAAATATAATTAAAAGTCCTATAGTCAAGCTCTAGAGAATGCATATAGGTATACATCAAAAGAAAAATATAATTTAAAAGCTAGGATTTAGAAAATGTACTCTTACTAACTTAAAGAGTGAAGTTACACTGTAGAGGTATTACAATGTTCATAGAAAATTTAGTATATCTTGGGTGCTGAGTTCATCTCTACCCCTCGAAATACATATTATAGCAAAGGATTTATGCTAGGTCTAAAACATAATAACAAGCCATTATTGTATACATGTATATGTTTCTAAATTTCCAAGTGCGCACCTAGCGCTCAATCAATAGAAAATTTTACCATTTGAGTTCCAATGAACTCTAGCTACATGAGTACTATATTTACATATACTAACGACCCATATATGTTAACAAGAAATATTAAAATCAATTTTATATTTCTATATGAATCGAATCCACCATATAAAAAGGGACTATGGGCAAAGGACCGATATATATATTAAATGAGATATACATATGCGCGACTTCTATTTGGCAAGACGGATATCTATGTAAGCGAAGTACTGTAAAGCATGACTGTTAGTAATAATTACAGACCTAAATCAAACAAACGAACACCATTATAAACATTTCATGGGGGCCGTAATCTTAAATCCAGTTTAATCATTTCATATACATCTGCATAAAAACAAAAATAAACATGCCGCGAACTTAACATTTGTTCTGTTCAGACCAATTGCAATACCTATAAACGTGAGAATACCGGAGGATAAAATAGGTAACGCAAGAAAAAAAAAAATATAATCAGTTATTTTAAATATCGATTCAGAGAAAGGGTTGGTAGAAAAGACGTATATATGAGCTAGGGAGGTTCTGTTGACTAGTGGTCAAGGTATAATTGTTATGAAAATATACAAAGTAGGTCAATGAACTTAAGGAAGGCGGCGACATTTCAGGCTTTTCACAGAACAAAGCTAAGAAATAACACACAGAACCTTTGGCGATTAACTAAACAGAAGCAAAACGAATCAGTAATGGTGGAAATGAGCTTTACGTAGGTGTGACAGTCTATTTAAAAGAATGGGTATCAGCTCAGCTTTGTCGGCATAATAATAATAACCCTATTCTTACTGTGTGAACTCGTAGGGTCGATTAGATCCACTAAATGAAATCGTCATTTACTTCAGTGGTAGCAAGTGAATGATCAGTACTGGGTAAAAAACAGATGATCGGCCAGTAAAGAAAACAAAAGGAAACGATAACCCTTAATTCGTTCCGCGACTGAGATCTGTCTGGGAAGTGAGCGGCGACCTCGCTTACCACACCTGCGTAGACATTCAGGTCAGGAGAAAACAAGAAAGTGGACGCATAAAAAATTTACCGAATAAGACCAGTGAACTATGAATTATATTACAAGTCTGTTAGTGTTAATGAATCGGAAACCCAGGATAACAGATGTAGTTAGAAAGCAGTTAACAATAAGGACGAAAATCAAAACGCCATGCCAGCCGCATTATTTCTAAAACTCTAATAGACTTTCTTTATTCCTTAACCGGTGCTAAAATAGGAAATGTCATAATTCTAATACGTGTCAAGCATTTCCTGAATTCCGAAAGAAATTCAAATGGTTAGATAAATGATTTGTCACTACAGCATTAGAAGCGCAGACACGCTATCAACGTTTTCATCCACTAAACCTAGTGACATTTCAACTGTAAATACGCGGAGGGAAATAGTAACGCTCAGAATACGAGGGTGTACGCTGAGCCGTAACCTGCATGCCAACAATGAGGCGAGTGCAAGATATACACCTTACACCTCCACTTGTATCAGAAAACTAATCTCTGGGAACGAGAAATGGATAATACACAACGACATGAAATTAAAGCAACTGGTTACCATGGAAATTCCGAGGGAAGCATGGAAACGAGCATGGCGTTGCATCAGAGAGAAATTAGAGCCGAACACAGGAAATGAAATGACAATGCACAGGGGAAGGGTTAAAATGGGAACCGAAACCCTAACCCTAAATCTACAGTATCTCCACCAAAAGTGTGTTGCAGGTCTGGCGTACCGATCATAAACCCAAACCTAATCCGTGTCGACCTCTGGTAGCATGGAATCCCTAGAAGGGTTTTATAAATCAGAAGGAGTAGGTAAGACCAGTACCCGAAGTTAACCTGCAGAGTTCCTCGCTTCTACATGGGACGCGTGTATTCTTCTGTCCATGAACATTGATCTGGAGTGATTTGTGAAGTACAGAAGAGCGAGGAGGATGCAAACCGCCGCCGCCTCTGGTGCCCCACTTGAACACTCCAACACACATTCGATCTCAGAAAAAAAAAAAAAACCCTTACGTGGTAAACAGACGTGTCATCTTACCTCTGGCGGGTACGCGCACATATTTTGGCAAGATTGCGAGTATAATGCATATGACTGTATATGGTACCTGCACTGTTCATGACGGAGGTTATTTATCCATGGTAGCACGTCGACGTTAAAAACTATAACACCCACACGCCACCGTAATACACTCCAGCGTAAGTTCTCCGTAATAATAATTTACGCCAGCTCAATTTATCATATCATATTCTACCTTCACATGTAAGTGGCGGAAACCATAATAACACCAACCCTGCTATTCGAATTACAAGGGAATAAAATCATGGTATGCTATGCGCCTTTTAAGAGTAAAGAAATGAGTCAAACCTTACATCATGCGAGGGGTTAAACCTTGTATAGAACGATATGACCCGAATGGGGAAGCGAATTAACCACCTATACAAATATATATGTGTATATAAGTCGGGAATATAAACATCTATTTTAAAGGGAACAAAGCTACATTAGATTTGTGTGTTTGGGTATATTAGAAATACCTATTTATTTATATATATAGATATGTAACTCTATATACATAAATAAGCCTTTTATATATATGTCGGTTTTAATAAAGTTGCATTCTAGATTTCTATGGGGTAGGATATCGAATATCCATATATATAAATATATATATATATATATATATATATATATTGGATTAATATGGCACTTTATGGATTTATTAAATTGCACTTTAGTTGAATGTAATAAAGGATAATTTATATTTAATAGAGGTATGTTAAATATAAGTTGTAAATTCTTAATTAACTATTAAAAATATATATATATATATATATATATATATATATATATATATATATATATATATATATATATATATAATAGTAATAATTATCATGAGAAATGATAGATTAAAGAACAAATCGGCTCCCACACCTATAAGTTAATTTATTGGCACATTATAAATATAGGTGATTTTGTTATATGTTATAATGTTAACTTTGTTGAGTTGTATGAATATAATATCTTCATACATGATAATTTAGTTCAGTTAGTAAATTTCCAACTTTATACCCACGGGATTAAGGGAGAAGACAAAATTCACTAGGGAATATTAAAAGTGAATTTACCTTAAAAGTTGCAAGTAAAGTGGAAGGACATATTTTACCATATGGTCGGAATATTATTACTCTAAGTATGGTTAAAAGAGAAATAAACACTATTGTGGTAGATTAAGTGGTAAAAGTATAATGTGGAAAAATTACCAAGATGAGGTTCAAGACAAGTATATTTAAGTCATGACTAAAGTATTTTGTGATAAACATATTTTAGCTCATATACATGGAAAAAAATGAAGTGGTAAACTTAAGTATGGGTTATAAACCCAGTTAAATAGTTGTTTTAGTAATTGTGGAACATGGCATATTAAATAATGTAATGCAGATCCCTTACATTGAGTTAGGAATGAATGAATGAAGGGATAAATCAAATCTTCCCACGTGAGTTAGCTAGGGTAGAATTGAACACCTGACAATTGTTTTTCTTTTTCATGGGAAAATGATTTTGAAAAGGAACATGCATGGATAAAGATCCAATGGAGCATAATTAATTTCCTCATTAATTTTGAAAAAAAAAAAACAATTAAGGTAAAGGTATAAATTATGGAAATACTTTGAAAAAGGGGAAATTGTGTCAAGTACAATTTTGACATTTTCAAGTAGTAAAACTGGTGAATGTGATGAATAATAGTGAATACATGTATTCACACCATAAAAAAAATTTGAGGTAAATTTTAATTGATTTAATTTTCCTGAACCGTAAATTCAAAGACTGGAAGTAGCGTGAAATCACGCAGCTACCAACTGACAGAAAAGAGGATGAGATACATTTGGACGTGGGTATGGGAGAAACCCATCAGCTCCAAATTTATTCACGTAAGTTTTGAACTAGTGGATACAATTCCTAAAAGAGGTTAGAGGAAAAAAATTTCATGTGGGAAGTACGCATTGAATTGTGGAGAGTATTAACGAGTCTAGTTATTACTAATTAAATTGATTTACTAACAAAAGAAAACAATGATAAGATACTGGAAGTACGACTATGAACTGAGAAAGGATAAGCATAAACATTCATATGATACAATTGTTTTCTTTCACTTATGAGTACTAATGAAAAGTGTAAAATTGTTTAGCCAAGTGTGTAACAGGAACGTGTACACTCTGGAACCAAGGAGAAAACAAGGTGAAGATAAATCACCTCAAGAAAAGCTAAACTGGACCAAGTTGCGTGAGGAAAGAATCGCACTGAAAAACAAGAAAGGATAAGTAGTGTACTAAAAGTGCACTAAACTATTATGAACCTGAACGGTTTGACTAATAACTGAATTTCTTAAGTTATTGAAATGCAGAATGCTGTTGTGGATTATGAATTGTATGTACCTGATATTACTTACATTGGTATGAATTGTGGACAGAGAAACCAGAATAAAAGATCTTCCAGACAGACTTCTTGCAAAGAAGTAGGAAGAAAACCAACTGCATAAGGCATCAGTAAATAGAGTGGAAGCAGGAGAGTACTCTGCTGGAAACTAATCAAGGACGAAGAAGAAATCTTTGTCAAAGTTGAAAAATCAACGTTAAAGTGTAACACCGAGGAAGGTGTTGGAAAAGGGGGGGGAACTAATGGCTTATAAACTAGCCTTACCCTTGCATATTAAATTTCATGATGTGTTTCATGTCTCCTTGTTGGAAAAAAATAATTTTTGTACATGATGCTTCTCACATTATTGATTGGAATGTGATCCAGGTGGAACCAGAAGAGGAATTCCTTCCAGAGCCGCCTCAACTCTGATAGCGGGAAGAAATTGAATTGCGAAATTGAATAGTAGCTAGAGTAAAGGTGCAGTGGAGCACTTTACTGCTGAGAAAGCTACATGGAACAGAGAAGCTGAGATGATGGAAAAGTATTTATATTTATTTTCAAAATAAACTAAGTAGATAGTTGTCAACACCGAGGACGGTGTTTGTTTTCAGAGGGGGAATATGTAACACCCCCAAGTTCTATGCTTTTCAAATTAGACATTTGAACATAAATCCAAAGGGGAGTGGACCCCAATGGATAATTATTGTGTGGATGTGGCTAATTATTTATTTATGAAAAATAAATAAAATATTGTGTATGCACTATGACCAAATGAGAAATTGAGATCACATGCCTAATCCATGAGGTTATGGAAAAGGTAAAGACTTTCCCCAAAATATTTCAAAAATCCTTGAAAGAAATTATTTCTAATTTAGATTTTTGAGGAAAAATCTAAATTCCCCAATGATGAGGAAAGTAGTTGGGAAGAGGTAAAAAAAAACTGGAAAATCTGGAAAAGCAGAAAGCAGCTTTAAAGTCCCTAAATAAGGGAAGCCTAGGCAAACAGGAATAAAGCATCCTGAAATTCTGGACGCAGAATTGGAAACAGGCTTTGGGGAAAGCACAGCTTAAATAAGCTACTCCAGAACAGATTGAGGTTAGTCTGTTATTGGAGGATCTCAGCTCGGGGGTGAGTTCTGGAGATAAACGAACTCTAAGGTTGGGAGGACTAGTCATAGAAGAGGTATGCATGCATGATTTTGGAGATTTCTGTAAATCTGTATTAAATATATCCCTGTTTTATGAATTGTGATGTTATGGTTCATTATGCAATTTATGAATTGTTATGTTATGGTTCATTATGCAAATTTTAGATTGATTATTTGTTCAGTAACTCATGTAATTGTAAACTAAAGCTATTGATAGCAGAGACAAATGGTTGGAGTATAGGGATGAGTACCTTGTAGTAATGAAGTTAGAGATGGTAGATCATTTGAACAGCTAATCTCATGACTATGTACAGGTGTAGCTTGCTGTCTTTTAAAGGAATATTAAATTGCTGTGTGTATAGACAGAAAATGTTAACAAAACAGTAACCATGAACAGCAAGTACCAAACAACTAAACCTATCATAACAATATTGATGGCACAGAATTCCCTGTAACCAATAACAGAATGTAGGAAACAACAACCCTGTGATAGCAGTATGGGGTTCAGTATGTCAGTTGTGTTACAATGGAAAGAATTGTAGAACTAAGAATTTAAATTATTCTATTAAATGTAAGTGTAAACATATGAAAGCAGAAGTTGAATCCTAACTAAGTACGAGGATCTAACACTAGGGATTCTAAACTATCCAGTTCAGTATTCTCTACCTCCATTTGATTGAAGCAAGAGGATCTGTTTCCTAGTTTTCCCATGGAATAGTTGAATCTGCACCCGAGTGTCAAACATGTTGAATGTTTGTAACAGTAAAATAAGGGGAGAATCTTATTGAACATCTATTGTGTGATAAAAGTTTGTGTGAGGGAAGATTGTAAGCATATGTAAAATTACAATGAACAGAGCATCTATTTACCGTCCATATAAACTGCTGGGAAAGTAGTTGGAGCAATGGAGGTTAACTGATTATAGATAGATGTATGCGAGGAGGCATACATCTATACCTTGATGCTGCAACTTTAAAATGTTGAAAATTTTATAAGGCTTGCAAACTCGAAAGTTTGAGGAAGGGCCTATTGATCTGACCTGAGAAATACAAACTAATATATATATATATATATATATATAAGTCAACTAGATGGACTGCGAAGAGTAGAGGTCAAGCCCCAAAAAAATTATCATGGAAATTCTTATATTCCCATGGCTGCCGATAATTACTCAAAAGAAGTTAAATATCAGATACCCATATGAATTTGAAATGGATTCAATAAGTAGTTCTTTTGTTAGCTGGTGCACAAAGCGGAGAATATCTAAGTTTATGATATATGGGTAAGAAGCTGGGTCTGGGAGACGTGACAATTACACTCAAAACCAAAAAGGGTTGATCTGCTACAAAAAATGATTGTATATCCCCAATGTGGAGTCCTTGAAAAGAGAGATTCTAGATGAATATCACAAACAGCCATATGCAGGGCATCCTGGGTATCAGAAAATGTTAACAGCTTTGAAAAAGAAGTTGTTTTGGCCAAGAATGAAAAGAGATGTAGTAGAATATTTAGCTAGATGCATGGAGTGCCAACTAGTTAAAGTTGAGCATCAGCATCCTGCTGGTCTTTTAAACCCTTTGCTGATTGTGGAATGGAAATGGGACACAGTTTCTATAGATTTTATACTAGGGCTACCCAGAACTAAATACCAACACGATTCAGTGATGGTAGTGGTAGACACTTTAACAATATCTACACACTTCATACCTGTAAAGTCTACCTTTGGGACAACCCAAGTAGCAGATGTGTTTCTAAAAGAGATAGTAAGATTACATGGGGTCCCAAAGATGATTGTTTCAGATAGAGATGCTAAGTTCACAGCAGCCTTTTGGAGAGGTCTGTTTGGAGGTATGGGCACTAAGTTGAATTTTAGTACTACCTATCACCCTTAGACCGACGGGCAGACAGAGAGAACAAATCAGATTTTGGAGGATATGTTAAGAATGTACGTGATGGATAGGCCATCAAAATGGGAAGACTACTTGCATTTAGCTGATTTTTCCTATAATATCAACTATCAATCCTCCATCAAAATGAGTCTGTTTGAGGCACTCTATGGAAGGAAATGTCGTACACCTTTGAGTTGGAGCCAACCTGAAGATAAGCTAATGTTGGGAACATATGCTTTACAAGAGATGGAAAGAATTGTTAAACAAATACAAAGAAACATCAAGACAGCACAAGATCGCCAGAAAAACTATGCTGATAAGAAAAGGACACATCGAGAATTCAAAGTGGGGGAGCATGTGCACTTGCGTATTAAACCCAAAAAGAGCACACTTTATGCTGCAAGTTGTGCAAAACTAGCTCCTAGATATTGTGGTCCTTTTGAAGTATTAGAAAGGGTGGGACCAGTGGCTTACAAGCTAGCCTTACCACCCCATGTTAGAGTTCATGATGTGTTTCATGTTTCATTACTAAAAAGATATGTACATAATGCTTCTCACATAGTTGATTGGAATGTGATACAGGTGGAACCAAAAGGGGAGTTCCTTCCAGAACCGCTTCAAATATTGGAGCAGAAGAAATTGAATTGAGGAATCGAATGGTAGCGAGAGTAAAGGTGCAGTGGAAGCACTTTACTGCTAAAGAAGCTACCTGGGAAAGAGAAGCTAAAATTATGGAAAAATATCCTCTCTTTTTTTTTAAATGAACTCTAGTAATTAGATATAAACACCGAGGACAGTGTTTGATTTTAGAGGGGGAATATGTAACACCCCTAGTTTATGTTTTCTTTCAAAGATAGACATTTTAACTTTAATTATAAGGGGAGTGGACCCCAAATGGATAAGTATTTTATGGATGTAATTAAATATTTAATTTTGAGAAAATGAATAAAATAATTCTGTGCAGATTGACCAAAATGAGAATTATGAGATCACTTGCTAAATCCATGAGGATTGATAAAGGAAAATACTTTCCCCAAAAATCTTTCAAAAATCCTTGAAAGAATTTATTGCCAAATTATATTTTGAGGAAAATCTAGTTTTCCCAATGATGTGGAAAGTAGTTGGGAAGAGGTAAAAAGCTGGGACAAGTAGCAAGTAGCTTTAAATGTCCCTAAATAGGGAAGCCTAGGCAAAGAGGAAGAAAAGCATCCTGATATTCTGGACACAGAATTAGAAACGGGCTTTGGGGAGCAAAAGCTTAAATAATCTATTCCTGAATAGATCAGAGGTTGGTCTGTATTCAAGGTGGTCTCAGCTCGGGGGTGAGTCCTGGAGATAGAGGGACTCTACGGTTGGGATGACTGGTCAATTACCCAAGTGGTATGCTCACAATAATTATGAACAATTGAAAATTTAATTGTGATGTTACAGACTTTAGTTACCTATGTATATTTTTTTTTCTGAATTATAGTAGTGTTCCATACATTTATAGAGTTAAGGAGGGATTTAACCCCCCCCCCCAAGTCTCCATGGTTGTAGGAACTAGAAAAATGAGGAAAAATCATCCAGAAGCTCCAAACTAGCCTTTGGTCTAAATCTGGAGATTTCTAGTACCTCATAATTCATAAACTTGAAACTGTAATCTACTTCTGTTAACAATAGGATTAAACTAGTGGACAATAGAGATAATTGAATTATGTGGGTAGTAATAAATTTATGAAATTTACTATGTAAAGTAAATACATGTAGACTACCAAAATAGCAACATATGGCTATCTATAAGCTGCATGTTACAGTAAGGACAGAATAGAAAGAGCATATATTTTAGTGCTTATACAATTTCAGCTAATGAAGAGACCTAGCTAAATACGATTACTAAATCTGCAAACAATTGTAGTATGAGACATATATATATATATCGAATGAGTGACTAACATCCTTTGCAAAGGGGTGGTCCAAACAGAGTAATTATTATAAAATAGAATGAGCATGTGAAATTATACATAATGCATTCAACTGTAAAATCAATGAAAGTCAACTCATGTTTCACCCATCAGATCCATATAAATTATTGGTCAAGAGTGTTGGCTTCAACAATATAGGTATTTAAACTATTGTACTAGGAAATAAAGGTACAAGGGTATAATTGCATAAACCTTGTGAACTGTAACACCCCCAATTTATGTGTTGAAATTTTGAAGTTTGACATTTGAACTTTAGTCCTAAGGGGAGTGGACCCCAAAGGATAAATAAAACATGGATGTAATTCAATATTTTAGTTGAAGAAATAAATAAAATTTCTGATGTGCATATAGACCAAGAATGAGATTTAGAGACCATTTGCTAAATCCATGAGGATGGATAAGGCAAGTATTCCCCTAAAATCCTTCAGAAATACTTGGAAGGAATTATTTCTAATTTAGATTTGAGGAAAAAATCTAAATTTCCCCAATGATGAGGAAAGTAGTTGGGAAGAGGTGAAAAGCTGGAAAAGCTGAGGAAAAGCATAAATCAGCTTTAAAGAATCCCAAGAATGGGAAGCCTACGAAAACAGGAAGAAAAGCATCCTGCTATTCTAGACGCAGAATTTGAAACAGGCTTGGGGAAAATAGCTTAAATAAGCTGCTCCTAAGCAGATCAAGGGGTTGATCTGTGGTGGAGGTGGTCTCAGCTCGGGGGTGAGTTCTAGGAGAAAGATAGAACTCTACGGTTGGGAAGTTGGTCTACTACATGAATGGTATGTCTTTAATGAAATTTTTCATCTACTTGAATCAGTATGAATTGGCTACATATAAAAACAAATATTTATTTTGTTGTGGATTTGTTATCAGTTCTACATTTAGCAGAATGGGCCATAAGGGGTTATACCTTTGGCCTTATGCATTGTTGTAGAATTTCAATATATAGAGTAGAATCTTATAGAAATTCTAAACCACAACTGGTTTAAATCTAAAGATACTTATCTCCACAAAAGAATTTGATGAGTTAGTTTCAGACCTACTTCTGTTCCATAAAATAATGTGAGTTTATGCCTACATAGGAAAGCAAAATAATCTAAGGTTCTTATACTATAGTGAAAATAGCCATAGATGAGTTAATATTAAAAAGTGCATGCAAGTAGCTAGAATAGAAATGCACCACTATTACAAATGCACCACTGTTATAAGAGCTCATATAATCCTCCTATTTAAATAGAAACCATCTTAACAGCCGAGGACATATATTTGAGTCACATATGCTATAATTATGATAAACAACATGACTTATGAAGGGAAGCCGTTGATAAAACAAATAAAAACTACTCCTATTATACGTAACTCGGTTTCCCTATTCGCACCTTACTATAAAATAAAAACAAACTTTATGGATAATAAGTAAATAAAACTCGGGCCATTGCAAGTAAGGGTTTGAGCGTAAATGATATTCCATAGTGAATAAGGTTTTTGAGCATAAATGATATTCAACAGTGAAGACTATCTATAGTTATACTGGCTTGTGTCAAACCCATACCATCATGTCAAACCCTAAAATCTGTTGGAGCGCCGAGGCAAAACATTTATATCATCACATTTATATCATCCATACTGCGAATGAGGCAAAACATTTACATCTTGCATACTGCAAATAGGTCACGGATTCTACTGTCGGTAGAGTCAAAGCGTGCGCAGTGTAATATCATTTAGGAAGACTCCTGGTTAAAAAGCAGAAACGATCGTTTAATTAGACATGAAGCAAAGGGAATTATCAAGAGTTCCATAAGAGTTAATTGATCAATTTTTTTAGCACCTGAATGAGACGTCA
Source organism: Pinus albicaulis (assembly GCA_034641835.2). Classification (NCBI taxonomy): domain Eukaryota; kingdom Viridiplantae; phylum Streptophyta; class Pinopsida; order Pinales; family Pinaceae; genus Pinus; species Pinus albicaulis. The sequence continues at coordinate 46,135 of JAXQQM020072870.1, forward strand.
GTATATACACAAGAAAATAAATGAAACGTGGGTATTAAACAGTAATTGATAAGCGGAAAAAATCTTCGAAGTTGAACAGAGGCCGACATAATTACGTTTATAAAACTGATGTAAAATACTACACATAAGAGCAAAACTATTCACTTCGGCGGCATATAAATCTTCTTGTGACAATAAACACAGACAATAGCGCTGAGATTGGTTGGGTTCCCTTACTATTCAAACGGAGCGTGTAAGTTCATAACATCATCTTCACTTATGTGGGAAGGACGAAACAAGATTTAATTTAGTATGGAAACGCAAACATAACCTGAGTAATAAGGGCAGAGATATATATGCAACCAGGTTGGGCAGTTGCCGAATACTCCTATAACAATCTATTTACATTGAGCTGTGTAAAACGACTAGTGACTGACAGAGATATTAAATCAAATGAGAAACGTTTTCCTGTAGAATTATATTAAACAGATTCCCCTTAACGAAATAAGGATATGCGAGTATATGGGAATTGAAACGATAAAACAACTAAACCAAGGGAGTACAGCAATAAATTAACGTCAACCTTTCACCCCTCTCACGCAGATGCGAATGCCAGAACTCAACACGTTACTGGAACAAACAAGAGCATGATTAGATTTGACAACCAGAACTGCGTCTCAATTGTCCCTTTGGGAAAATGGGAAAAGGGGGAAACCTGTACACTGGGACCGCCTGAAACCTGAGTAATGATGCGTGAAGGTATATTCCGAGCATTAGTTATATAACACCTAAAATAAACACAGATGTACCATAAAAAGAGACCAAGAAAATTGTAGGCAGATTTACCAATCGCAAGGATAAATGTCGAGCAAGAACATGATATCTCGCCATGAATGGAATCGAAAGGCCTGGGAAGATATTGGTTGTCTAAATGCAGAGAAATAACATTTTCCCTCCTAGTTTAGCGCCATGACTCGTGACCTGGCAGAACACATAATACCTGAGTTAAGATCTAGAATATGCAACGTAACTGTGCCCTAAACACTGAAATGTAGCATATGAATGGTTTACCACAAAATCAAGAAAACAAAGAAAAACAAATCTCTAGGCAGAATCGGAAGAAAGGATCCATTCGACGCACAGAGAAATCCACAATCAAATAAGTGTGGAATAATAGAAATCAGGTGAGAAAGAGTTACCAGCTGGCCGACTGGGGAACGTAAACCTACTATGCTCGTCCAGAGAATCCAAGATCCAGAAAGACTTGGACAAGAAGAAACGAGCGAGATGAATATTAGAATAGCCAGCAATGGAAGATTAAATAATAGACATTCAGGAGTCTAAGATAAAAACGATAAAAGAAATTGTGAAATCCAGAACAGGAAAGTATGCATTAACACTTCGAATATCTCGAGCTTGACGAAACCCCGAGGGGGATTATAACAAAGTCGTCGGACAGAACCTTGGTACCATCCTGTAAGGGTTAATATTATTTAATACCTTATCAATGTACCCTGGAGGACTAAAATTCGGCGAAGTCATGAGTTCTTCCGGCCGATATGACCTCTTACCCACTGCTTCTCCAGCTGTGGTTGAAACGTGCCCTGCGCAGCAGTAGTGGTACAAATCTCTTGAAATAAAATCTCCCGTAGCGTGAACCCGGAACACGCAAGTCTGGATTTCGTAACATGGTAGCGAGGAAGGGTGGGACGCGTGCTCTCCCTCAGCCAGAAGACGGATCTCTGTTTGTACAACATTTCTCCAGATCAATGCATGGAATGCGGGCACGGCATATCTACCTAAAATAGTATAATATCAACTGATGAGAGTTACGTGTAAGATCGCGCCAAATATCACGTAGGTTAGGGTTAAACGCATATTAGGGTTTCGGCACTATATGCATTTGGAATAAAACATAACTGCCTCAACGATTCGGTAACTATTACCTTTAATCATATAATGTGCTATCACTAACTACTGTCACTAACGATCGGTAAGTATGACATCGAGTTCATAATTGGAAATCATACCTATGCGTATCTGCTTATATCACCGATATCAGAAAAGTTAAATTTAACTCTGTAGTTAATACCCCAAAACATATACCATGGCGGTCTAACCATAGTGCACGATTTTATATATATACGAGTGCCCAAGTAGACTATGATGACACTATTAAGTATATAGGGGTAATTAACGTGGATTGTTGATGTTACAATTGATACATAGATTTTGTATATAAGCATGTCGACCATGATAGTAAAAAGGTTGAAGGGTTAACATAATCACTAGAACAAAAAAAAAAATAATAGGGGTTGTTACCTCTTATTCAAATTAATGTTTAATTAGTTGTGAATGGAGGAACCTAAAATGAATTGGTGGAATAGATAGACAAATACATACAAGTTAAATCACAAGAAAAAAAAATTTTGGGAGGTGTGACAAATGGTATCGGAGCACCAGTTACAAAAAATTGGGCTGTCGTTATTGTGCTCACTGTTGTTACATGTTTTTTTTCTGGAAATTTTATTTTTATAAAATTTTGCTAATCTGTGTTATGAGTGTGAACAGTGGAAATGGCTGAAGGTGAAGGGATTTACGTGGATCTGCGGGATGAGTTTGCTACACCAGATCCCAACGCTGCGACGATGGCTATGTTGCACAGGGTGCAACGAGAATTGGCTGAACTAAGAAGCCAGAATGACAGGTTGTCATCGGCCATCAAGGAACAGGAAAAACTCATCAGAGAATTAACTACCCGAAATAGCCAAGAAGGTGAAGGTTCCGGAAAGAGAAAGATGGATGAGTCTGATGATGAGGAGGCTATTAGACAGCAGCATAAGCAGAAAAAGGAACTGCAGGGAGAGTTCTGGAAGATCAAACCTCCCTCCTATGATGGGGAGAAAGAGGAGGATGCGGAAGCTTGGTTATTGAACATGATCAAGTATTTCCAGGTCTATGAATATGAAAGTAATATGAAGGCCAGATTAGCTGTTTACCAATTACAAGGAAAAGCTACATTGTGGTGGGAGGAGACAAAAATGGTCCATGCCATTGATGAAAAGACAGTTACTTGGGAAGATTTCCAGGTTAAGTTCAAAAATCGCTACTTGAATGAGCATTACTATGATGACAAAGCAAAAGAATTTCATGAACTTAGGCTGGGACAACTCACTATTGATGAATTTGTTACTAAGTTTACAAATCTACTGAGATATGTACCCTACATAAGGGAAGAGAAGGCAAAAGTTCATAGATTTTTGAATTGTTTGCCTACTGCATACAAGGAGAAAATTGAGTTTGACAACCAAAAAACTATGGATGAAGCTGTTAGAAAAGCCAGATTATGTTACCAACAATTCAAAGGAAAACCTGAACAAGGAAAAAACTGGGTACAGAAAAATGAATTCAAAGGGAGGAAACAGAAACCAGCCTATCTGAAGAATTTTGGCAGAGATCATCAGCGGAAAAAGTTTAGTAAACCCAGAGAAAATCAAACTGCTCAATCCCAAGTGGCTTCAAAAAAAATGGAGGGAGACAGTAAAAAGGAAGGGACAGCCAGAATGAAGGAACCCTTGAAGTGTTGGGGCTGTGGAGGGCCCCATATGTTGAGACAATTCCCTCATAGAAACATTCATATGCTCATGGGAGATCGAGAGGCGACAACAGTAAATGATGTAGCCAGAAACATACCAACTATAAGTGCAGCCCTGGAAAATCGACAAGCAGAACATCAAGCAACCATGGAGGAAATAGAGGGTAAGATTTCTGACTTATCTGTTACTGTTCTGATTGATCCAGGTGCTTCTTTGAGTTACATTAGTCCAAAAATTGTAGAACAATGTAATCTTAAGTCTGAGAAATTTCAACAATCATGGTTGGTACAGCTAGCCACTGGAACTAAGAGAAAAGTAACACATAAACTGCCTCGCACAGAAATTAAGTTAAATGACTTTCAAACAGAGGTAAATTTGAATATTCTGCCCTTGGGGTCATATGATTTGTTGATAGAAATGGACTGGCTAGAAAAGAAGAAAGCCTTGATGAATTGCTGGGATAAGACTATGCATTGTGTAGATGAGGAAGGGAAACCTTTTATCCTCAAAGGGAAACAAAAACCTATTTCTGTAAGACAAATTTCAGCCTTACAATTGAAAAGAGCAGCTAGGAAGGGATACCAAGTTTATGCAGTGCATGTAGAAGAAATAGAACAGAAAACTGAGGAAGAGTTACTGGATGCTGTACCAGTAATCAGAGAATTTAAGGAAGTTTTTCCCAGGGAAATCCTTCATCTTCCCCCCAAAAGAGAGATTGATTTTTTAGTCGATCTGGTACTAGGAGCAACACATGTTTCTCGAGCACCCTATCGAATGAGTCCCCCTGAACTGATGGAACTGAAAATGCAATTAGAGGAATTGTTAGATAAAGGGTATATAAGACCAAGTGTGTCTCCTTGGGGAGCCCCGGTTTTATTTGTGAAAAAGAAAGATGGAACTTTTAGGATGTGCATTGACTATCGTCAACTGAACAAGCTAACCATTAAGAATAGATACCCTTTGCCGAGAATTGATGATCTTTTTGATCAAGTGAGAGGAGCTTCAGTATTCTCTAAGATATACCTAAGAACTGGTTATCACCAGCTCAGAATTAAAGAAGAAGACATCAGCAAAACATCATTTCGAACCAGGTATGGGCATTACGAATTTGTAGTCCTACCTTTTGGTTTGACGAATGCGCCTGCCACATTTATGTGTCTTATGAACAGTGTGTTGAATAAGTATTTGGACAAATTTGTCCTTGTGTTCATAGATGATATCTTAGTTTAATCCAAAAATGAGGAAGAACATAAGGAACACCTGAGAATAGTGTTGTAGAATTTAAAAGAAAACCAGCTATATGCCAAGTTCAGCAAATGTGAATTTTATAAAGATAAAATTCAATATCTGGGTTATATTATTTCTGAAAAAGGGTTGGCGGTTGATCCTGAAAAGATAAAAGCCATTAAAGAATGGCCAGTCCCTACTGATGTTTCAGCAGTAAGATCATTTATGGGAATTGCAGGCTATTATCGCAGATTTGTAGAAAGATTTTCTGCTATAGCATATCCCATAACCTCATTACAAAGGAAGGGTGTTAAATTTGTGTGGACTGAAAAATGCCAAAATAGTTTTGAGCAATTAAAACAAAAGCTCATTTCAGCCCCTATCCTGAAAATTGCAGATCCTGATAAGGAATTTGTGATATGTACAAATGCTTGTAGAGAGGGGTTGGGAGGAGTCCTATTGCAGGAAAATTCAGTTATTGCCTATGAATCTAGAAAACTGAAAATTCATGAACAGAATTATAGTGCATATGATCTATAATTAGCAGTTGTTATCCATGATTTGAAAATGTGGCGGCATTATCTTCTTGGGAAAAAGTTTACATTGATGACTGATCACATTAGTCTCAAATATTTCTTTTCCCAAACTAATCTGAATGCCAGACAAGCCAGATGGCTGTCTTTTTTAAGTGAATTTGATATGGATATAAAACATATCAAGGGAAAAGAGAATAAAGTTTCTGATGCATTAAGCAGGAATTCTTGTCAGAATATAAACAACATTGGAAGTAGTGCTCAAATCGAAATAGAAGAATTGGTGAGGGAAGCAGCAAGTCAGGATCAAAACTATGAAACACTCTTAGTGAAATTACAGAAAAAGGAGAAAACTGATTTCACTCAAAACCAACAAGGGCTAATCTGTTATAAAAATAGGTTATATTTTCCTCAGGTAGAGTCCTTAAAAAGAAAGATTCTGGATGAGTATCACAAACAGCCATATGCAGGACATCCAGGATATCAGAAAATGCTAACAGCACTGAAAAAGAAATTGTTCTGGCCAGGAATGAAAAGAGGTGTAGCAGAATATTTAAGTAGGTGCATGGAATGTCAATTAGTCAAAGTGGAGCATCAATATCCAGCAAGACTTTTGAACCCTTTGCCAATTGCAGAATGGAAATGGGATACAGTTTCCATGGACTTTATAACAGGATTACCCAAAAACAAATATCAGCATGATTCTGTAATGGTAGTAGTAGACACTCTAACAAAAGCTGCCCATTTTATACCAGTGAAATCTACTTTTGGAACAGCTCAAGTAGCAAATGTTTTCCTGAATGAGATAGTAAGGCTTCATGGAGTTCCCAAGGTAATTTTCTCAGATCGGGATGCTAAGTTTACAACAGCGTTTTGGAAAGGATTGTTTGGAGGGATGGGTACTAAGCTAAATTTTAGTACTGCCTATCACCCTCAAACTCACGGGCAGACAGAAAGGACTAATCAAATTTTGGAGGATATGTTGAGAATGTATGTGATGGATAGGCCATTAAAGTGGGAAGAGACCGTGACGAATGTAGTTTGCCTATAATAATAGCTACCAATCCTCTATTAAGATGAGTCCGTTTGAGGCACTCTATGGGAGAAAGTGTCGTACCCCTACTCCCTTGAGCCGGAGTCAACCAAGAGGATAAACCGGTGTTGGGAATTCGGGTATGCACTACACGAGATGGAAAGAATTGTCAAACAGAGCACAAAGAAATATAAAGACAAAGACAAAGATCGTCGGGTCAAGGCAAATTATGCCGATAAGAAAAGAGTGCACTGAATATTTAAAGTGGGGGAGCATGTGTATTTGCGTATTAAACCCAAAAAGAGAACACTCTATGTTGGAAGTTGTGAAAAATTGGCTCCCAGATATTGTGGTCCTTTTGAAATATTAGAAAGGGTGGGACCAGTTGCTTACAAACTAGCCTTACCACCCCATGTTAGAGTTCATGATGTGTTTCATGTTTCGTTATTAAAAAATATGTGCATGATGCTTCTCACATAGTTGATTGGAATGGTGTACAGGTGGAACCAGAAGGGGAGTTTCTGCCAGAACCGCTTCAAATATTGGAGTGGGAAGAAATTGAATTGAGAAATAGAACAGTAGCGAGAGTAAAGGTGTAGTGGAAGCACTTTACTACTGAAGAAGCTACCTGGGAAAGAGAAGCTGAAATGATGGAAAGATATCCATTTTTGTTTGAAAAATGAATTCTAGTAGTTGAATAACAACACCGAGGACGGTGTTTATTTTCAGAGGTGGAATATGTAACACCCCCAATTTATGTGTTTAAATTTCAAAAAAACTGGACATTTGAACTTTAGTCCTAAGGGGAGAGGACCCCAAAGGATAAGTATTTTTTGAATGTAATTAAATATTTAAATTGAGGAAATGAATAAAATGATGGTGTGCAGATTGACCAAAATGAGATTTATGAGATCACTTGCTAAATCCATGAGGATGGATAAGGCAACTAATCCCCTAAAAATCTTTCATAAATCCTTGAAGGAATTATTTCTAATTTAGACTGAGGAAAATCTAAATTTCCCCAATGATAAGGAAAGTAGTTGGGAAGAGGTAAAAAGCTGAAAAAGCCGAGGAAAAGCATAAATCATACCAAAGAATCCCAAGTATCGGCATGCCTAGGCAAACAGAGAAAAGCATCCCGCCATTCCTCGGACGCAGAATTTCTGAAACAAAGCTCGGGGAAAATAGCTAAATAAGCTGTTCTGCTGCATCAAGGTCGTATCCGTGGTGGAGGTGGTCTTTAGCTCGGGGGTGAGTTCTAGGAGAAAGATAGAACTCTACGGTTGGGAGGTTGGTCTACTGCATGAATGGTATGTCTTTAATGAAAATTTTCATCTACTTGAATCAGTATGAATTGGCTACATATAAAAACAAATATTTCTTTTGTTATAGATTTGTTATCAGTTCTACATTTAGCAGAATGAGCCATAAGGGGTTATGCCTTTGGCCTTATGCATTGTTGTAGAATATCAATATATAGAGTAGAATCTTATAGAAATTCTAAACCACAACTGGTTTAAATCTAAAGATACTTATCTCCACAAAAGAATTTGATGAGTTAGTTTCAGACCTACTTCTGTTCCATAAAATAATGTGAGTATATGCCTACATAGGAAAGCAAGATAATCTAAGGTTCTTATACTATAGTGAAAATAGCCATAGATGAGTTAATATTAAAGGTGCATGCAAGTAACTAGAATAGAAATGCACCACTGTTATAGAGCTCATAAGCTCCTCCTATTTAAATAGAAACCATCCTAACAGCCGAGCACATAAATTTGAGCCAAACATGTTATAATTATGATAAACAACACGACTTATGAAGGGCAGCCGTTGATAAAACAAATAAAAACTACTCCTATTATACGCAACTCTGTTCCCTATTCGTACCTTACTGTAAAATAAAAACAAACTTTATGGATAATAAGTAAATAAAACTCGGGCCATTGCAAGTAAGGGTTTTGAACATAAATGATATTCAATAGTGAATAAGGGTTTTGAGCGTAAATGATATTCAACATTGAAAACTATCTATAGTTATACTGGCTTGTGTCAAACCCATACCATCGTGTCAAACCCTAAAATCTGTTGGAGCGCCGAGGCAAAACATTTACATCTTTCATACTACGAATAGGTCACGGGTTCTACTGTCAGTAGAGTCAAATCGTGCGCAGAGTAATATCATTCAAAAAAACCCATGATTAAAAAGCGGAAACGAACGTTTAAGTAGACAGGAAGCAAAGAAAATTATCAGCATTTTCATAAGAGTTAATTGATAAATTTTCTTAAACCTGAGTGAGACGTCAGTAGATACACGAGAAAATAAGTAAAACGCAGGTATTAAACAGTAATTGTTAAGCGGCAAAAATCTTTGAAGTTGAACAGAGACCGACATAATTACGTTTATAAAACTGATGTAAAATGCTACACATAAGAACAAAACTATTCAGTTCTGCGGCATATAAATCTTATTGTGACAATTAACGCAGATAATAGTGCTGAAATTGTTGAATTCCCTTACTATTCAAACGGAGCGTGTAAATTCATAACATCGTCTTAGCTTATGTGGGAAGGACGAAACAAGATTTAACTTAGTATGGAAGAATAAAAACATAACCAGAGTAATATGGGCGGATATATATATATGCAACCAGGTTGGGCAGTTGCCGAATACTCCTATACGAATCTACTTACACTGAGCTATGTAAAACAACCAGCTACTGATAGAGGTATTAAATCAAATGAGAAACATTTTCCTGTAGATATGTATTAAGCAGATTCCCCTCAACGAAATAAGGTTATGCGAGTATATGGGAATTGAAACGATAAAACAACCAAACTATGGGAGTACAACAATAAATTAATGTCAACCTTTCACCCCTCTCACGCAGACGTGAATGCAGAACTCAACACGATACTGGAACAAACCAGAGCACGATTAGATTTGGCAACCAGAGCTGCGTCTCAGTCGCCCCTTCGGAAAATGGGTAAAGGGGGAAACCTGTACACCGGTACCGCCTGAAACTTGAGTTAACGATGCGTCAAGGTAAACTCCGAGAATTAGTTATATATAACACCTACAATAAACACAGATGTACCATAAAAAGAGACAGAGAAAACTGTAAGCCGATTTACCAAGTAGCAAGGGTAACTGTCGAGCGAGAATATGATATCTCGCCATGAATGAAATCGAAAGGCCTAGAAAAAGATCGGTTGTCTAGCAGAAGAGGAATAACGTTTTCCCTCCTCGTTCAGCACCCCATAAATCGTGACCTGGCAGAAAACATAATACCTGAGTTAAAATCTAGAACACGTAACGTAGCTGCGCCATAAACACTGAAATGTATCATATGAATGGCTTACAACAAATTCGAAAAAAAAAAAAAATATCTTTGGGAAGAATTGAAGGAAAGGATCCATTTTACGCACAGAGAAATACACAATCAAATAAATGCGGAAGAATAGAAATCAGGTGAGAGAGAGTTACTAGCCGGCCAACGGGGAAATGCAAACCTGCGGTGCTCGTTCAGAGAATCTAAGACCTGGAAAGACTTGGACTAACCGAAACGAGCGAGATGAATAGTAGAACAGCCGGGCAATGGAAGATTAAATAATAGAAATTCAGGAGTCTAGGAAAAAACCGATAAAAGAAATTGTAAAATCCAGAACAGGAGTTTATGCATTAACACTTCGCAGATCTCGAGCTTGAAGAAATCTCGAGGGGGATTATAACAATTTCGTCGGACAGAAACCTTGGTACCATTCTGTAAGGGTTAATATTATTTAATACCTTCTCAAGGTACCTGGAAAACGAAAATTCGGCGAAGTCATGAGTTCTTCTGGCCGATATGACCTCTTACCCACTGCTTCTCCAGCTGTGGTTGAAACGTGCCCTGCGCAGCAGTAGTGGTACAGAGCTCTTGAAGTAAAATCTCTCGTAGCGTGAACCAGGAACACGCAAGTCTGGATTCCATAGCATGGTAGCGAGGAAGGGTAGGACGCGTGCTCTCCCTCAGCCAAAAGACAGATCTCTGTTTGTACAACATTTCTCCATATCAATGCGTGGAACGCGGGCACGGCAGTACCTACCTGAACAGTGTAATATCAACAGATGAGAGTTACGTGTAAAATTTCGCCAAAGATCACTCAGATTAGGGTTAAACGCATATTAGGGTTTCGCACTATATGCATTTGGAATAAAACATAACTCCATTTCAACGTATCTTGAATCATTACCTTTAATCATATAATGTGTTATCACTAACTACCGTCACTAACGACTCAGTATATGACATCGAGTTCATAATTGGTAATCATACCTATGCGTATATACATATATCACCGAAATCTGAAAAGTTAAATTTAACCCTTAGGTAATACCCCAAATCATATACCATGGCGGTGTAACCATAGTGCACGATTTTAGACATATACGAGTGTCCCAAGTAAACTATGGTGGCACTATTAAATATATATGGGAAATTAACGTGGATTATTGATATCACAATTGGTACATAGATTTTGTATATAAGCATGTCGACCATGATAGTAAAAAGGTTGAAGGGTTAACATAATCACTAGAACAAAAAAAATAATAATAGGGGTTGTTACCTCTTATTTAAATTAATTTTTAATTAGTTGTGAATGAAGGAACCTAAAATGAATTGGTGGAATAGATAGACAAATACATACAAGTTAAATCAAAAAAAAAAATAAAAAAAATTGGGAGGTGTGACATGAACAACCTAAGTGACTATTATTATGGAACCTCGAACTCAGGATTTTACATAGAATTCATTGCTATGTATATAACGTACATGGATTCATAGACTCTCTAGGCATGGAAATATCTAATGCACCGAAATATTTAGACTTGAAAACTCAGAAAATAAATATAGGTTTACATATATTATGCTAGTACAATGCATAGAAAAATAAAATAAGAATAGCAAGCGTATAAATTCCTCCAGTCCAACTTATGCATATAGATTTCTGGGAGAAATAAACTCTATGAGTATTCATATGAAAATGAAAAACGGTGGTCCATAGATAATATCATTGATGGGCATGATTTATAGAGGAAAATTGTAAATAAATCCATAAATTCATATCAGTTTTGAACCCCGTATGGGATCCAACCTTCAACAGTTAATAGTAGGAACACAGAAATTAATAATTCCGATAATGTTAGCATTAGTGAAAAATTATTAACAGTCCTATTGTCTAGCGTAAAGAAATTCTACAATAACAACTCCTGCGACAACAGAAGAACATTCGAATTTGTCTAAGCAAGACTTGGGGCAATAATAATACAAGATTATTGTCATACACCGAGTTAGGAGGTGTCGATACCGACCTGAAACCCCCAAAATTTAAAAACCCAAGTCAAGTCGCAGAAATTTCAACTCCACCCATTAAGACTGAACAAAAACCCTCGACGCTATTCGAGCTTACCTGCAACCAAACAAGAGAAGGATGACGTATCACTATAATAAAATGATAGGAGAACACTCTGCATATAAACTATGTGAAGGGAACATAAAACAATTCCGTTTACCTTGGGAACGAAAGATGTTCTCATCTAGGCAACCTGTGTGAATAACACAGGGTATTGTCAAAAATTCTCACCAAAATGAAAATAAAAACTCCAGAATAATATGGCTCCAATCCCACGATTGGTTACCAAAGAGAAATTGGCCGCTACGAAACTGGATAATTCGTCGAATGGAATAGACGACCCTCGCCAAGTCACTAAGGATGAAAAAGAGGAATTTCTAGCAAGAACGCGGGAATAATAATGTTAAATGTCATCATCTGAAAATGAAAATTCTATAATAGCATAGAAAAACGTTGTGAGAGATTTATGCAACCAGATAAAATCAAGAAAATCCAACGCCGCGAGTCCTCGATGGTAAATGGGACTAGAGAAAGAAATGGCGTAAACAAAAAACTCAGGTCTAATACTGTAACTTGAAGATATTAACATACATATTAATCATTGAAGATTCATAGGTTAACATAGCGTAGGGTTCATATGATTATACCTGCCTTGTGAGGTGATGAAAGATGAACACGTTCGCGAAGCCTAGAATAGCTAAACCTTCACTTCTCCAGCACGCAGAGGATCGGCACCAAGAGTAGAGAAAAACAAATGAGGGACGAAAAGAACAGTCTCGAAATTTAGTTCAATATTTATACAAATGCCTCCAAAAACCCCAACCATGAAACCCTAATGGGATAGGGAAATCTCAGCCGTCCAAGTGGCGAAAATTCCAGGGTGAGTCCACGAATCGAATGGACGGAATTGGCATTTAAAACATGGTCGTTCAACATTAAATTGACAATCTATACAATCAATTTCAGGGTACCTCTACTTGTGTGGTGTGGATTCCATAGTTTCCAGAGTAGTCTAGCATGGCAATTGCAAATGCAAACATGGATCCATACCATTGAACATGAACGAGATGAAATCTAACACAACTCAACACAAATCAGTAAAGAGCCTTACGTAAGTTGACGTGGAGAGTTGATACAACGTTTCAATTCCCAAAACACAATAAATCGTCTTCACAGGGACGCAGTAAGTGTACTCTGAAGCTAAAGGCGTCCATATTTACATTCATTTCGACATAAATAACATGTACAAGAAACATATTCAATGATGCTGACACATGCATTATGAATTTAAAAACCTTTGCTACAGATTCATAAACTAGCCATAAGATCGATATATGTATAGCTATATCCCCATGTGAATAAAATCAAGCCAAAATGCATATGTATTGGGTATAGGATGATAGATTCACGGCATGGGAATTTCGTTGCTCGTTAAAATTCGAGAGATGCCATGGCCGACGTGAAAAAAAATTAAGAACACCATTATATACTTAATAATAAGGTTAATGTCAAACGATTCAATTGTATTAAATCAAACATGAGATGTATGTCTACTAGGGTGTATAATATAAAGACCCTTTATACCAAATAGTTTGGTAATAAAAACAAATGGGCATTGATTTTAGAACATATTGGTATATTTAATAACAATAATCATAGTGGGAAAAGAAATATGATAGAACAAGATAGTAATTATATAAAAAAAAAAACAATGATACTATATTCTTTGGCAGAATTATTCTTGAAATTGAGAATGCATGAAAAAAAAAATCGTAGAGAGAGTGGGAGACGTTACAGGAAACAAAAGATATGCATATCCCCTCCCACCCCCTTTACCTCTCCCTATGTCAATCTCATATAATTTAATTTTCATTTTGTTTTAATAGAAATAGGTATTTTTTATTATATTAAAAGAACTTGGATCCAACCTATAATTGTTACAATTGTTCTAATTTTTTTTTCCAAAATTCTTTAAGAGATGTGTTTTTTCCATTTGGGTTTATCTTAGGTGGTTCGGAGAAATAATCACTGTTCTCCCCACCTAGGTTTAGTTCTTTCAAGCCTATAACACCCCCAATTTATGTGTTTGAATTTCAAAGCTAGACAATTTAACTTTAATCCTAAGGAGAGTGGACCCCAAAGGATAAGTATTTTGTGAAGGTAATTAAATATTTAATTTGAGGAAATGAATAAAATGAATTGTGAAGATTAACCAAAATGAGATTTATGAGAATCACTTGCTAAATCCATGAGGATGGATAAGGCAACTATTTCCCCAAAATCTTTCAAAAATCCTTGAAAGAAATTATTTCTAATTTAGATTTTTTGAGGAAGAATCTAAACTTCCCCAATGATGAGGAAAGAAGTTGGGAAGAGGTAAAAAGCTGGAAAAGTTGAGGAAAAGCATAAAACAGCTTTAAAGAATCCCTAAAATGGGAAGCCTAGGCAAATAGGAAGAAAAGCATCCTGATATTCTGGACGCAGAATTAGAAACAGGCTTTGGGGAACCATAGCTTAAATAAGCTGCTCCTAAACAGATTAGTGGTTGGTCTGTTCTAGGAGGTGATCTCAGCTCGGGGGTGAGTTCTGGGAGACAGAAGGACTCTAAGGTTGGGAGGTTGGTCGACTATATGAGTGGTATGTCTCAAAATTGATTGGTGTTTTTACTTGCTGTGGTATGAATTGGCTACATATAACAGTTGATTTATATGTTATTAGATTTATTAGTTCTACATTTAACAGAAGTAATCATAGGGCATTCACCCTTATAATTCTGTATGGGTGTAGAGAAAATTTTGTAGAGTAGAATCCACTAGAAATTCTAAACCAAGGTTGGTTTAAATCTGAGGATACCTATCCTCTACAGATAATTTACTGTAAATTTCTTCCGATCTATCAGTATATAATTATGAGCATGATTAGGCAAAATGAAGAGAAATTCTCCAAAATCCCTAAACCAATCCTTAAGGTAAAAGCTGGAGATTTCTAATATCTCATAAATCACAATTTGTAACTTTAATCTGTTTCTGTGAGAAATGGAGCAGTGAGATATTAAATGCATAGAGTGCAGAATTAATTATTTAGTAATTACTAAGTGAAGAGAAGAGAGGTATAATATTTTCAATAGATGTACATATTAACAGTTACTATAATTTCTATTTCCTTTTACAAAGTTGGGATGGAAGAGTAGGAAATCTTAATACTGTAACAAGTAATTAAGTAGCAAGGGAATGAACCCCAAACCATGATCAGCTCTACAGAAATAACTAGAAGAAGATATCTATGTAAGCAAGAGATGTGAGTAGCTATATGAAAATAAAAAGGAGATCCAACTAGAAATATATAACATTGAAAAACAAGAAGAGCATGGGAACCTACGATAGTATAGTACTTGTATCTCATACATTTCAAATGGATATATATATAAATGAGAATGGACACACAAACCTATGCATGCAATTGTATGTATAGACAGATACTGGTAAAGTAATTCAGTTTAAACATGAGTATGGGGAGACTGTTAGCTCATGAAAACAAGATATAGAACAAGTATTTAGAAATATCTAGCTACAGAGACAAATTTACATGTACATACAAATTTTAAAATGAAATATAACTCTCCAGAAATCCTGAGAGTCTCTTATAAGAGTCATGCAAAACATAAATAGCTAAGAAGTCTTGTACAATTGAACAACATTAGCTATAAAGAGAATTATATCAGTTACAGTCACTGCTATGAGAAGCAAAGTAAAAGAAGAATAATTCAATTGTGTAAATCGTATCAACGAATCATTCCATGCGAGGAAACATGAGACAATCCGTAAAAAAAAATTAGAGCTATAGCTTCGTTGAAATCTTGGCAACACAAGAATATAAGTGACCATATATACAAAAGTCCCAATACACGCCATAAGAGTCTGAGCCTATAGGGCTAGGGTCTGATAATCGAAACCCTAGTCCCAATTAAAATTTTAAAACAATAAAGAGTACCAACATACGAATGGAAAATATTAACTTTCTGACTGTGAAAGAGTCTAGTTCTTCAAAGGACACTGTGTAAAAACCTAAGAGAGTAATGATTCTACATCAAGGAGACGGAACAACGCAACGAGAGGGTGATATTATCCCCACAGGTATATACCAACCTGAAACACCAAGGGAGATGAGATTAATATCCAGAGAAATGAAAGGGTTCATAGCTGCTTTCAAAGGCATACGAATGAGTTTGCGTTACCTATGGAAACAAACACAGTCAAGATAGGAAATAAGTTAATAGAGCCGTTGATAGAAAATCGTTCGAATAAGAGAAATTTCTCATAAAATCAAGGGGTTACCTGTGAACCAAGACTCTCGGTTCTTACGAGCTCTCTGTAATCAACAATTGGAAGCAGAATATCAATTAAATTGAAAACCTATAGGATAATAATAGGTTGAAATAAAAATATATGTAGATACTGAAGGAAAATCAAACCTCGTGAAGTCTGAATGAACGACTATTGCTCTCCTGAAGCAAGGCAAAGAAAGTAAATGTTAACTCTACACAGTATTAGAAAAATATGTTGATTATCAGTCAATGAAATCGACAAAGGAGCAATGTTGACAATAAATCAGAGAGGGAACACAATGAAAAATTTTCACAGAAGATATAAACGTAATCTCCAGAACGAAACGCATTCACCTCATTAACGTTCGAAGACTTCCTCAGAAACGAGGCATGACAAGTTCTGAGCGACGAACCTGATCTCCAATCATAAAATGAGAAACGAATATATAAAATGATTTCTTGGTAGCGTTGCACTAGCGTAGGCAAGCCACAAATCTCCTTCGTGAACTGGGGTAAGTAAACTACATGAAGAGCAAAGACCTTGCAGGTGAAGAGATGAACAAACAAACAATGCACGCGGAAACTGTCTCTACACAATATCAAAGGTTTATATAATTATTCAAAAGAAACCCTAGAAAACCTAATACAAAAGGATCGCAATCGTCCACTTGGAAAAATCACAAGAGGAAAGCCACGGATTGAAGGGTTAGCGAGTGAAATTAAACCAGTCGTATAACATTTATGGTGCCAAGATATGAAATGAAATTCATGCATCCTATTCGTATGAGGAAGATTGCCTTGTAAGCCAAGTAAGCTCGAATGGTGTTTGAAAAATCAACGTGGATCTACCAGGTGAATGGGAGAATGGGATGGAACCCAGCATAACGCATAAAATGCAACCATAAGAAGCATAAAATCTAACGTGGAGAAGACTTACCCCGTTGCAATGAACATAGCACCTCAAGCCGATTTGAACCTTACGCCTTACGTGGAAATCAATAAATGCATTCATGTTTCACATTTAATTTTGATCTGAAAGCTCATGTACAATGAGATGTGAAGATATCAATGCAGATTTGAAAACAATTATGAATGCCACCTCATCTGACCACCAGACGCATGAAATAGCTAGTCATATAACATTATGTAAATTAAATTCAATTATACTCACAACCAAAGGTATATACATATACGTGATGGAAAAATAGAGGACATATAGATTGGGAAGGGATCCAAAATGCCTCGTGGGCATAACCAACTAGAATCCATTGTATATAATGCATAAAAGGGGCCGAACGTCCAAGAGCCAATAAACATCCAAGTGAAGGTTAACTATAGGTGCTCGATGTGACCTTCATAGAAAATGAAATGATATTAAATCACTCCATACTTGGAGTTAGAATAAAATAAAACAAGTTAGAGAAGAAGTTACTAGAGATTTACTTGGAGTTATGGTAATGAAATGAATCATGTGGGGAAAATAAAAGATGATTTCACTAGTTCGAGAATTAATATTTTTATGGTAAACTTATCCTTGAAAATCATGAACTGCTTGAAAAGAAATATATATATTTTGAGTAAATGGGAGGTGTGACAAATGGTATCATAGCCCAAGTTATAAAACTGGGCTAGTGACATTGTGCTCACTGTGGTTGTGTGTTCGCTATATAAATTTATTTCTGTGAAAAAAAAAAAAATTATTCTATTTTTATTTTCCCTGATCTGTGTTGTGTAGTGTACAGTGGTGCTGAAATGGCAGAAGGTGACGAAATCTATGTTGATCTGCGTGATGAGGATAATGCACCAGATCCCAATGCACCCATGATGGCTATGTTGTGGGACTTGCAACAAGAATTGGCTGAGAGAAAAAGCCAGAATGAAAGAATGTCATTAGCCAGTGAGGAGCAGGAAAAGCTCATCAGAGAATTAACTTCACGAAAAAGCCAGGAAGGCGAAGGTTTTGAAAAGAGGAAAACTGATGATTCTGATGAGTAAGATGATGTTAGGCATCAGAATAAGCAGAAAAAGGAATTACAAGGGGAATTTCGGAAAATCAAACCTCCCTCCTATGATGGGGAGAAGGAGCAAGATGCTGAAGCCTGGTTGTTGAACATGATTAAGTACTTCCAGGTCTATCAATATGAAAGCAATCTGAAGGCTAGATTAGCTATCTACCAGCTACAAGGTAAGGCTACCTTGTGGTGGGAGGAGACAAAAATGGTGCATGCCATTGATGAAAAGACAGTTACTTGGGAAGATTTCTAGGTTAAGTTCAAAAATCGCTACTTGAATGAGCGTTACTATGATGTAAAAGCGAAGGAATTCCATGAACTTAGACTGGGACAACTCACTATTGATGAGTTTGTTACTAAGTTTACAAATTTGCTGAGATATGTACCCTACATAAGGGAAGAAAAAGCAAAAGTACAAAGGTTTCTGAATTGTTTGCCTGCTGTATAAAAAGAGAAAATCAAGTTTGACAACCCAAAAACAATGGACGAAGCTGGTAGAAAATCCAGATTATGTTACCAAAAGTTCAAAGGAAAAACTGAACAGGGGAAAATTTGGGTAAATAAGAATGAGTTCAAAGGGAGGAAACAGAAACTAGCCTATTTGAAGAATTTTGGCAGAGATCATCAGAGGAAAAAGTTTAATAAACCCAAAGAAAGTCAAACTGCTCAGTCCCAAGTGGCCTCTAAACAAATAGATGGAGACAGTAAGAAGGAGGGCACAGTGAAAATGAGAGAACCCCTGAAATTTTGGGGCTGTGGAGAACCCCATATTCTGAGGGATTGTCCTCATCGAAACATTCAGATGATTATGAGAGATCAAGAAGCCACCATAGTAAATGACATAGCCAGAAATATACCAACTATCAGTGCAGCTTTGGAAAATCGACAAGCAGAACGTCAAGCTACCATGGTGGAAATGGAGGGTAAGATTTCTGACCTATCTGTTACTGTTCTGATTGATCCGGGTGCTTCATTGAGTTACATTAGTCCAAAGATTGTAGAAAAATGTAACCTAAAAACTGAGAAATTTCAGCAGTCATGGTTGGTACAGCTGGCCACTGGAACTAAGAGAAAGGTAACCCATAAACTGCATCGAACAGCAATCAAATTAAATGATTTTCAAACAGAAGTAAATTCGAACATCCTGCCCTTAGGTTCATATGACCTACTGATAGGAATGGACTGGATGGAAAAGAAGAAAGCTTTGATGAACTGCTGGGATAAGACTTTGCATTATGTAGATGAGGAAGGGAAACCTTTTATTCTCAAAGGAAAACCAAAACCTATCTCTGTAAGACAAATATCAGCACTGCAATTAAAAAGAACAGCTAGAAAAGGATATCAGGTTTATGCAGTACATGTGGAAGGAATGGAATAGAAAACTAAGGAAAATCTGCTGGATTTATTACCAGTGATAAGGGAATTTAAGGAAGTTTTTCCAGATGAGATCCCTCATCTTCCCCCCAAAAGAGAGATTGATTTTTCAATCAATCTAGTGCCGGGAGCAATACCTATTTCCTGAGCCCCCTATCAAATGAGTCCCCCTGAGCTTTTGGAACTGAAAATGAAATTACAAGAACTGTTAGATAAAGGGTATATTAGACCGAGTGTGTCTCCTTGGGGAGCACCAGTGTTGTTCGTGAAAAATAAATATGGCACTTTTCAGATGTGCATTGATTATTGCCAACTGAACAAGTTGACCATTAAAAATAGATACCCTTTATAAGGAACACTTGAGGATAGTATTCCAAACTCTGAAGGAAAACCAGCTATATGCCAAGTTTAGCAAATGTGAATTTTATAAAGATAAGATCCAATATTTGGGTCATATTATTTCTAAACAAGGCCTTGATGTCGACCCTGAAAAGATAAAGGCTATAAAAGAATGGCCTGTACCCGCTGATGTTTCAGCAGTGAGATCATTTATGGGAATCACAAGCTATTATCGCAGATTTGTGGAGAGATTTTTTGCTATAGCATATCCCATAACATCATTACAAAGGAAAGGTGTCAAATTTGAGTGGACTGAAAAATACTAAAACAATTTTGACCAATTAAAACTAAGACTTACTACAGCCCCCATACTGAAGATTGCTGATCCTGATAAAGAATGTGTGGTATGTACGGATGCCTGTAGAGAGGGATTGGGAGGAGTTCTTTTGCAGGAAAATTCAGTTATTGCATATGAATCTAGGAAACTGAAGGCACATGAACAGAATTATAGTGCCTATGATTTAGAATTAGCTGCTATTATCCATGCTTTGAAAATGTGGCGACACTATCTCCTTGGAAAGAAATTTACGTTGATGACTGATCATATTAGTCTCAAATATTTATTTTCCCAAACTGATTTGAATGCTAGACAAGCCATATGGTTGTCTTTTCTAAGTGAATTTGATATGGACATAAAACATATCAGAGGGAAAGAAAATAAAATTGCTGATGCATTGAGCAGAAATGCTTGTCAGAATATCAATAGCCTTGGGAGTAGTGCTCAGATCGATGTAGAAGATTTGGTGAAAAAGGCAGCAAACCAAGATCCAAATTATGAAACACTCCTGATGAAATTACCGAAAAAGGAGAAAACTGATTTCACTCAAAACCAAGAAGGGATGATATGTTATAAGAACAGATTGTATAGTCCCAATGTAGAGTCCTTAAAAAGGGAAATTTTAGATGAATATCACAAACAGCCATATGCAGGACATCAGGGATATCAGAAAATGTTAACAGTTTTGAAAAAGAAGTTGTTTTGGCAAGGAATGAAGAGAGATGTAGCAGAATATTTAACTAGATGCATGGAATGTCAACTAGTCAAAGTTGAGCATCAGCATCCTGCTGGTCTTTTAAACCCGTTGCCGATTGCAGAATGGAAATGGGATACAGTTTCCATGGATTTCATAACCGGATTACCCAAAACAAAATACCAACATGATTCAGTGATGGTGGTAGTAGACACTTTAACAAAAGCTACACATTTTATACCAGTGAAATCTACCTTTGGGATAGCTCAAGTAGCGAATGTGTTTATGAAGGAAGTAGTAAGACTCCATGGGGTTCCGAAGGTGATTGTTTCTGACCGAGATGCTAAGTTTACAATAGCCTTTTGGAAAGGACTGTTTGGAGGGATGGGTACTAAGTTGAATTTTAGTACTGCTTACCACCCTCACACAGATGGTCAAATGGAAAGAACTAATCAAATTTTGGAGGACATGCTGAGAATGTATGTGATGGATAGACCATCAAAGTGGGAAGATTACTTGAATTTAGCTGAATTTTCCTATAATAACAGCTACCAATCCTCCATCAAAATGAGTCTGTTTGAGGCACTGTATGGAAGGAAGTGTCGTACCCATTTGAGCTGGAGTCAGCCAGAAGATAAACTAATGTTGGGACCAGATTCTTTACAAGAGATGGAAAGAATTGTCAAATAGATACAAAGAAACATCAAGACAGCACAAGATCATCAGAAAAACTATGCTGATAAGAAAAGAGTGCACCGAGAATTTAAAGTAGGGGAGCATGTGTACTTGCGTATTAAACCCAGAAAGAGAACACTTTATGCTGGAAGTTGTGCCAAACTGTCTCCTAGATATTGTGGTCCTTTTGAAGTATCAGAAAGGGTGGGACCAGTGGCTTACAAACTGGCCTTACCACCCCATGTTAGAGTTCATGATGTGTTTCATGTTTCGTTACTAAAAGGATATGTGCATGATGCTTCCCACATAGTTTATTGGAATGTTGTACAGGTGGAACCAGAAGGGGAGTTTCTGCTAGAACCGCTTCAAATATTGGAGCGGGAAGAAATTGAATTGCAAAATAGAACAGTAGCAAGAGTAAAGGTGCAGTGGGAGCACTTTACTGCTGAAGAAGCTACCTGGGAAAGAGAAGCTGAAATGATGGAAAGATATCCATTTTTGTTTGAAAAATGAACTCTAGTAGTTGAATAGCAACACCGAGGATGGTGTTTATTTTCAGAGGGGGAATATGTAACACCCCCAATTTATTTGTTTGAATTTCAAAGCTAGACAATTGAACTTTAATCCTAAGGGGAGTGGACCCCAAAGGATAAGTATTTTGTGAATGTAATTAAATATTTAATTTGAGGAAATGAATTGTGCAGATTGACCAAAATGAGATTTATGAGATCACTTGCTAAATCCATGAGGATGGATAAGGAAACTATTTCCCCAAAATCTTTCAAAAATCCTTGAAAGAAATTAATTATAAATTTAGATTTTTGAGGAAAAATATGCATTCCCCAATGATGAGGAAAGTAGTTGGGAAGAGGTAAAAAGCTGGAAAAGCTGGGAAAAGCATAAAACAACTTTAAAGAATCCCTAAAATGGGAATCCTAGGCAAACGGGAAGAAAAGCATCCTGATATTCTGGACGCAGAATTAGAAACAGGCTTTGGGGAACCATAGCTTAAATAAGCTGCTCCTAAACAGATTAGTGGTTGGTCTGTTCTAGGAGGTGATCTCACCTTGGCGGTGAGTTCTGGGAGACAGAAGGACTCTAAGGTTGGGAGGTTGGTTGACTGTATGAGTGGTATGTGTCAAAATTGATTGGTGTTTTTACTTGTTGTGGTATGAATTGGCTACATATAACAGTTGATTTATATGTTATTAGATTTATTAGTTCTACATTTAACAGAAGTAATCATAGGGCATTCACCCTTATAATTATGTATGGGTGTAGAGAAAATTTTGTAGAGTAGAATCCACCAGAAAGTCTAAACCAAGGTTGGTTTAAATTTGAGGATACCTATCCTCTACAGATAATTTACTGTAAATTTCTTCTAATCTATCATTATACAATTATGAGCATTATTAGGCAAAATGAAGAGAAATTCTCCAAAATCCCTAAACCAATCCTTAAGGTAAAAGCTGGAAATTTCTAATATCTCATGAATCACAATTTCTAACTTTAATCTATTTCTATGAGAAATGGAGCGGTGAGAAATTAAATGCATAGAGTGCAGAATTAATTATTTAGAGCAGAGAGGTATAATATTTTCAACAGATGTACATATTAACAGTTACTATAATTTATATTTCCTTTTACAAAGTTGGAATGGAAGAGTAGGAAATCTTAATGCTGTAACAAGTAATTAAGTAGCAAGGGAATGAACCCCAAACCATGATCAGGTCTACAGAAATAACTGGAACAAGAGATCTATGTAAGAAAGAGATGTGAGTAGCTATAAGAAAATAAAAAGGAGATCCAACTAGAAATATATAACATTGAAAAACAAGAAGAGCATGGGAACTTACGATAGTATAGTACTTGTATCTCATACATTTCAAATGGATATATATATAAATGAGAATGGACACACAAACATATGCATGCAATTGTATGTATAGATAGATATTAGTAAAGTAATTCAGTTTAAACATGAGTATGGGGAGACTGTTAGCTCATGACAACTAGATATAGAACAAGTATTTAGAAATATCTAGCTACAGAGACAAATTTACATGTACATACAAATTTTAAAATGAAATATAACTCTCCAAAAATCCCGAGAGTCTCTTATAAGAGTCATGCAAAACATAAATAGCTGAGAAGTCTTGTACAATTGAACAACATTAGCTATAAAGAGAATTATATCAGTTACAGTCACTGCTATGATAAGCAAAGTAAAAGAAGAATAATTCAATTGTGTAAATCGTATCAACGAATCATTCCATGTGAGGAAACATGAGACAGTCCATAAAAAAAAAATTAGAGTTGTAGCTTCGTTGAAATCTTGGCAACACAAGAATATCAGTGACCATATATAAAAAATTCCCAATACATGCCATAAGAGTCTGAGCCTATAGGGCTAGGGTCTGATAACCGAAACCCTAGTCCCAATTAAAATTTTAAAACAATAAAGAGTACCAACATACGAATCGAAAATATTAACATTCTGACTCTGACAGAGTCTAGTTCTTCAAAGGACACTATGTAAGAACCTAATAGAGTAATGATTCTACATCAAGGAGATGGAACAACACAACGAGAGGGTGATATTATCCCCATAGGTATAAACCGACCTGAAACACCAAGGGAGACGAGATTAATATCTAGAGAAATGAAAGGGTTCATAGCTGCTTTCAAAGGCATACGAGTGAGTCTGCATTACCTATGGAAACAAACGCAGTGAAGATAGGAAATAAGTTAATAGAGCCGTTGATAGAAAATCGTTTGAATAAGAGAAATTTCTCATAAAATCAAGGGGTTACCTGTGAACCAAGACTCTCGGTTCATACGAGCTCTCTGTAATCAACAATTGGAAGCAGAATATTAATTAAATTGAAAACCTATAGGATAATAATAGGTTGAAATAAAAATATATGTACATACTGAAGGAAAATCAAACCTCATGAAGTCCGAATGAATGACTATCGCTCTCCTGAAGCGAGGCGAAGCAAGTAAATGTTAACTCTACACAGTATTAGAAAAATACGTTGGTTATCAGTTAATGAAATCGACAAAGGAGCAATGTTGACAATAAATCAAAGAGGGAACACAACGAAAAATTTTCACAGAAGATATAAACGTAATCTCAATAATGAAACACATTCACCTCATTAATGTTCGAAGACTTCCTCAGAAATGACTCATGACAAGTTCTGAGCGACAAACCTGAACTCTAATCATAAAATGAGAAAAGAATATATAAAATGATTTCCTGGTAGCGTTGCAGTGGCATAGGCAAGCCACAAATCTCCTTCGTGAACTGGGGTAAGTAAACTACATGAAGAGCAAAGACCTTGCAGGTGAAGAGATGAACAAACAAACAATGCATGCGGAAACTGTCTCTACACAATATCAAAGGTTTATATAATTATTCAAAAGAAACCCCAGAAAACCCAATACGAAAGGATCGCAATCGTCCACTTGGAAAAATCACAAGAGGAAAGCCACGGATCGAAGGGTTGGCGGGTGAAATTAAACCAGTCGTATAACATTTATGGTGCCAAGATACGAAATGAAATTCATGCATCTTGTTCGTATGAGGAAGATTGCCTTGTAAGCCAAGTAAGCTCGAATGGTGTTTGAAAAATTGACGTGGATCTACCACGTGAATGGGAGAATGGGATGGAACCCAGCATAACCCATACAATGCAACCATAAGTAGCATAAAATCTGACGTGGAGAAGACTTACCCCATTGCAATGAACACAGCACCTCAAGCCGATTCAAACCTTACGCCTTACATGGAAATCAATAAATGCATTCATGTTTCACATTTAATTTTGATCTGAAATCTCATGTACAATGAGATGCGAAGATATCAACACATATTTGAAAACAATTATGAATGCCACCTCATCTGATCGCCAGACGCATGAAATAGCCATTCATATAACAGTATGTAAATTCAATTCAATTATACTCACAACTAAAGGTATATACATATCCGTGATGGAAAAATCGAGGACATATATATTGGAAAGGGATGCAGAATGCCTCGTGGGCATAACCAAGTAGAATCCATTGTATATAGTGCATAAAAGGGGCCGAACGGCCAAGAGCCAATAAACATCCAAGTGAAGGTTAACTATAGGTGCTCGATGCGACCTTCATGGAAAATGAAATGATATTAAATCACTCCATACTTGGAGTTAGAATAAAATAAAACAAGTTAGAGAGGAAGTTACTAGAGATTTACTTGGAGTTATGGTAATGAAATTAATCATGTGGGGAAAATAAAAGATGATTTCACTAGTTCGAGAATTAAGATTTTTATGGTAAACTTATCCTTGAAAATCATGAACTTCTTGTAAATAAAAAAAAAACTGAGTAAATGGGAGGTGTGACAAAGCCACATGTCGAGGTTTGTTGTAATGTATTTGAGCCTTATTGTTGAGTGTGATTAGTCCATATAGGAACAAAATATGTATGTTCCCAATATGGAATATAAATATATTTCTCATAAGGAGTGGAGGAAAGAAAAACATATGAGATTATTTTTGGTTTTTGAAGTCCATTACTAACATTATTAATGTTTCCATTTTATTCTATTTTAGATATCACAACGCTCAATGTAACAATATCTGATCATGTAAGACAACTATAAGAAATCAAAATTTGTTTTAGTATTTTTGCATATGGAAATATCAATTAATTAATCAAGTAACTAGTAACATTATACTATGTTTAGTGTATGTTGAATCTATAGTGGCACAATTTTTTTGTGTATCTTTTACTATGTAAGAATAAAAATGGTTGGCCCTTGCATACATTTAGATATATATGAGCTTCTCCCACACTTACACTAGTATGACCACTTTTTTATAAAGGACAAACTTATTGGCACTTAAGGTTTCCTTGATATATTTAATTTTTTTCATGTTACAAATCTCGCAGAAACCCTTGGAAAATTTCCCTCATTTCAAAGATGATACATAGGTAAAACCCTAGATTACTATGGCCACAAGGCTAGTCAAAAATAAGGATGAAAGCCATTAGAGAAATATACTCTCTATGAGCTAAAAATGTCAAATGTGGGAATCAAACCTTGGCGGGAAGGATGATAATCACTCCTTCATCTACCTGAGATAAATCCAATTGTATGTTAATGCATTAATTTGGTGGTACATTTGAAAAAATATCAAATGTGAATAAAATATTGAATGCCAGTAATGCTTGAAAGGGTTGTTTATGATATTATATCTTCGATAATATCATTATTTAAATATATGATATTGAATAGTTTTGCATAGGCAAATACCTCCTTTTCAAGTAAAAGTTAAGAGGAATAATAAAATTAATAATCTGTGTTTCCACATACATAAATAACGATTATAATGATTGTAAATAATGAAAACTATAATAATCAGAAGAATACATACCAAGATGGAAAAAATCAAGAAATACAAAGTCATATAGCCATATAATGTTGAAAATTGTTGAAAGTAAAATCATTAATTTGGTTTGAAGGATATATCAACGATATGCAACATCTCCATATTATTTTGTCCCAAAAATTTCTTCTTCTAAATTTGTGTAAAATTTCTGAAAATGGAACAAAGATAATTTCGTAATTCTCTTCATTTTGGAGATTTAGTTTAAACCAAAATTTGTTTTGGTTATTTGTCTTTATCATATCAATTTTTTTTTCCTCTCAAGATAGCTAGAACATTGGATAGATATCCTAATTTCTAACACATAGTTTCATAAAGTATATATCGACAGGGAAGTATTTTTAGTGTACATCTTCGTTTTTTTTATGTGTCTATAGGTTCTAAGATAGGATAGGATGATAAAAGATCCCACTACCACCTATATTTTATTTTATCATCCTACTAAATACATCTATGGTATGAGAGAGTGCAATTTCAAAATTCATAGCATGATAAGTGGATGAGACTTCTGAAATTGATAAATCATGATACACTAAAGCCAAAGTGATTGAAAAAGTTCCATTTATTGCAATATTGTGTTACATATTATGCTGGAAAGAAATCTAATACACCCACTTCTACTCAAAGGGTTCTAAATCGTTCTTATTCTATATGGATTTATTCTGTTAACTTACTCTTTACTTGAACATTATTTGTTATCTTCCATTAATTAATTCATCTATGCAGTTTTCTTTCATATTTTGAGTTCATTTTTTTATTGTTCCTCCTATATAATGCACTAAAAAATGACTATTGATGTTAATATTTTGTCATTAACATACATTAGGTGAGGCTTTATGATCTTTTTGAGTACAAATAATTATCATTAATAAAGTAAATAGATATATTTATATTTTATCCATAGAGATAAATTTTAATCCATAACTATATACTTCAAATGGTACTTTAAAAAAATGAAATAAGATCATTAATTCAAAGGCATAACTTGAGCCTTTTCTTGTGAAGCATATTGTGATATAAAATAGGATATGATATTTTTTTTTGCATAGGCCTTTCTATAATGTAAAAAAAAGTAGAAAATGTATAATAAATAATAAGATTCAATGCATATAAAGGAAAAATTAACTTAAATTTCCATGAGAATGTAATGTCAATAACCACTTAAAAAATATAAACAAATATTATAATACAAGTTAGAAATGATAATTTTTACACTTGAATCTAGTCTATAGAGAAGTTTAAAGATTACTTAGCAACATTGTTATGTTGGATCATCTTAGAGAGTGTTACATACACTGTGTGACTTGAGATTATCTAACATAGGTCTTCCTGATTCTTTACTTAATTTTTGGTCACGGGATAATGCTTTCAAATATAAAAGACAAGAAACATAACTAAAATGATAAAATTTAAATACATATACATGCATGACACAATTGAATTTTTCAAAATGTGAGTGGAATACATTTATTTTTTTCTTGGGAAAAATCAATTCAATTGTAAAATCCTCCAAAAAAATTACCTATAAATCATGAAGATAAAAGTTCCATGGATTTTTTTCTTGGTTGAATATCACTAATTATATGATGACATGCACTTCCAAAGATAAGCCTTATTAAAATGCAACCTAACACTACCCATGGTGTGCTAATTTGTGGAATTGAATATTTTTTTTTTGGTAGTTTAGATTAATCCTAATCACCCATGGGTTTCGAACCGATGACCTTGCCGACGGAGTGCCTTAATAGTGTACCCCATCACCGAATTCTCTACACCATGTGGGTTTTCTGGAATTGAATATTTAACAAATATTAAATTTCACATTTATAACTATTTATCTTTATTCTCTCTTAAAAATTTTCATTACACCCTTTGTACCAATATATAGATTAAATCACGGTGAGGAGGAAGTAAATTTAGCTCGTGAAAAAAATAAAAAAATTCACTTTTACAAAACATTAAATTCCTAGGGATCATAAGTCACTCACTATGATATGATAGGTCGGTCTATTTAATTTTTCAATCTAAATTTGGATTTTAAGTACATGTGTGTTAATATCATGCAAATCCATTGACATATATTTTGTAGAAGATTTAAAACCACATTAATATTATAAAATATATAATATGTTGTATATTGGATCTTTTCATTGTATCTTCTAAAGCTACAATGTAATGTCGAGGGTGGTCATTGTCAACCCCATTTTAGTAGAAATTTCAATGTGAAGTTGAGGGTTGTACATTTGGTGTGATGGGTTAGGATTCATATATGTACTCGTAATCATATTATTTAAAGAAACATAGGTGAGAAAGCATAACTCACATTTGGTGTGATTAGTGGTAAGGTTTTTTATTAAGGCACTCCATGGTAAAAAGGTCACGGTTTGTTACCACGCAGGAAAAATTTAATCCATAAGTATGGGTTGGTGTGGCCAAAGATAGGTGATTTTTTTGGTTGATTTTTTTATAGCATATATTCCCTTGGGTTGAAGTTTCTCAAGCCACTAGTTTGTCATGGTGATTTGTGAACAAGCTATCAAACAAAAGGAAAAAAAAGGAAAAAAAAGAAGGGAAAAGTTTCAAATTTCATATAATGTATGATATAATGGAGGGAATAAATGTATTTATGAACCTACTCCTTATACTGGGCTCATAAGTTGTATTCTTTATGTTAACTATACTCTCTTAGTTATGTACTAAATATATGTAAAATTTTTCTTAATGTGTCCACCCCATCTACAAGAAACAAATTGAGAAAATGAGCTTTTGTAAAAAGATTTTTATAATTATGGGAAGACACATATTGGTAAATAAAGAAAGAAAAAAAAATAAGAAAGAAAGATATTAGTAAATTTAATACGAAGACTATGTAACAAAGTAAAAATATTAAATCTTATGGTGATGGAAATTAGTTGAACAATTAAAAGATTTGGTAGCACCTTTCATGCCAAGGGTGACAAAAGAAACGTATATCCCATCCAAACCCCTTTAACCCTCCATAGATCAATCTCACATTATTTTTCTTCTTCTTCTTTTTAATAGAAATGGTATTTTGGATTATATTAAAAGAACTTAGATCGAACAAATAATCGTTACAATTCTTCTGAAAAAAGTGCTTCCAATATTCCTTGAGGATTTGAGATTGAACATGCATGATCAATCCAAATTCTTAATTCAGATCTCCATAAAACCAAATTTTTTTTACCATTCCAGCTAAACATTTTCCAAATACCACCTAATATCCAAATACATTTTCATCCCATTCTTAATTATTAATCATTTTAAGTTTGACTAGCTTCTCTTTTTTGTTTAGCTTCATCTGACTTCTAATTTCCCTTGGTGAAGTATATATTGTAGGTTTTAACCCTGTACATAAATTATCTGCAAGGGAATCTTAAAAATAGAAATAAACAATAACAAGAGCATAAAACATAAAACATATATACACAGAGATTTTCCCCTAGATCCCAAATCAGGACGACCAGCTTGATTTTTCATTATATTCCTTTTAGTGTTACAACACATATATATACATGACGAAGCATACATAGACCCCAATCCATTAACCCTGGATTAGAATATAACTGTAGTTCCCTTGACCAGATCTACAAAATACCAGGGGCTGAAAACCATCATGCCCCAAAACCATGTGCAAACCCATGCACAAAACGATGGGCGGGTCCGCCCATCGAAAATTGATGACCAAAAAATGTTTCCCGGGGCACTGCCTCCCCCCTATTACCCCCCCTACTGCGCTCAGTGCAATGTACAGGGGGGGGGGATATCACACCCCTATGACCCCCCCATGCATGACTAGTCTTGGAAAAAATATAACACATACCCAACATTATCCCACTTTTTGTTTTCTTTCCGCAGGGGGCCACAGGAGAGCTAAGTCATTAGCCTAGCTTTGCAACACCCATTGTTTCTCTACACCAAGAGAACTTCTGAGTGCTCATAGAATTAATCAATGCATCTGTAACATTATTCAAAGTGTTCACCTTTAGTAGCAACACCCTTTTAGCCTCAACCATATCTCTCACAAAGTGATAATGAGCATCAATGTGATTTGTCTTTGAATGATAAGCAGGGTGCTTGAACACAATCTCTACAACCAAACTACTTCCTTGCTTGCATGAGTGGCTACTATGTATTCTAGCATTGTAGTTGAAAGATCCACTACAGACTATCTTTTACTCATCCAACTAACTGCACCTCCAAATAGGCCAAACACATACCCACTTGTAGATCTTCTTTCGTCCAAATCTCCAGCTCAGTCTGCATCAACAAAATCACAAATGTGTGGCACCCTTTCCAATTCTGGTCTTCCCTGGTAGCACAAGCCATAATCAATAGTGCCATGCAAATATCTAAAAAATCGCTTCACTATTGTCTAATGCTCCTTCCTTGGGTTTCACATAAACCTAGTCAATACTCCCATTACATGTGCAATGTCTGGTCTAGTATAGACCATTGCATACATCAAGCTACCCACTGCACTTGCATATGGAACATGGGATATATCCTCCTCTTCTTCTTGTGTCTTGGGACACTATTCAGTAGACAACTTTACACCTACAGGAATCAGAACATTCACCGGTTTACTATCTTGTATTTTGAAACTTTGCAATATAGTCTTGACATACTACCTCTGGTTTAACCATAGCTTCCTCTTTACCTGATCTCTCTTAATTTCCATGCCCAAAATATAGTTTACATCACCAAGATCCTTCATGTTGAATTTGGAGAACAGTTGGGTCTTCAAATCATAGATAATTTCTTTGTCATTTCCAATCAACAACATATCATCCACATACAAGACCAAATAAATAACAGAGTCAACAATTAATTTAAAATAAACAGAATGATCCTCCTTTCTTCTGGTGAAGCAAAGTCCCCATATATAGGTATCAAATTTCTAATACCACATCCTTGGTGACTGTTTTAACACATACAAAGGCTTCTTTAACCCGTATACTAGTTATTTCTTCTCTTTCACCATAAAGACTTCAAGTTGTTTCATGTAAATCTCCTCTTCCAGATCCCCGTGAAGAAATGGTGTCTTCACATCCATCTTTTCTACCTCAAAATTAAATACAACAACAACAGATAAAAGTAATCTAATAGAAGCAACTTTGGCAACAGTAGAAAAAATATCACCAAAATCAATTCCCGGCACCTAGGAATAACCTTTTGCTACCAACCGAGCTTTGTATTTCTCCACCTTGCCTTCTACATTCATTCTCTTCTTAAACACCCATTTTCTCTTGATGGGCTTCCTTCCAGTCGGCAACTCCACCAGATCCCATGCCTCTTTTTTATGCAAGGATGCCATTTCATCAGCCATGGCCTCCTTCCAAAGTTTTCCATCCTCTGAATGTACTGTGTCCCTGACGGTTCTAGGATCATCATCAGTTATAGTTAAACCAAAATTTGAACATAAAGAAAATGGACTATACCTTTCTGGTTGTTTTCTTTCCCGACTGATCTTCTCACAGCTGGAGTTTGTGGCTCTTCCTCTTCTGAGTCTTCTTCTGTTGTAGAGTCTGATTCATCCTCTTTTAGCTCAAACTCTATCTTCTCAAGTTCCTTTGGTAGGACCTCATGCTTAACAACATATTTCACCTCTCTAAACACCACATTTCGGTTGTATATAACCTTCCTTGTTTTTGGGTTCTAAAGCTTGTAACGCTTTAAACCATCCTTATACCCAATAAAGATGCACGTTTCAGATTTATTATCCAACTTGGTCCTTTTCTCCTTCGGAAGATGTACATATGCATCACATCCAAATAACCTCAGATGTAAAAGAGAGGGTTTCTTACCAGTCCATACCTCATGTGGAGTCTTATCCTCCAACGCTGATGAAGGTGATTTGTTAATGAAGTAACATGCAGTCTCCACTACATCTACCCAAAATTCTTGTCCTCACTCGGTACCACTGAGCATGCTTCTTGCCTTTTACATCAGCGTTCTATTCATTCCTTCTGCAACTTCGTTTTGCTGAGGTGTGTATGGAGTAGTCTTCTGCTGTGCTATACCACACTTCTTACAAAAAACTTCAAATTCCTTCTTGAAAAACTCCCCACTATTATCTGTCCTCAACACCTTTATCTTCTTCTCTGTCTCGTTTTCCACTAGATCCTTAAATTATTTAAATCTGTCAAAGACTTTAGATTTCTTCCTCAAGAAATATATCCATGTATTCCTTGAGAAGTTATCTATGAATGAAACATAGTACACAGACTTACCCAGTGATGGAACCGACATAGGTCCAAACACATCATTGTGCACAAGCTCTAATATCTTGTTTTCCCTCTTAGCAACAGAAGGAAAACTCATCTGATTCTGCTTCCCATATACACAATGTTCATAGAAATAGAAATCCAGAGAGCTATTAGACATACCTTCTACCATACCATTTCCATGTAGTATCTGAAGGCCCTTCTCTGCAATATGTCCAAGCCTTTGATGCCATAGCATGGTCTTTTCTCCAGAGACCACTAGGCTTTCTGCTCCACTTTCGAGAACCACAGAACTGTTGGACCCATCAATAATAGTGCTGCCCTAAAGCTTGTACAGAGTTTCAATCTGAACTCCTTGCATTAATACTAGTGCTCCCTGAACCATCTTATAGGCATATTTCTCGAACACCATTTTTACACCTGCATCATCCATCTTGCTTACAGAAATTAGATTTCTGGCCAATGCAGGAATGTGCAGAACACCAGGACATTTTCTAATCTTTCCACCTTGCAGCTTCAGTTTGGCTTTTCCACGTCCGACGATTCTGTCCTTCCTATCATCACCTAAGAAGACATCACTGCCATCATATTTATCATACTCGCAGAGCCACTCCCTATGGGGAATGAAGTGAAAGGATAAACTCAAGTCAATCAACCATGACTGATGATCTACATGTGTATTTGAAGAAGAAGCCAAATACACATGCCCACCTTCATCTGAGGTGGTTTTTGCCTATGCAAATGGAGCATCATTAGATCTCTTTCCTTTCTCACGAGCTTTATTTGTAGTGCCCTTCCTTTTTACATTTCCAGCACACCTTCACAAACTTTCTAGGAGATTTAGATCTCCCTCTAGATATATATCTCCCACTTGAAACCTTATTCTTGTTTCTGTTCTAGGACCTTGTACAGATAAGGAATTTCCATTCTGACCCTCCATATTTCTCTGTCTCTTTTCCTCCAACAACAAGGCTGAGACAATGTCATCAAAATTAAAGGTAGTTGTATTGCTACCTATTACAATAACCAGACAATCCCACGAGTCTGGTAGAGAACACAACAAACTGATGCACTTATCGTCATTTGAGATTTTAATATCAATAGATGACAGCTGACTTACCACAGTATCAAAGGCGTTCAGATGCTTTGTCACCGAGTCTACATCCTTCATCCTTAGGTTGTACAACTTTTTCTATAGGAACAATTTATTCACTAGAGACTTAGATTGGTACAAAGTCCCATGTTTTTCCCAAAAATTCTTCATCGTCTCTCCCCCAGATACATTCAACAATATCAAATCTGAGACACACAACCGTATTGTGTTGTTCGCCTTCCAATCCAACTTCTTCTAGTTCTCATCTAAAATTACCATTGGATTAGTACCTGGATCTACTGCAATCCACTGGTCTTTGTCCACTAGCAGATCCTCCATCTTGAGCTTCCACAACTCAAAAATCTGACCATTAAATTTCTTAATCTTTATCTTCCCACTATTCGCCATCTTCTTTCACCGCAAGAATCGATCCTGCAGATCTCCCACTGAACAGGGTCTACCTCAGTCCCAAGCAAAAAAATCCTCATAAACAGATATAAAAAATAGCAAGAGCATAAAACATAAAACATATATACACAGATTTTCCCTTGGATTCCAAATCGGGATGACCATCTTGATTTTTCATTATATTCCTTTTAGTGTTAAAACACACACACACACACACACACACACACACACACACATATATATATACATGCTAAAGCATACATAAACCCCAATCCATTAACCTTATATTAGAACATAATCATAGTTCCCTTGACTGGATCTACAAAATACCAGGGTCCAAAAACCATCATGCCCCAAAACCATGCGCAAACCCATGCACAAAACCATGGGTGGGTCCACCCACCGAAAAATAAGGACCAAATTCTTTTTTCTTGGGGTACTGTTGTGGACCCTAAACAGGGGGGGGGGGGCTGTCGCTCAATGTGTGACCCCCCCTGCTATGCTCGATGCAACATACAGGGGGGGCTATCACCCCCCCTGTGACCCCCCTGCACGTGACTAGTTGTGGAAATAATATAACACATACCCAACATATATGTCATTTTTCCTCACTTGGATCTAACCCGTGTTATCTACTATATCTAGAGGATAATTGTTTTAGTTATTATCTAGAATATTGTTTTCACCTTTAAGAGTCTTATACAATTCTTCCTCCTTTTCCTCATCTTCCTAAGAAGTTTTTTTTTTAGTCTTATTTTCTAAAGAGGAAGAGGAATCACCAAGAAATATCTAACTTGTCCTTGGCCACTTTTTGAATATTATCACAAGGTTTTTTTTTTTTTTTCTTCAGAATTATTTTCAACAAAATCATTTGGGTAACCAAACTTCTTCGGATTTTCATAGGCATCATTTATACATTCCATTGCAACATGGCTTGTTGTTGAGTTTCCATTAACTTGGTGGGAGTCTTTATTGGATTATAGTGTCTCTTGTTGATTTTAATAGTTTTTTTGATTTGGGGGGAGTTCATATTTAAATATCATTTAATGTTATGACTTGGAAACTTCCCACTATCTTGGTTTGAAACTATTTTACCTAGCTTTGATCTTTTGAGGTTTGGGACAATTTTTGAAAGAATGGCTTGTTTTATAATAAGCTCTATAGGGGGAAGAAATATTTTCATAGTTAATATTTTTCACCCATAGATAATTTAGGCTTGTCAGTTTGATTTAGCGAATAAATATTTAGTGAATTACATTTGCACACAAATGTAATCATGTACAAGTTTCAAGTACTATTTATCTAATCACTACACTAAAAAAAATATACCTAAAGAATTTTGTATAGATTTCAATGATGAAAGATTCCACAGATCCAAAGGGATATAAAGAAGCATTACCCAAACTAAACCGGTAGGAATTGAATGTGAAAAGGGGTCGAAAGAGGGGAACCGAGGTTACATAGACAACCTTGCATTTCTCTAGAATCACATACCATAACAAGAGATCAACTCCTAATATTTAGCTTTATCAATGATTAGTAAAAAAATCATCTAGTCAATGGATAAATATTTGGCTCATCTGAAATTAACAATTTCTAGCGCTAAAAAATCTAGGAGTGAAGATCTACTAAAGATGGCATTAAATAATTAAATATGCATATCAAGAAACACTATGAGAAGAAATTTGCATCCTTAAATTCTTTAGCCATCAAAGGAACCTCAAAATGAAGAGACTTCATGAACTCATGTAGTTGAGAAATAAATCTCATTTGTAACTTTCACAACATCATGAAAATATGGGTGGAACATAAATTTACATGAGCCCTCTAGGGATTGAGGAAGGAATAAAATTATTTTTAGCATGTACTAAACCAAAGGGTGTATTCAAGAAAATTTCCATCAATGTAAAGGATGGAGAAGAACACTTTACAACAATAATTCCTATAGTAGAGGAAAAAAATGGGCTTGTCTCCATGGAGAAGGGTGAGCTCATCCCCTTAGCTAGGGTCGTGATCTTAAATCCATCCACCACAGAATGAATGGATGAGGTAGTGATCAAAATAAAGGATGAATTCCCTAAGGATTTCAAGTGTTTGGATTCAGAGGAAGATAGAAAATCTATGAGTATACGAGGCTTTTCGATGGATAAAAAGCAGTGAGATGATAATACAACATAATTGATGTCCACCATATGAAAATTCCTGAGAGAGAGGGATGATAATTGGTCGAAAAGGGACGAACCCTATCCAATACAATAAAGAAGCCCCATTCTTCCATTAACACATTATTTTTTCACTCCAAATATAATTTCTCTTATTTTATGTAAAGTGTGTACATTTTTTTGTTTATTTGTTTTGAGAATCAGGTGCATTTACCTAGGCCCCTACACCCTCATAATTTTGGCGAGTTAAATTTACTTCTTCCAATGTTTGAGATGCTCACGACCCTCCATCACATAGGTTACATATCGCTAAGAAATGTTCAAGAAATGTGTCTAGCATGCTCATTTCCCATATCATTGTTTTATTATTTAATCAATAAGACACATGCTCCATTACCAATTTCAATTCAACCCTAATTATTTAAGAAAATATTTACTAATTAGAATGACTGGTGCGAACCACTATTCTTACATATATTGCTTAAGCTTGTAACTATTTTTCTTTCCCATGCCACCTGAAACTAGGATCTTGCATTCTTAAATTGTTCACTTTTCTTCAAAATGACCCACAATTCCTTTAACGTAAAACAATGATTGAACTTGAGTTCCACTATGTATTTATTGTTATTTTTCAGTGGATTCAAAGTCCACCATTTGGGTTAAGAGAGAAATTTTAACTTGGATATCTCTATTGCATAGAATTCATTTGAGCCACACAAATTATATATAGTAAATGTGGTATAAAAATGGAGAAACATACTTAGTTGCAAATAATTATCCAACGTACTTCTAGTGATGCACGATTGCACTATACTTGTCATCATGTCATTTCTGCAATGCACGTGCATCCATAATGTGCCACGACACAACCAATTGTCTCTCAAGAGATCCATTGCATGAATATATAATATGGAAATGTAGGTTTTTGATCCAATATAAGAAACACACACTTAAGTATGTATAGTGAATCCTTCTTTTCTGTTGGTTTCTAAAAAATATCTATATTAAGTGGCTGTGAATGGACATTTGATTTTGTGCATTAAACTCTATGTGTGATGGGGATTTCCATGTCTCAAGAAATATAAGGGTAGTTGATGTTCCCTTGCATTTTTGTCAAGTGAATGAACTTATTTGATTGGAAACAAACTACTTTTTTTTCAAAAAAATCTAGTTTCGAAGTGGCATTTATAAGTTTGAATAGCTCGAAAACAGTTGTAAGCTAATGCATGCGCCAAGATGAAAACTAGTGAAAATGGATATGTAGTTGTAAACCATCACAAACAAATTCATGAAGCAAGATCATATAGCTACCAAGAATGGATGGATGACCAATTATGAAGTGGAAGTCATCCACTACAAATTAGTTGAATTGATTGTGACAACTCACATGAAGAAGTACATTGAATGGTTTACAATGTAATCAAGCAAGCTGGCAAGAAACACATGAAAGGGTGGGTCATAATTACTTGATGAAATGAATATCATTTCAACTTTGAATATAAGAAATAATGGTTTGGAGAATATCTATATTCGATTATGGTGTGAGTGTGTTCCTACATGTACAATTGTAAGATGAAGGAGAACAACATAAAGAACAATATTGCTATATTTGTCCTATAAGGAACTCAACGTCATAAACATACAAACTCTTCTAAATCCAACAGAAAAATTATAGTTAAGTTGAAGTTCTTATGTTATTAATATAGTGGTATAAATATGTATGTTGAAAAAAAAAATTAATTAAAAAATATAGTTTGTTAAATTAATTAAAATCTATATTATCTCAGTGTAAGTTAGATATCCACGCTCATGTTATTAGTGCAAGAGATTCCTTCGAAGCTTACATTGTTTGAAATAGAGTCATATAAGACACTCACTTTTAGGAATGTATTAGTAATGTTCTCAATGTGCTCTCAGAAAAATATATTCGTTCAAGACATTGTCATGTTTGAGAGATATTCAACTCTTTCTCACTGTAATCTCGGAGGAAAAGAAGAAAAACTTATTATTTACCTTCAAAGTGACATTATTCAGAAATTAATTACAAACATAACTTTTAATATAAAAATTACATCAATAATAGATTACAAAGAAAGGATTTAAAAATATATCAATGCAAATATTTGTTAGCTTGGTACTAACTCTTACAAGTATCTATTTTACTTAGACAATTTTACTAAGTTTCCAATGGTATGTATAAACAAGTGTTATCCATTTGAAAATACATAGGGAGAAGAAGAGTTTTGATTCCCTAGTGATGCCTCAAGAGAAAGTCTCCCTTTACTACTAAATTTGAAATATCTAATAAAAATAATATTAACAATATCTTTTTGCTACTAAAAATAATATTTGGTTCTCATTATTTCATATATATAAAAAAGAAAAATAACTATTTTCAAAATTAATATATGATAATATGACATAAATTTTCAATAAATTTAAGTTTTACCATTATCACTATTTAAATTATATATATTCCACTCAATAACACCACTGGTCTTTACACCATTAACATTATTATATCTATATATATACATATATTCCATTGAAGCTTTGCACCATCAACCTTAAATATTAAATACATTGCAATCAATAACTTTAACCCAATAATGTTCTGCACACAGACAAAACTGTAACTTTCAACCAATAATGTTATGCAGAGCGGAAAAACTTTAAAACGCAGGTAAAAAAAAAAACTACAGCCTTGCATTTATTGATAAAAATGGAAAGTTATGGACGAGGATCATTAGGATTGAACTATATTTGCACAAGTTTTAAAAAGCACAGTTTTAAAAAATATCATAAATTATATAATAGTAGTAGTGAGTTAAAATATAGTTTAATGAATGGTAATTAAAAGGCTGGTTTAACGAATGGTCTTTAAAAGATTTGTTAACCCTAATTTGAACGCAACGGTCAAAAAAGACAATCATAAAACTAAAAAATTCACAACCATAAAACTC
Source organism: Pinus albicaulis (assembly GCA_034641835.2). Classification (NCBI taxonomy): domain Eukaryota; kingdom Viridiplantae; phylum Streptophyta; class Pinopsida; order Pinales; family Pinaceae; genus Pinus; species Pinus albicaulis. The sequence goes on from JAXQQM020072870.1 coordinate 85,967, forward strand.
AAAAATTCCCAAGTCATGGTTTAATGAATGGTAATTAAAAGACTGTTTTAGCTAATGGTAATTAAAAGATTGGTTAAAGTTAATTTTGGTGGCAACGGTCCAAAAAAGCAAGCATAAAACTCACTAGTTCCCAAGTCATTGTATACGAAAATCGTAAAACTCAAAAATTCCCAAGTCATGGTTTAATAAATGGTAATTAAAAGACTGGTTTAACTAATGGTAATTAAAAGATTGGTTCAAGTTAATTTTGACCGCAACGGTCCAAAAAAGAAAGCATAAAACTCACTAGTTCCCAAGTCATTTTATACTGATGAAATGAGAATCAGAGGGATCCATGAATGCGATGAATGAAGAATGAGAGGAGAAAATTCAGAAATGAAGAGGAGGTGATCGAAAGTTTTGCACTCTGAAAACAACAGAAAGGAAATGTACATTTGTCTATCTTATGGAGCGCTCCATAAATGTTTTGTGTAGTTTTGTATGCATCAATGTCATCTGTTGTGTTGTGGTAGGTTTGTAATGTGTGTTGTGTTGTTGTAAGTGTTGTGTGTAAATGTTTGTTTTGTGTGTTTGGATTTGTGTTAATTGAGAGAGAAAGACTTGGGTGAGGAGAAGAGAATATGCACAGATAGTGGAAGGGCTATCTTCATCAATAAATAGTGATTTGAAAGTGAGTTGGTATTCATGGAGATATTTACCTTAGTTATTTTTAAATTCATTCCTAGTCCTTTCTTACGTTTCCTTTTCTGATGAGTTGGAATTTTAAATACAGGAGCTCTAGCAGCATTTTCAGTGCCTTTGCAACATAGAATGTGGATTTTCCAGCGCTTTTGCAACCACGAGTTTTTAGAGTTTCGACAGCAAGTGAAAGATTCTTAGGAAGAAATGTTAGTATTCATTTTTGATGGCCTTGTTCTCCTCTATTTCTTGTTGCAGTGTAATAATATATGTCTTATATGTTTAGTCCCTCTAAGTTTGTTTTAGTACTTTGTGTCCGTGTGTGTTCACATAAATGCTGAGGCACTAGGTATTTTGTAATGTAACAAGTCATGTAAATGTTGAGGCACTAGGTATTTTGTAATGTAACAAGTCATGTCGCAGGCTATTGACAACATTGGTCGCTCCAAATGCCTGATTGAACTCCTCCTTTCCTCATTTCATGGTTGCGCTCTTTATTACAGAATTCTCTCGAAACGCCCAAGTGCACTCTTCCTTTTCTCATTTCATTGTTGCGCTATTTGTTACAACATTGGCCTCTTCAAACTCCAAATTGAGCTCCTTCTCTTGTCATTTCATGGCTGCTCTGTTTATTAGTCATCAACCTTTCTCATTTCATGGCTTCTCTCTTTATTAGTAATTAACCTTACGACAGGGAAACGATATGTTATGTATGCCTTTTAATTTCGTTCTTCACACATAGAGTAGCCCTAGACCCGGCCTGTTCGTGCAGCCTCCAAAGAGTCAGATGCTGGAGAGCGAGATCTGATCTCACTATCCCCAAATAGTGAGATCCTCGAGAGCGAGATGTGATCTGACTATCCCCAAATAGTCACATGCTCTAGAGCTGCGAGATCTAACTATCCCGAAATAGTTAGATGCTAGGAACCGAGATCTTATGCTTATGATCCTATGAGAAGGTGGTTGAGTCACTTGATAAGCACCGCCAAAAACTGCATATATAGAGACACCCTACAGAGCTAGATTTAAACAATGGTGAGAAAGGCCCGACCCTTTTTGTTGGTTGTGCAATTCAAAAGAGATATCTGGAAGAAACTTGAGATGTAGAGATTCCAGTGGTAGGGCTTAGGAGGAAAGAAACTAGCTAGATAGCTGCATAGCTGGAATTGTACTCCGTTCAAAGAACATTAGATTTAATTGGAATATTATTTAATTTAATTAGATTTTGAAAAAATCATCATAGTTTCCCGGCCAATAAAGAACATGGATCTGTGCTCAATACAATACGAAGCCACATCGGAAACGTAGAATACCCAAATATACTTGAAACCAATGCCTCGACGGAAATAGAGTTTGTCGTGGACTTCATATGTATCTTGACCAGTAGTGTAGGTGTAAGAGTTGAGGACTTCAAATGTATCTTTGTTACTTGTTTCTTTATTAAACCAAATTCTTCTTCAATGTCCATCTTTCGCATGCCTAGTTGTCATCCTTCCACTTTCACGTTCCTTACACTTTCACATCAGGCCTCTTTGTTGTTATCCTTACACTTTCACGTCTAGCCTCTTTGATATTATCCTTATATATTCTGTTTATACAATTCTACCAAGTATAACGTGGTATATATATTCTGTTTAATCAATTCTAGCAATTATTGCGTGGTGCAACACCTGTTTATCAATACTCATCCCCTGTTCATCGATGAAAATATTCCCCTGTGCATTAATGTGTTTAGAAGCCAGCAGGAAGTGGAAATTGGTTAGTTGTCAACAAGAAGTCATAACTTGTTATGAGATGAACCCTTCACTCTTGCACATGCATGCGCAGTCCCAAAACACAACACGGGCAATCAGAATGTCATGATGATGAGATAAAACAATCATAAGCCATCTCCTACAACCAGTTTCACGTGGAAACTCTTATATAATCAAAGGTTCATTTTGCTCTCCATTATTAATTACGTAGTTTTATTTTTTAATTATATCACAAGGTGTTTTAGCTTTCAGCGTTTATTTATTTTGTTGAAGTTTCCAATGTAATACAAAGATTCCTTTTTGCTCACTATTATTAATCTGCTCACTATTATTAATCTGGTAGTTTTATTAATTATATCACAAGGTGTTATCACGTAGTTTTATTAATTAGATCAGAAGGTGTTTTCCCTTTCATTGTTTATTTTTTTAAGTTTATAATGTAACATTTAGTATTACTTAAAGAAATATATTTACCAGGAATCACTTTAATCTATTTAGAATTTCTAAAATAAAAATGCATTTTCTTACCTTATATTTTATTATGATTAGTTATTCATTAGTTTATATGTATTTTTTAATATGCAATTGTTAAAATTAGGTGTTATTATATAAAATTTGCAAATTATATTATATTATATTTATATTTTTTTCTTAATATTTTTCATATACTTTGGGTTTATATAATATTTGTCATACATTATGGGTTTATATAATATGTGTTTTTTTTATGAAATTAGTATTTAATTGTGTTACAAGTTGTTAGGAAGTGTTTGTATATTATATTATATACTAACAATATCTTTTCATGTTGTATGTTGCAGAAAATTTATCAATACTAAGTTGCTCGGTGAACATATTATCTACTTTTATTTTTTGTAACGTTGTAATTAGAAAAAGTTATATATATTTTTTGTTTAGATGGGCCCATCAAAAAATGTACATGAACACAAACTATCATTAACAAAAGGAGTAGGCTCTTTCTTTTGTTTTGAAGGGGAATTCAACCCCTCCAAAAGGCTCTTAGGATGGTTAAATTGTAACCCTCCTTTGTGTTGTGTTCCTTGTGTTCATGGTTTTCACTATCCTTAGTTTATAGTAACTCCAATATGCAAAAACTAATATATATCATTTTATTATAATAATAATTTAGAAACATGTTTTAAACATCTTGCCAACACACACACAAATGGAAAAATTACTTTTATTCACTTAAATCACTTAACATTTTTTCAATGTTTTAAAGATCTTACCCACATACACACAAATTGTAAAATCACTCTTATTCACATAAATCACTTAACATTTTTACAATATTTTATGCGTCTTCCCAATGTGGACATAAAAGTCAAAATGACTCTTATTCACATATATTATATAACAATTATAACCTATTTATTTATTTTTTTTTGTTTTTTTTTTTATTGAACTATATATTTTTATTATAAATATGTTATATATATATATATATATGCATGCTTATATTAAATAAATATTATTTTATATTTACATTGATATTTTAATTAGATATGAATATATTATTTAGAGAATTTGTAAATATTTAAAGGTTTTTTATTATTTATTTGTATAAGTTTATTATGTTTAAATGCTTGTGTATTGGTTTTATTTTATATATCTATATATATATATATATATATTATTTTTATTAGTTTCATTTTTATAGTTAAAATTTCTTTGTAGAGCATTTTATTTTGGTATGGATTAATAAATAGAATATCTACTTTCATATGATGTGTGTGAATGTATTATTGAGAGTGATTTTATTTTTTTTATGTATTTCTCTATAATGTATGTTCTTCTTTGTTTTTGAATGTCTCATTTTATATGTTTTTGAGTATGGGTATGAATGTATTCTTTATGTGTGTATGAATGTGTTCTTTGCTACATTGATATGTGTCTTGTTTACTTGTATTCTTTGTATGTGTATGAATGTATTCTTCATGTCTATGAAATTCTTGTTTACATTTGCATGTGTCTTGTTTAATTTTATTCTTTGTATGTGTATGAATCCGTTTTTTTTTACATTGGTATGTGTCTTGTTTACTTGTATTCTTTGTATGTGTCAATGTATTCTTCATGTTTGTATGAATCTGTTCTTTGCTACATTTGTATGTGTCTTGTTTACTTGTATTCTTTGTATGTCTATGAATGTATTATTCATGTTTGTATGAAATTATTTGCTACATTTGTATGTGTCTTGTTTACATGTATTCTTTGTATGTGTATGAATGTATTCTTCATGTGTGTATGATATTATTTGCCACATTTGTATGTGTCTTGTTTACATCTAGTATTTGTATGTGTATGAATGTATTCTTCATGTGTGTATGAATCTATTATTACCTATATTTCTCTATGTATTATTTAGTTGTAGATACATAAGTGTGATATGCATGACTATACTTTTTTTTTAACTATCTGTTTATATGATTATAAATATAGTATCATTATCTCTATATATAAATATATTATTTCCAATATTAACTCATAAATACATTAGTCTAAATATTTTTTAAAATTCTATTATCTTTATTATTATTATTAATTTATAAATTTTTATTTTGTTTATTTATTTTTATTTTAATCAATTTTTGATTCTTTTTATTATTATTATTTTTTTCTATCAAATTTTTAAATATTAATCATATTAATATATCACTTTAAAATGAAAAATAGTATATATATTAAAATAACATTAAAAATTACTTAATATTATTCCTCATTGTACTCTCTTTACCACTCAATTAATGATTGTCACTCTATATGTAACTTCCTCTCCTAAAAAATTTACCTTAAAAAAAAAAATTATTTTTACTCACCATATTAAATAGTAAAACCCCTTGAATCATAAATACAATATCCAAAATACAATCTGCATGGAAACCATCGATACATGCATATCATTGTTTATGATGTAGTTATTTCACTGTACTATGAATAGGATGAAGCATATAAATTATGGTTATGGTTTGATTATTGTTATGAGTTACAACAAAATCATTGCTAATTCACCAAGCAACTGAGAGTAAAATTAATGTTCACAATAAACAATATATTCCATAATCCCTACGCATGACACAACTGTCATATCTCGAGAAATCCAACAAGGGTTTGGAGCTTTGACATTAATCATCTGCAAGAGATTTTAAGTCGAATCTAATCAATTAACCCAGTTCTGATATGGTGTTTATGGTAATTTAACCCAGTTATTGCATTAACACTCCACTTGGCGATTTTACTATGCATCCATGGTGTTTGTGTCAATACCCACCATTATTGTTTGTACCACGACTTACTCCACAAGTCACAGCTGTATCGCACTGGATTTTCATTGCTTGATTTTTTGAGGGAAAACCTGGGTAACACTGCAATGGAGCCGAGAGTGAAGGTTTGTTTGTCATGCGCTCCGACGATTCCAGAGCTCGGCTCCTTTCCGATTAACACAGTCTGAAAACCCTTGAAAGGTTTGCCCCTCCACTTAGCTAGCTCTGCAGTTCTGTTATGATGCTCAGCTATATATATTGATCATTTTCTCTATTAGAAATGTTGTTCTCCAACGCTTCTAACAGAACCTTATTATATGAATTTAGTTTTACAGAGATGATAATTACTGTGAGATTGAGCCAGCTATGGCGGATGTAAGAAAGTCCTTATCATGTGAACTCCATAGGTTTAGATGGCTTCAGTCCCTTTTTATTTTATTGCACAACATTTAGTGGATTAAATTGTCGATTTTCTTCTCGGCGCCAATATGTTCTAATTCTCTATGGTTTATCTTTGCACAGAGCGACCCATTTGGAAATATTTACCCTTCAACGGGTATTGAACTTTCCACAAGGGTTTTCAGGTTATTTATTTCTTAACTCGATTATATAATTCTATGTAACAATAGATGTTAACTTGTTCCTCTGCTTTTGGTTGCAGGTTTGACTCTAACCATCCACCTACAATTGCAAGCTTTGGCTCAGGGTTAACAAAGTCACTTCAACCCCAGCTAATATTACTTTTATGAACCTATAGGTACCTTAATGACCCTTAATGAAAGGCCATTCCCTTACTTCTACTCCATATCTAGGATATATTTAAGAAATCCTTTCTTATTAGAGGAATGTGAAAATGACGAGGGTTGTAAACCCCTTTTATATTTTACAAACAACATTGAGATTTCTCCTTTGTATTACGATGTAGGGTTTGAGTTGAATATCTATTTTTGTTTAATGCGTTCAAAACGCTTTGATTCTAACCCTCAAACTCTTTAGAGTTATATTTGATAAAATATAAATTATAACTGTGTGATTATATTTGCTCTACACCGATTGTATGTTTTGAATTCTGTATAGGAATGATTATGGTTTAACTATGATGTATCTTTTCCCTTCGTCGTTTATGTTTACAAGGGATTCTTGTCATTTCTCGGCATATCTTTGTGCTGCATGCATTTATTTCTTAGAAATAAATATCAAAGAAATGGTTCAGGGTTTTTCCTTTTTAAGATAAGGATAGCTTTTATCGTTTGGCCCTTTAAGGAAATAATATTCATTGTTAGTTATGTTACCAGTATTTCTTTGTTGTCGTTATAAATATATGTCTAGTCTCTACTAAGTAATTATGGAAGCCAACACTCCTTTCATTACTTGATTTACAGTCTTGTGTTCTCTATACTCTTTATTGTTTTCTTAGGATTCTCCCTATAGTGCCTGGGCCATCGAAAGATTGAAGCATGTTTTAGCTAGGGTTGCTAGCCACGGACGATGTACACCTGTCTTGGGCTTGACCCTAGGACTAGGGTCAACAGTCCTTTGGCTTCATCACTACCCTTCAGTTGTTTAAACTAGACATGCAGTATCTTCTTGTTCATCATGCTTTAACAATAAGAGTAAATTATACCAATAATTTCCATATTAACAAAGAGATAATAGTAGTATATTACTCGTTACTTTCACATTGTTCAGACAACCATTCTATTATAGTCACCCTATTCAATAAACTATCTTTTTTATACATTTACTTTAATGACGGTTTTAAACCCTTTTATCATTTCACACACTATAGGATTGAAAGCAGTGGATTCTTTCACATATGATATTATTAATTCGTCATATTTCACTACTCAATTCCCATATTCAGATTAATAAATTATATACAGACTTGGTTTCCTGTCTCAATTATTTGCAAATGAATAGAATAACCATATTCAAACTTTCATCTTTCAGCAATCTCAGTTGTGAAACTGTAAAACAATTCCTTCTAATTAACCTATATAAAGAAATTCACTGTAATACTTATGTGGATTAAGTAGACTAAGTTGTGGTCCTCCCAACCATTCAAGGGAGGAAATTACATCCTTCGCTTGCCCCTTAGCTCCAGAATCTGGATGATGCCACAGGTCAACAGTGGAAATATTTATCTTTCTGCTATGACCTCTGGATGGCCAATCCAGTCAAATTCAGAACGTCTGGTTTTACAAGGTTTTCCTTGAGTTATTTTCAACTTATCATAACCAGCTTTAGAAAATACTCTCCTTTACCAAAGGAAATTGTACAGAACCCCTAGTACTCTCTTGGGATTCAACTTTATCCTTAGAGGAGTAGGTAACTGTTTTCCAACTATCCCCAACCACCTCCTATTCTTGGAAAAATTTTACCAACAACTTAAAAGATTTTATTTTCATTCATTAGTTCCTCCTATTAACTCAATAACAAAAAAAATATAATAATGTGTTTCATAAACAATAACAGTTAAGTATTTCTTGCCAAAAAATAAAAATAAGAAAATTGTCTTTGACTGGTTAATACTAGTTAACTCTTAATGAGGCTATCACATCCTCCCCCCCTGGAAGTAACACCGTCCTTGATGTTTCAGCCTAGCTCTGTAAAGAGCTCCGGGTAGGCTTCCCGCATAAATTTCTCATCCTCCCAAGTAGCTTCATTTGGTCCGAAGTGCTTCCATTACACTTTCACCTGGATAACTACTCTTTTGCAGAGTTCAATTTCTCTTCGGTCAAGTATGTGTTGCGGCTCTACCAAAAACTCTTCATCCCGTTCTACCTGAAAAAACAAAAGTGTTTTTCAAGTTAGCATGCTTAAATTTATTCAAAACTTCAAGTTAGGACTTTTACCCTTTTTCCTACCTGAATATTCTGCCAATGAATTACATTTTTTTGTCATGTACATATCGCTTCAGCAAAGACACATGGAACACATTGTGTACTTGAATATGGCTGGGTAAAGCCAATTTATAGTCTACTGGTCCCACCCTTTCCAATATTTGGAAAGGTCCATAGTACTAGGGAGCCAATTTGGAAAAAGAGGTCTATCTCACGGTACTTATCTTCAGCTTAATTATTACGTATACATGGTCCCCTACCAGAAATTCATGGTAAGACCTTTTCTTGTCTGCGTAAATATTTTATTGATCTTGTGTAGCCTTCAGATTCTACCTTATTCTTTTTACCTCAGCTTCCATTTCAGCCAACATTTCAGGTCCCAACAATAATTTTGTCTTTGGAATACTCCAGTTTATAGGTGTTTGACATTGCCTACCATATAATGCCTCAAAGGGACTCATTTTTAAGGATTCTTGATACCCGTTGTTATAGGAAAAATTAACAAGGTCCAAGTAATCCTCCCACTTGGTGGGCTGCTGCATTACATACATGCGCAACATGTCTTCCAGTACTTGATTTACCCGCTCTGTTTATCCATTAGTCTAAGGATGATAGGCAGTGCTAAAATGTATTTGTGTTCCTAGGTGGCCAGCAATAGCCCCCCTTCTTATTTATTATTAGTGATAATACTAAATAAGTGGGGACCCTTAGTTAAAAAATCTAAAAATCAACTAATGCTTTTTTTTCCTTTTTCAATAAAACTTACTATCATAAACTTAGAAGAATGTACCTTGAAAAAACCAAAAAACATAAGTTTTATGATAGCATAGAATAAAATCATTCTTTGAGGAAGATCGCATCGCCAAAAGGTAACGAATTCCTTTTTTATAAACGAAATTCTAAAAATTGCGATGCGAAATTACACGCTAAAAGAACCTTCATCGCATCGCATATCATATCTTACGATTGAAAAACTTCAGATCACTGATGTGCGATAGCATATATCGCAAATCACATTTTGCATAAAATACTTTAACGGATGTTTGTCATATGTTATATCTTGCGATCTGCAATATTGCAATTGTGCGATATTGCGATATAGCGATTTCACGATATTAAAATATTGCACTATTATGATATTGCAATTTCATGAGATTGCGATCTGCGATTTTGCGATATTGCGATTTTGCGATCTGCGATATTGCGATTTTGTGATATTGCGAAGCAAATCGTAGATCGCCTTATCACATATCCTTGAGGCTCATTCTACGAAGAATATTTCTCCATAAATCGAGACTTTGTTGTGCGCTTTAATGTTAATCAATGAATTGATTGTCACTCATTAACAAAAATTGGTTTCGTTCTAATCAAAAGACTATTTCACATAAGGTACTATATTTTATATGTTTTCAACATTTAAAACTTTCCCATCACCTTTTCATATCATTACTATCACTTAATTCATAAACTGCAGGAGCGAAGAACAGAGAACTATAAAAATCAATATTCAAAGTATTATGAGAAAAAAAAGACAAAGCTGTGAGTTCTGAAAGTAAAGAGATGGCATCCTTGTACACAGACACCGCCTGTAACAAGGACGCTGGTATCACTACTTGGGAGGGTATGTATAATCTGCTTGAAGAAGAAAACCCAAGAGTAATGCAAGTTACGGCTACTGCAGGATCACATTGGTTTTCTGAAGCCTCTCTTACAGAGCTAGCTTGTTCATTCTTACACCAGATAGCAGCAAGACCTAAAATTCTTCCATATACGGATATGATTAAATGGGTGCTAGATAGCACTGATATTACAGACAGACAGTTCAAGACTCAGGGGAAAGAACTCATTGGTTCATTCGCTCCACAAGATTTTAAGCTTATGCATCATTTGTCGGAGCCACACACAACCTACAACAAACAGTTCATGGAGAAATTTGCCAAAGAAAATCAAAACCTGGCAGAATGCACCAAGGATTGGTCCAGGAGAGATGAACCACTGAAGAAAGATAAACAAGGTATGTACAGTACAAGTTCTCTCACTTCTCCATATTGCTTTGCTGCTGCTATGCTCTGTAGGCTTTTTGGAAAGCCTGACATCAATAAGTTTTCGGTTGAATGGCTACCATTATTGAATGCTCTTGTTAATGCTACTATTGTGGATTGGGCTAAGATTTTGTCTAATTTTATTAGCCATGACTATTTCGAATTATTGGTCTAAACAGACTATCTCTCAGAGGATTTATCCTCCTTTTTATTTATCTGCTTATGTGATGGATTCAATCTACTATGTTTCTAAGTTTCCTTTAATGGGTTGGAAATGGACAAGTCAAGATCCCCTACCCATTCATGTTTATCACAAGGAACTGTGGGATTCAAAGTTCATTCCCCATTTTTACAAGATTTCCCATGGCATCATGTTGCCTCTTTATAGAATGTTGTATAATAAGGATGCTCCAAGATTTTCCCCTGAAGCAGAAGTAGATATTCTCCCCGTCGCAAGATGGTTTGGAGAAGAATTATTTACATATGTTAGGGTTTTTGGAATTTTTTCTTCTCCTCATGTTTTACCCTTGTATGTGCCGGATAAACTCATGGCCTGAGAGATTGCCTATCAAACCTACAGAGAAGGAGGTTTGACTAAAGATTTAAAGGATAAAAAGAAGGCCATCTGGCCACAATTTCCTATGTCTTGCGGAGCATTTTCATTATTTGATGTTGGTCATGAATTTAAAGAAGTAAACACTATTACATGTTTTCAATTGTTCATGTTTTCAAGAAGACTATTCGACCCCTTTGACATTGTTAAAAATTTTAGTACTTTAGTCAAGGTAAGAGTATTTTCTAGAGAAGATGATATATTTGATGACATGTTCCAAGAAAAACGCACATTTAAAGAGGTTTTACATTTAGCCCAGATTTGATTCTTTCCAGAAGAATTCTAAGAGTTTAAGATGTACAAAGAAAGAAGGTTGACCACTATTCCTTTGGATAATTTGCGGTTGGAACTTGTAAGGGAACCAACTCCTAGTATCAGTCTCAGTGAAAGTCCAAGTACAGATAAGTCTAAGTAAAAATCCAGGAAAGAGACCTCTGAACATTCTAAAATGTCTAATAATGACCAGGATACAAGTGAAGGGTCAGTACAGGATACTGCGTAATCAAGAGAACTCTCACAGCGACAGATTTCAACCACTCCACAGTTAAATCTTCCCCCTCTCATTATATAGCAACCATCCGTCATAATTGAGTTAGAAAAAGAACGGGAAACATTTAATGATTATGATTTAATGAATAAAAGAGTTACATAATATTTGGTTTGGCAAGAGACAGAGGAGGGAAAAAGAGCAGGAGCACCAATCATCAATAATAATCATAAATAAATGCTCTTCAATAATTGGGATGCACAGATCAAAGAAGCAGAACAAGCAGCAGAGGAAGCAGCTACAGCAGCAAGAAATATCATTGATTGTATAAATGAAAATTTGCACAAGGCAAATTTGATTTCAGAATCTACTCCAGGATACCTACTACAAACACAGCAACTGCAGATAGAGTGGAAAAAAAAATCTCAAGAAAAGGCAAAATCAATTAAAGGATTAACAAAGTTAAATTGGGATTCTTATTGGGCATGTCTGGAAAAACCACACAACCAATGCATTACTCTCAATTGTATCATCAATTCTGCTGAGAAGATGGCGCCAGCTCTTGCCGATTCCGTCTTCACAGGACAGTTAAAGTCTAAAGTCGGCCAACCTAATCTTCTCAAATCAATGATGAATGCTTGCAATTTTAAAGATCAACTTCACAAGTAGATTAGTTGTTAGTTCTAATTTTAGATTTAGTATCTATTTTGATTTATTTTTGCCTAGAAAAAGGACGGTCGTTTAAACCGTATCCTACATTTTTGTAATAAACAATTTTTATATTTAGATAATAGTATTTAAACCCTTCTCATGCATTTAGAGAAGGGTCCTGAAATTTGTCAAAAACTTGTCCTCAGAACATGCACTTCTACACCCTCCGAGGAGGTTTTTATGAATGAACGGAACAAGATTTATTGATATCTGCCTTTAATATCTGCTACTGATGTTGCACTTCTGTACTCTTAGTGGATATTGGATTAAGAAGAGATAAGTCATTATTGCTTGAAGCTCATGAGTAGAACTAGTTATAAATGGTACTTTTATCTCTTAACTATTTTTGCCTCTGTGTTAAAGTGATATTTATGTTCAGTTGTTTATGTATTAATGCATGAATGTTTGAGTTATCATTTGGCACTTTTGTACCGTGATAGCCACTTTTTTATGCTTAATGTATGAATAGCTTATTATGCGATATAATTTTCACAACTGTTTCGTCTAAATTTTTATACAAAGTGGTTTATCTTTATTGAATTTTTTTCTTATAACAGTTGAATGATATTTATTACCAATTATTATTTGAAATCATTTTATATCGCATAAATAGAAAGATTACATTCCAGGATAGTTTAGAATTAGATATTTCTGTTTAAATTAGAATACAATTTGCATATAATTAGATTAGAAATAGAATAAAAGCATTTCACTTAGGAACTTTCTTAGATAGGAAATATCAATTCTCAATACACATACACACATATTGGGAAACTGGTCCCATTATCCCCAGTCGGACCCACTACACCAAACGGAAAAGGAACTGCTAACCAAGGTCCATACTAGGTTGGTATCCCCCTTGTTGTAGACCCGATTTTCGGGGCTTCAACATATTTGGCACTAAAAGGAGGGCCCCGAAATATGAATGGAAAGTAAGTCAAAATCTAAATACCATTCTAAGAGTAAATCGTCCTCACCATCTTCCCCGACTTCTCCATCGCACATAGAATTTTTAAATCTAGAGCCAGAAGTCAAAAGAACAACAGCCACTACCACAAACCCTGACTTTTCAGAAGAATCTGCTGTTGAACCTCCTGAAGTTGAATCTTTGATTCATAAACTTCAGCGATTTTCAATATCACCTCAACGATCTGATAAATCTCAAGGCAGTGTGACTTTGCAATATAATATTTCTCATCCTCTTACCAGATTATAGAGCAAGAAGCTTGGCATTCATCCAACTGAGTTACCTCAACCTACAAGAAAAAGAGCAAGGAAATCACCTAAAGGGTCTGATAGTGAGACTCTTTCATCATCATCATCCATTTCAACCTCTTCACCGTGAAGTCAACCATCCACCCCTCAACTTTAGACTATTGTCCATCAGGCTACTGGACCTTCCACATCTCCCTATCAAACATCTGGAATCATAATAGCCTCATCTTCCCAATCGCAGGTATCATCTTCTGAACTTTCCTCTGTTAGTAGTTCAGCGATGGCGCAAATGCCATTGAATAACCCAGGGGCAATCTTAATGCCTGAACCCTTGAGTCAGTTACCAGCCCATCATGAAAAATGGTTGCCTAAGTTTAACCATGAAGCAGGTATGCTAGCTGAAGAACATATAAACAATTTTATGTTTTCTATAAATCTCAATGGAGTTATTAATGAAGATGTTGTTGTCCGATTTTTTCCCTATACTCTACAAGGAGCAGCCGGATCATGGTTTTTCTCATTACCATCTGGATCTATCACTAGTTGGGATATTTTCCAAGTTAAATTTTTGACTAAGTTTGGTGATGATAGGTCTACAGCGACATTGTTCAATGACTTGTCTAATCTTAGAGCTGAGTCAAAAGAGCCTATCAAGAATTTTAATTCACGTTTCAATAAATTGCTAAATAAAATTCCCACTGCTTCCAAGCCTAGTGAAGAAGTGCGAAGTGAATGGTACATCTCAGCTTTACCATCAAACATAGAAATCTTCATTGATAGAGCTAACAAAACAACTTTAGCAGATAATATGAAAGAATCAATAGCAGTAGAGAAACATATCATTGCTTTAGAAAAGAAAAATGCGATTGAAGAATGAAAATCCAAGAAGGTTACTTTTAAAGAAGATTCCAGGAAAAAACAACCAAAAGATCCATTCGATTTAGAAGGATTGCAGAAATTTTTGAAAACCATGTCTAATGAAATGGTTGACATTAAGAAACAAGTGGCAGAAACATCTTCTAAAAAATATTTCAAGCCTTTTAGAAAAAACCCTTCAATTGATTCAAAACCACCAAATGCTATTACAAATGCTGAATCGGAAGAAGAAGAAGAAGAGATTGCTGCTGAAGAAACTACCTATGAAGAAGAAGTCGTAGAAGTGCAAGGTATGTGGGATTTCATCCTCCTAAATGAGGAAGACCAGGAAGCATCTCCAGTTAGCACTCGGAGTAGAAATCAACTTGATCCTTCTCAAACTACTCCTAAGTCAAAAATTGCAAGCTCAATGACTGAGGATAAATTTTCACTGAAGAAAACGACATCAGAAGCAACTCAGACTAGCCCGATCCAATCAGATTTATCAACTCCATCAAAAACATTGATCATTTCGGATAAAATGGAGTATAATATCATAGAAGATATGAATAATATGAGAGCTAACATTACTTTTTATGAATTGAGCAAGTTAAAACACCAGCAAAGGGTACTTTTGAAAGAATTACATGTTATACCAGAAAAACCTTTTCCCGATCCTGTAATCTCTCAAGCTTCCAACGAGATGGGAAGACCTCCAACTAATGTGATTAGCAAAGCCGATCTAGAAAATATCGCTTTAATTGGAGGAAGGTCGAGATCTCATACTCCTCCATTTCTTCTTACTTATGAAGTTTTCAATAAAATTTTGCATAATTGTTTAGTGGATTCTCGAGCTTCATCTAATATTCTACCAAAATCAGTATGTGAAAAGTTGAATATTCAACCACAAAAGATTGCTGTGTGCATAGTTCAACTAGATCGATCGCAAGTCAAAGTGATTGGAAAATTAAATCAGGTTACCATAAGGTTGTCATCTAATCCAAAGGTATGTCAAGTTATTGATATTTTAGTTGCAGATATTCCAGAATTTTTTTGGCTTAATTCTTAGTAGAGATTGGTCAGAAAAACTTCATGGATACTTCGCAACTGATTGGTCGCATATGTGGCTTCCTTACAATGGTAAACCAAATCAGATAAAGGTTGAGCGAGAAAAACATCAGAAATACATAGTAATAGAATTGGAAGGAGAAAATGAACCGGTTGCATACAGCAATAATATCATTGGAAACTATTCAGTTGATTCTTTCTTAGGAAATTTCAATGCTCATACTTCACCTTATTTAGAACATTCTATTTTATCTCAAGTAGAAAATTTTTCTCAAAGAGATAGTTCTAAATGCATTAATTTTGTAGATACTGTTGTAAATAAATCTTTATTTTGGAAGTTATTTTTTGATGGTTCTAATTCTAATGAAGGAGCAGGAGCAGGATGCATCTTGGTTAGTCCAGAGGGAAACAAAATTATGTTAACTTGCAGACTCGAGTTCGATTGCACCAATAATAGCACAGAATACGAAGCTTTAGTCCAAGGATTATACAAAGCAATCGGATTAGATGTCAAATATCTACAAGTTTTCAGAGATCCTAAAATTGTAATCAAACAGGTACACAATACTATACATTGTTTATCAGGTCATTTAAAGCATTATCAATCTTTAGTTCAAGATCTGACTGAACATTTTATAGAATTCAATATCTCATCAATTCCCAGACTCTAGAATGCTAGTGCAGACCTCCTAGCTAACGTAGCTTCTAAACTCATTCCTTTAGAAGACTTTAGCCCTGACCAATTTTCAATCGAATTAATATTTAGACCCTCGATTCCTGATAACATTACCAATTGGAGGATTTTCAACAATGATCTTGATATTGTAAGTTTCCTCACATCTGAAGGATCTTACACTAATTAGATAATTGATGAAGACCAACATGATAGACAATTTCAACAAGATAGCACTAATAATGCTATGCCAAAGTGAGTAGTCAAGTTAGAAGACCTTTATGATTTGAAAGATCAATTCAAAAGATATACCAATTCAAAAATCCAAAGTTCAACTTTGGATTATGAATTAGTAAATCTAGGAACTGATACCAAACCACAGAATATCAACCTAGGCCTCAGCCTAGCTCCTGAAGAAAAATTAGCATATGTTCATCTTTTGAAACAATACAAAAGTGTCTTTGCTTGGAATTACGATGAACTCAAAACTTATGACACTTCTATCATCCAACATACTATCCCAATGATAAATGATGAAAAACTTGTCCAACAGAAGCTGAGAAAGATTCATCCCAATCTAGAAAATCAAATCAAATATGAACTCAATAAGTTATTGAAAGCCAAGATTATTTTTCCCATTCGACATTTTAAATGGGTTTCCAATATGGTCCCTGTTAGAAAGAAGAACAAAGACATTAGAATTTTCATTGACTTTTGAAATCTTAACAAAGCCTGCCAAAAAGATAATTTTCCTTTGCCTCCTATGGAGCAAATATTGCAGGAAGTTGAAGGATCAGAATTAATGTCTTTCTTTGATGGTTTCTCTGGCTACAACCAAGTGTTGGTTCATCCTGATAACCAATTGAAAACCACATTCAGGACTAAATGGGGCACTTACGCATATCAAAAGATGACTTTTGGTCTGATCAATGCTGGTGCCATATTTCAGAGAGCCATGGACATCACTTTCAAGGGATTACTTAACAAATCAGTGGTAATCTACTTGGATGATATAACTGTATATTCCAAGAAACGAAGCAATCATCTTAGAGATTTGAAACAAATATTCCAACATTGTCAAAGGTATGGAATTTCACTTAACCCAGAAAAGTCCTTTTTTGCATTAAGTGAAGGAAAACTTCTTGGATTCACAGTTTCAAAATCTGGAATTCATATTGATCCTGATAGAATCAAGGACATTTCTGAAATACCCTTACCTCACAACAAGAAAGCTATGCAATCTTTTCATGGCCAAATTAATTTTGTAAAGAGATTTGTGCTAGATTTTTAAAGAATCGTATCTCCTTTACAAGCAATGATTAAAAAGAATTCAAACTTCAAATGGGGCCAAAATGAACATGAGGCATTTAATCTGATCAAACAAGAAATTGTTAATGCTCCATCTTTAGCAACTCCAAATTTTTCTGATCCCTTTATTTTGTATACATTTGCCTCTGACAAATCATATGCTGCGACACTTACTCAAGAAAATCAAGACAAGGAAAAAGCCCTAATTTCTTTCTTTAGTTCAAATTTACAGGGGGCTTAGTTGAATTATTCAGATGTAGAGAAACAATCTTATGCTATTTTAAAAGCAATTAAATATTTCAGACCCTTTTTACTTAAAACCCGTACAAAAATCATAGTACCATTTCCAGCAGTAAGAGATATTTTAGTTCAGAAAGATGTGGATGAGGAAAGAGCCAATTGGATTACTGCCTTACAAGAATATGATGTAGAAATCAAACCAGCAAGTATTGTAAGAGGTCAAGGCTTTTGCAAAATACTAGCTGGGGCATCGCTTATTTCTGAAAAACCATCTGCAGAGATACAAATGTATGAGGTAAGCCTAAACGATGTAGAATCATTATATGCTATGACAATCCTAATGATCCTCATCCATGTTTTTCCATTTTTATCAATAAATGCAAGGTTGTAGTTTTTTTTTTACCTTCGTTTTAAAGTTTTTTTCCCTATGCATAACAGTATCGGTTGAAAGTTACAGTTTTGTCCATGTGCAGAACATTATTAGGTTAAAGTTATTGATTGCAATGTCTTTAATATTTAACGTTAATGGTGCAAAGCCTCAATGGAATATATGTATATATAGATAGATATAATAATGTTAATGGTGTAAAGACTAGTGGTGTTATTGAGTGGAATATAAATAATTTAAATAGTGATAATTGTAAAACTTAAATTTATTTAAAATTTATGTAATATTATCATATATTAATTTTTGAAATAGTTATTTTGTTTTATATATATATGAAATAATGAGAACCAAATATTATTATTAGCAGCAAAAAGATATTTTTAATTTTATTTTTATTAGATATTTCAAATTTAGTAGTAGAGGGAGACTTTCTCTTGAGGCATGATTAGGGAATCAAAACTCTTCTTCTCCCTATGTATTTTCAAATGGATAACAATTGTTTATACATACCATTGGAAACTTAGTAAAATTGTCGAACTAAAATAGATACTTGTAAGAGTTAGTACCAAGCTAACAAATATTTGCATTGATATATTTTTAGATCCTTTATTTGTAATATATTATTGATGTAATTTTTATATTAAAAGTTATGTTTGTAATTAATTTCTGAATAATGTCACTTTGAAGGTAAATAATAAGTTTTTCTTCTTTTCTTCCAAGATTACATTGAGCAAGAGTTGAATATCTCTCAAAGAAAAACATGACGATGTCTTGAACGAATATATTTTTAGGAGAGCACATTGAGAACATTAATAATACATTGAGTCTTATATGACACTATTTCAAACAATGTAAGCTTCTGATGAATGTATTGCACTAATAACATGAGCGTGGATATCTAACTTACACTAAGATAATATAGATTTTAATTAATTTAACAAACTATATTTTTTAGTTTTTTTTTTTCCAACATAGATATTTATACCACTATATTAATAACATAAGAAATTCAACTTAACTATAATTTTCCTGATGGATTTAGAAGACTGTGTATGTTTATGACGTTCAGTGCCTTATAGGAAAAATATAGCAATCTTGTTCTTTATGTTGTTCTCCTTCATCTTACAATTGCACCATAATCGAACATAGATATTCTCCAAACCATTATTTCCTATATTCAAATTTGAAATGATATTCATTTCATCAAGTAATTACAACCCATCCTTTCATGTGTTTCTTGCTAGCTTGCTTGATTACATTGTAAACCATTCAATGTACTTCTTCATGTGAGTTGTCACAATCAATTCAACTAATTTCTAGTGGATGACTTCCACTTCATAATTGGTCATCTATCCATTCTTGGTAGCTATATGATCTTGCTTCATGAATTTGTTTGTGATGGTTTACAACTACATATCCATTTTCACTAGTCTTCATATTGGCCCATGCATTAGCTTACAATTGTTTTTGAGCTATTCAAACTTATAAATGCCACTTTGAAACTAGATTGATCTGAAAAAAATAGTTTTTTTCCAATCAAATAATTTCATTCACTTGAAAAAAAATGCAACGGAACATCAAATACACTTATATTGCTAGAGAAATGGCAATCCCCACGTTTAACGCACAAAATTAGAAGTCCATTCACAGCCACTTAATATAGAGATTTTTTAGAAACCAATACAAAAGAAGGATTCACTATACATACTTAAGTGGGTGTTTCTTATATTGGATCAAAAACCTACATTTCCATATTATATATTCTTGCAATGGATCTCTTGAGAGACAATTGGTTATGTGTTGTGGCACATTATGGATGCATGTGCATTGCAGAAATGACATGATGACAAGTATAGTGCAATCGTGCATCACTAGAAGTATGTTGGATAATTATTTTCAACTAAGTATGTTTCTCCATTTTTGTACCACATTTACTATATAGAATTTATGTGGCTCAAATGAATTCTATGCAATAGAGATATCCAAGTTAAAATTTCTCTCTTAACCCAAATGGTGGACTTTGAATCCATTGAAAAATAACAATAAATACATAGTGGAACTCAAGTTCAATCATTGTTTTACATTAAAGGAATTGTGGGTCATTTTGAAGAAAGGTGAACAATTTAAGACTACCAGATCCTAGTTTCAAGTGGCATGGGAAAGAAAAATAGTTACAAGCTTAAGCAACATATGTAAGAATAGTGGTTCACACTAGTCATTCTAATCAGTAAACATTTTCTTAAATAATTAGGGTTGAATTGAAATTGGTAATGGAGCATGTCTCTTATTGATTAAATAATAAAACAATGATATGGGAAATGAGCATGCTAGACATGTTGCTTGAACATTTCTTAGCGATATGTAACCTATGTGATGGAGGGTCATGAGCATATAAAACATTGGAAGAAGTAAATTTAACTCGTCAAAATTATGAGGGTGTAGGGGCCTAGGTAGATGCACCTCATTCTCAAAACAAACGAACAAAAAATTTTACACACTTTACATAATATAAGAAAAATTATATTTGGAATGAAAAAATAATGTGCTAATGGCAGACTGGGGCTTATTTATTGTATTGGATAGGGTTCATCCCTTGTCGACCAATTCTCATCCCTCTCTCTGAGATATTTTCATATGGTTGACATCACTTATACTATATTATCATCTCACTGCTCTTTATCCGTTGAAGAACCTGGTATACTCATAGATTTTCTAGCTTCCATGGAAACCAAAAACTTTAAATCCTTAGGGAATTCATCCTTTATTTTGATCATTACCTCATCCATTCATTCCCTGGTGGATGGGTTTAAGATCACGACCCTAGCTAAGGGGATGAGCTCACCCTTCTCCATGGAGACAAGTCCATTTTTTTTATATACTATAGAAATTATTGTTGTAAAGTGTGCTTCTCCATCCTCTGCATTGATGGAAATTTTCTTGAATACACCCTTTGGTTTAGAACATGCTAAAACTAGTTTTATTCCTTCCTCACTCCCTAGAGGGTTCATGTAAATTTATGTTTCACCCATATTTTCATAATGTTGCGAAAGTTACAAATGAGATTTATTTCTCAACTACATTAGTTCGTGAAGTCTCTTCATTTTGCGGTTCCTTTGATGGCTCAAGATTTCAAGGATGCAAATTTCTTCTCATAGTGTGGCTTGATATGCATATTTAATTATTTAATGCCATCTTTAGTAGATCTTCACTCCTAGATTTTTGAGCACTAGAAATTTTTAATTTCAGATAATCCAAATATTTATCCATTGACTAGATGGTTTTTTTATCAATCATTGATAAAGCTAAAGATTAGGAGTTGATCTCTAGTTATGGTATGTGGTTCTAGATAAATGCAAGGTTGTCTATGTAACCCTGGTTCCCCTCTTTCGACCCCTTTTCACATTAAATTCCTACTGGCTTAGTTTGGGTAAGGCTTCCTAATATCCCTTCAGATCCGTGGAATCTTTCATCATTGAAATCTATACAAAATTCTTTAGGTATATTTTTGTTAGTGTAGTGATTAGATAAATAGTACTTGAAACTTGTATATTCTTACATTTGTGTGCAAATGTACTTCACTAAATATTTATTCGCTAAATAAAACTGAGAAGCCTAAATTATCTATGGGTGAAAAATATAGACTATGAAAATATTTCTTCCCCATGTAGAGCTTATTACAAAACAAGTGATTCTTTCAAAAATTGTCCCAAACCTCAAAAGATCAAAGCTAGGTAAAAAAGTTTCAAACCAAGATAGTGGGAAGTTTCCAAGTCATAAGATTAAATGATATTTAAATATGAACTCCCCCTAGATCACAAAAACTATTGAAATCAACAAGAGACATTATAATCCAATAAAGACTCCCACCAAGTTAATGGAAAGTCAACAACAAGCCATGTTGCAGTGGAATGTATAAATGATGCCTATAAAATTCCGAAGAAGTTTGGGTACCCAAATGATTCTGTTGAAAATAATTCTAAAAAAAAAAAAACTTGTGATAATATTCAAAAAGTGGCCAAGGACAGGTTAGATATTTTTTGGTGATTCCTTTTCCTCTTTAGAAAATAAGACTAATTTTTTTTTTTTTGAGGAAGATGCGGAAAAAGAGGAAGAATTGTATAAGACTCTTAAAGCTGAAAACAATATTCTAGATAATAACTACAAGAATGATCCTCTAGATATAGTAGATAACACAGGTTAGATTGAAGTGAATAAAAAGGACATATATACTTCACCAAGGGAAACAAGAAGTTAGACGAAGCTAAACAAAAAAGAGAAGCTAGTAAAAGTTATAATGATCAATAATTAAGAATGGGATGCAAATGTATTTGGATATTAGAGGTATTTGGAAAATATTTAGCTGGAATGGTAACAATTTTTTTATTTTATTTTATTGAGATCTAAACTAAGGATTTGGGTTGATAATGCATGTTCAATCTCAAATCCTCCAGGAATTTTGGAAGCACTTTTTTTAGAAGAATTGTAACAATTATTTGTTCGATCCGAGTTCTTTCGATATAATCCAAAATACCATTTCTGTTAAAAAGAAGAAGAAACAAAAATAATATGAGATTGAGCTAGGGAGGGTTAAAGGGGCTGGGATGGGATATACATTGCTTTTTTTTCCCTTTGCATGAAAGGTGCTACCAAACCTTTTAATTTTTCAACTAATTTCCATCGCCATAAGATTTAATATTTTTACTTAGTTACTTTGTCTTCGTATTAAATTTACTAATATCTTTTTTTCTTATTTTTTTCACTTTTGTTTATTTACCAATATGTGTCTTCCCATAATTATAACATTTTTTTTACAAAAGCCCATTTTCTCAATTTGTTTCTTGTAGGTAGGATGGACACATTAAGAAAAAATTTACATATATTTAGTACATAGCTAAAAGAGTATAGTTAACATAAAGGATACATGTTATGAGACCAGTCTAAGGAGTAGTTTCATAAATACATTGATTCCCTCCATTATATCATACATTGTATGAAATTTGAAACTTTTCCCTTCTTTTTTTCCTTTTTTTTCCTTTTTCTTGATAGCTTGTTCACAATTTGGCATGAAAAAATAGTGGCTTGAGAAACTTCAACCCAAGGGAATATAAAATATAACAAAATTAACCAAAAAAAGCACCTATTCTTGGCCACAGCAACCCATACTTATGGATTAATTTTCCCTGTGTGGTAACAAACCATGACCATTTTACCATGGAGTGCCTTAATAAAACACCTTATCACTAATCATACTAAATGTGAGTTATGTTTCCTCACCTATGCTTCTTTAAACCATATTATTACGAGTACATATATGAATGCTAACCTATCACATCAAATGTACAACCTTCAAACTCACATTGTAATTTCTACTAAAATGGGGTTGACAATGACCATCCTTGACATTACAATGTAGTTTTAGAAGATGCAATGAAAAAATCCAATATACAACATATTATATATGTTATGATATTAATGAAGTTTTAAATTTGCTACAAAATATATGTCAATGGATTTTCATGATATTAACACACATTTACTTAAAATCCAAATTTAGATTGAAAAATTAAATAGACCCACTTATCATAGTGAGTGGCTTATGATCCCTGGGAATTTAATGTTTTGTAAAAGTGACTTTTTTAGTTGTTTCTTGAGCTAAATTTACTTCCTCCTCACCTTGATTTAACCTATATACTGATACAAAGGGTGTAAAGAGATTTTTTAGGAGAGCATAAAGATAAATATTTATAAATATGAAATTTAATATTTGTTCAATATTCAATTCCAGAAATTAGCACACCATGGGTAGTGTTAGGTTGCATTTGAATATGGCTTACCTTTGAAAGTGCATGTCGTCATATAATTAGTGATATTCATCCAAGAAAGAAATCCATGGAACATGATTTATAGGTAATTTTCCTGGAGGATTTTACATTTGAATTGATTTTTCCCAAGAAAAACATAAATGTATTCCACTCACATTTTCCGAAAGGAAATTGTGTCTTGCATGTATATGTATTCTAATTTTATCATTTTAATTATGTTTCCCTTATTTTACATTTGAAAGCATTATCCCATCATCAACAGTTAAGTAAAAAATTAGGAAGACCTATGTTAGATACTCTCAAGTCACAGAGTGTAGATAACACTCTTTAAGATGATCCAACATAACAATGTTGCTAAGTAATCTTTCAACTTCTATACGGACTAGATTCAAGGGTAAAAATTATCATTTGTAACTTGTATTAGAATATTTATTTATATTTTCAAGTGTTTATTGGCATTACATTCTCATGGAAATTTAAGTTAATTTTTTCTTTTATATGCATTGAATCTTATTATTTATTATACATTATTTATTTTTTTTTTTTACATTATAGAAAGGTCTACACAGAAAAAATATCATTTTCTATTTTATATCACAATATGCTTCACAAGAAAAGGCTCAAGTTATGCATTTGAATTAATGATCTCATTTCATTTTTATATAGTATCATTCGAAGTATATTGTTATGGATTAAAATTTATCTCTATGGATAACATATAAATCTATCTCTTTACTTTATCTATAATAATTATTTGTACTCAAAAACCTCATAAAGCCTCCCCTAATGTATGTTAATGACACAATATTAATATCGATAGTCATTTTTTATATGCATAATATGGGAGGAAAAATAAAAAAATTAACTCAAAATATGAAAACAAAGTGCATTGATGAATTAATTAATGGAAGATAACAAAGAATGTTCGAGTAACAAGTATATTATATAATAAATCCATGTAGAATGGGAACGGTTTAGAACCCTTTGAGTAGAAGTGGATGTATTATATTTTTTTCCAGCATAATGTGTAACACAATATTGCAATAAATGGATCCTGTTAAGTCACTTTGGCTTTAGTGTATCATAATTTCTCATTTTCACAAGTCTCGTCCACTAATCATGCTATCAATTTTGAAATTTCACTCTCTCATATCATAGATATATTTATTAGGATTATAGAATAAAATATAGGTGGTAGTGGGATCTTTTACCATCCTATCCAATCTTAGAACCTATAGATACATAAAAAAGAGTGAAGATGTACACTATAAATACTTACCTGTCCATATATACTTTATGAAACTATATGTTAGAAATTAAGATATCTATCCAATGTTCTAGTTATCTTGAGAGGAAAAAAAAAGTTAATATGATAAATACAAATCACCACAGTACATTTTGGTTTAAACAGAATCTCCAAAATGAAGAGACTTACGAAAGTATCTTCCTTCCATTTTCAAAAATTTCAAACAAATTTAGAAGAAGAAAGTTTGGTGACAAAATAATATGAAGGTTTTGCTTATCATTGATATCTATCCTTAAAAAAAAAATTAATATTTTAATTTCAACAATGTTCAACATTATATGGCTATATGACTTTGCATTTATTGAATTTTTCCATCTTGGTATGTATTCTTCTGATTAATATCGTTTTCATTATTTACCATCATTATAATCGTTATTATGTATGTGGAAACATACATTATTAATTTTACTATTCCTCTTAACTTTTACTTTAAAAGGAGGTATTTTCCTATTCTCAACTATTCAATACCATATATTTAAATAATTATATTATCGAAGATATAATATCTTAAACAACCCTTTCAATATTTACTAGCATTCAATATTTTATTCACATTTGATATTTTATCAAATGTACCACTAAATTAATGAATTAAGATACAATTGGATTTATCTCAAGTGGATGAAGGAATGATTATCATCCTTCCCACCAAGGTTTGATTCCCACATGTGACATTTTGAGCTCATAGAGACTATATTTCTCTAATGGATTTCATCCTTATTGTGGACTAGCCTTGTGGCCATAGTAATGTAAGGTTTTAACTATGTATCATATTTTAAATGAGGAAAATTTTCCAAGGGTTTCCCCGAGATTTGTAACATTGAAAAAAATAAAATATGTCAAGGAAACCTTATGTTCCAATAAGTTTGTCCTTTATAAAAAAGTGGTCATACTAGTGTAAGTGTGGATGAAGGTCACATATATCTAAATGTATTCAAGGGGCAACCATTTGTACTACTATATATTCAAACATACACGAAATGTTTGTGCCACTATAGATTCAACATACACTAAACATAGTATAATTCTAACATGATAATGTTTCCACTGGTTGCAAGAAAATTACTAGTTACTTGATTAATTAATAAATATTTCCATATGCAAAAATACTAGAACAAATTTTGATTACTTATAGTTGTCTTACATGATCATATCTTGTTACATTGAGCATTGTGAGATCTAAAATAGAATAAAATGGAAACATTAGTAATGTTATTAATGGAATTCAAAAACCAAAAAGAATCTCATATGTTTTTCTTTCCTGCCCTCCTTATGAGAAATATGTTTATATTCCATATTAGGAACCTACATATTTTTTTCATATAGGGATTTATCAAACTCAACAATAAGGCTCAAATCCATTACAACAAACCTCAACATGTGGCTTGCAAGAACTGAACCTAGGTGGGGAGAACACCAATTATTTCTCCCAACCACCTAAGATAAACCCAAATGAAAAAACACATCTCTTAGGGAATTTTGGAAAAAAAAATTAGAAGAATTGTAAAAATTATAGATTGGACCCAAGTTATTCTAATATAATCCAAAATACCTGTTTCTATTAAAACAAAATGAAAATCAAATTATACGAGATTGATATAGGGTGAGGTAAAGGGGATGGGAGGGGATATAAATTTCTTTTGTCGCCCTTGGCATGAAAGGTGCTACCAGACCTTTTAATTGTTCAACTAATTTCCATCACCATAAGACTTAATATTTTTTCTTAGTTACTTTGTCCTCATATTAAATTTACTAATGTGTGTTCTCCTTATTTTTTTTCACTTTCGTTATTTACCAATGTGTGTCTCCCCATAATGATAACATTATTTTAAAAAAAATCATTTTATCAAAAAATTTTCTTAAGAAGTCATTAGTTGTGGTCGTTACACTAGTGGTTCTATGACTAGTTCCAATAATAGTTAAGCAAGTTGGGGTTCATTGTGTAATGGATATGGGACAACTCACTATGTAATTTTTTTTCCTTGGAGAAAAAAGGAGGACTTAGTGGCTTTGAATTTTTATATGTATAAGTATTTCTGGTTAGGTTCCTATAAGCATTAAGAACCCTACGATGAAGTTTTTTCATATTATAATTAATTCTCCACTTAATAAATTGGATTTCCACTAGTAAGATCTCTGTATAATATCAGTGGTACTAGTGCTCCTGTAGAGGCTCTAAAATTGGTAACTCTCTATATTGATATCAATATGGAGATTGGTATAAGTAGTTGGGGTTAGGTGATTATGAAAAGATAAAATTTCACCATCTTTTAATGAACTCCCCAATAGGTCAATGAACTCTCCACCAATAGAATATTTATATAATATAGGTGGTGCTCCCCTAAGGCTATGGAATTGGTAAATCCCAGAGAAATAAATCGATCTCGATCTCGTTCTGGAGCATCTGACTCTTTAAGTACTTAGACTGTCATAAGAATTAGGATCTCTCTCTCGCGAATTTGGTTCTTTGGGGGCTTATAGATTACTCAAGGCTGCATAATATGGATCTCAATAAACAAGTGGATAGGGATATTCTATTGATAACTGTGTTAGGGACTAAGAATAAGGGCATAAAAATGCCAAGGTTTGATTTGTTTAAACCTAGAAGATAAATAGTAGCCATTTCTGGAAAAATATGTTTTCATTTTTCTAAAATAAAGCTGGCTAAACTTTCTTTGATATTTACTTTATTAAGGTGTGAACATAGCCATCAATAAAAGAATACTGTGCTTCTTAATATATTTCCTTTGCATTTGAAATTCTAGAAAACTGATGGTTGAAAAAGAATTACAAACTCCCCATTTAAGTGCTACAAAAAGCAACGACATGATACTTATCTACATATAAAATTCAACCCATCATAAAAAAAATAAAAAAGAGCTTGAATTGAATTTAAAAATAATTGAATAAAATTTTGAGATGAATACCGGTATATAAAATTGTTCTTGGTTGAATGAAATTAGCCATTCATTCGGTGCCTGTTCTTCTTAACCATGAATTTCTCTAATTAACACAATCAAAAACACATAACGCAAAAATTTATGTACATATACATTTATACAAAAAAACATTGTAGCATAAACACTGTAAGTACATTAATGCGTACAACATATAAAGTATAATACATTTTTATGGAGCATGCCATAAGACAAAACGCTTTATTAATTTCTTGAAGAAATAAAGATCTAAAAATAGTTCATGCTTAACCCCATAGATTGAATGTTGAAAACAAATTTTAGCAGGATTAAAGAGTTCACGGGGACAGATTAAACGCACAAGTGCGGGAACAAAAAAGTATAAATCTCTATAATAAATGTTTCCTATATTGAATAAAAAACGTAACACCTAATTTTATGTTCTTTGAAGCTGAAAATTTAACTTTAATCTGAAGGTGGACCCCAAATGGATAAATATTTTTGTGGATGTAATTAAATATTTAATTTTGAGAAAATGAATATTAAATAGTACATCTTTTGATTGACGAAATGAGAATGTAGGATGCTTGCTGCTACAAATCCACTTTGAGAGGATGGATAAAGACAAATATACAAAAATCTTTTCAAAAATCCTTGAAAGAATTTATTTCAAATTAGATTTTGAGAAAATGTAGTTTCCACAATGATATGCTGAGAAGGTAGTTTAGGAAGAGGTAAAAAGCTGGAGAAAAGCAAAAGAAGCTTTAAAAAATTCACAAAAATAGGAAGCTGCAAACAAATAGGAAGAAAAGTCTTGATATTCTGAGCGAGAATTAAACGAAGTTTGAGAACAGCTTAAATAGGTATTCTTTGAACATATGGGAAGATTTATGATACAGAGGTGGTCTCAGCTCTTGGTAAGTTAAGAATAGAGGACTCTCCGGTTACACGAGAGAATACAGTCAATTATTGATATTTCTCCTGATGATATGAACAATTAAAAATTTAATTGTGATGTTAAGTATTGTTCTATGTATGTTTTAAGATATAGTAGTGTTCCATACATTTACGAGTTAAGAAGGGATGTAATCCCCCTTAGTACGCATGGTTGTGAACTGAAAAATGAGGAAGAATCATCCCGAGCTCTCGCTTGACCTTTGGTTTAAATGCAGAATGTCTTTGGCCCTCATAATTCACAATTTCTGGTATAATGCTTAAAGTTAACAACAGGTTAAACCACTGGACAATAGAGATACGTTGGATACATAGCAGGTAGTAAGAAATTTATGAAATTTACTATTAAATGGACATATATACCAAAGAAATAACAACATGGCTATGTAAAGTGCACCAACTACGATGGATAAATTGAAAAGAAGTATATAATTTAGTACTTATACAATTTCAATTCTTGAAGAGACCTAGCTAATTATGATGACCAAATCACAAACAATTATGTTATTGAATAAATATATTCTTCGTGTGTGTGTGTGTATATATATATATACATATATATATATATATATATATATATATATATATATATATATATATCGAATGTGTGTGAACACTGTTTGCAAAGAATAGCAATAGAGCAATTATTTATTAAAAATAGAGTGACATGTGAAATTCTACATAATACATACTGTTTATAAAAGTGTGCAGTTAACTCACATACTTCACCCCCTCGAATCCATACAAATTACTAATCAAGAGTGTTGTCTTAAAAAATAAAGATGCGGGCAGCTAATGCTAAGAAGCAAGTACAAGGTATAGTTACAAAAACCTTATGAACAATATAAGTGACTATCGCATTATTAGACCTCCAAGCACAAAGAGAATATACATAGAGTCCATTTATTCTTCTGTAATGTATATATTGAAATTTTATTCGGTGGAAAGCATATGAAAATACTCATATACTTTGAAAAGATTTGAACTTGAAAATAAATAAATACTATAAAATAAAGCGGGTAAGCTTACCAAATTATAAGGTAGCCATATGCTCTAAGATGGGAGAAGCCATTCTATGAGTAATTGTCGAAAATGACGAGCCTGAATGGCCATTGCGGTGAGCATGATTAGTGAGAAAATTGTGAATAAGCAACGAAGCCTGTCAGTTCACGGAGAGCCCATGGGATCGCGAACGCAGTTAATAGTAGGAACACCCGAAAATTAATAATTACAATGTTAGCATTAGTGAAAAATTATTAACGGTCTCTTTATGGCGTAAAGAATTATACATGTACCAACTTATATGGTGACAGGAAAACATTAAAAATACCGCTACGAGCAATACTTGAAATAATGACAAGAAGTGGTCGCCATGCGCGTTAAAGTGCTCGATACGGCGAAACCCAAAAATTTGAAACCCCGTTCAATCTTGAAAATTTGCTCACCCATTAAAAACGAAGACTGACTTTATCAACGAGTGCAAAACTTTGCAACCAAGCGAAGCGAATGGTGTATCGCCAATAGCCAAAACGTGGGAGAAACGCTACACCATAAACTATAAAGAGGGAACTCATGCATTACATTTACCTTTAGGCTGAAGAATTTTCTCATCTCACGACACCTGGCATGAAGAACATGGGTATTATCATTCACCAAAACAACACAATAATAACTCCGAGAATAATGGTTCCAATACCGGGCAGCTTCTGCCGAAGAAATTGGCTGCTATGCAGGCACAAAATGGTATTCAGATATGAATGGTAGCCTGTAGTCGCTAATGGCAACGATAATTACCGCTGCGAACGAGATGACAAATATTAATTGTCATCACTCCAGGCAAAGTATGTGTATGACGTTGTGAGAGATTTGCCGACTGAATAAAAAATAAAATCGCCATGAGTCTGCGATGATAATGGGACTGAAAAAATAGCGGTAAACAAAAAAAAATTGAATTAATATTTATTAACGAAGGTATGTATACGAAATTAATCATGTAGCTTCGCAAGTTGCTGGCTTGAGGCTTGCCGTTGTACGCATATCGAAGGCATTCTGGTGAATATGTGAGCTTGGAAGCGATAATTCGCCACTTCAGCGTGGCAAGGCTGAGCACCGCTGATGGCAAAACAAATGAGGATAAAGAAAAATGGTCTGGGGGTGGTTGAGTTGTAAATATTAAAATCCCCAACCGCATTCAGCGGGATGAGGAAATCCGGTCAGGTATACCAAAAATTGAGGCCAGAGTCCGGATCAAATGAATCGTTACCATTTAAAAACATAGTTATTAACATTAAATTGACGTCTGTGCAATCGCTTCACGGTACCTGCTGCTCATGTGGCATGGATTGCGTTTAAAGTAGTCGGCATGGTAATTGCAAATGCAAATGGATCCCTTTGTTGAACATGAGCAGATGAAATCAGCAACTCCACAATCAATAGGAGAGCCTTACATAAGTTGACATGGAGAGTTGATACAACATTTCGAATTCTAGCTTGTCAATGATAACCCATAAGGGCATGATAGAAAGTCATTCTGAGATTAAAGCGTCCATATTTACATTCATTTAAACATAAATAACGCCGCCAGAAGCGAGATTGATGGCGTGAGATACATTGTACCTGAATTTAAAAACGCTGTGCAGTTTCATAAGCGACATAAGATAAATATATTGCTGTAAATGTATACCATATGAATAAAATCAAGCCAATATGCATATGTATTGCGTTATCAAGATGACAATTCGGCATATGAGGTGTATTGCTCATTAAAATTTGAGAGATGCCATGGCAGTAGAGAAAAAAATTAAGAACACCATTATATATGCAATAATAAGTTATTATAAACGATTAAATTTTATTAAATAATTATGCGGATATTGTATTACTGGTGTATAACACGAAGACCTTTATGTAATTTTTTGTGCTGCAACTAAAAACAAACTAGGCATTAATTTTAGACATATTGGTATATGTACACACAACCATCGTAGTGGGAAAATAAATATGATAGAAAGGAATGACCATTATAAAAAAATTAATCATATTCTTTAGTAGGGCTTTATTCTTGAAATTGAGAATGCACTAAGAAAAAAATCACAAGAAAGTGGAGGCATTACAAATGGTATAGAACTTGTGTTACATAAAGCCGGGTTGTTGTTGTTGTGCTCATTGTTATTATGTACTTGTTAATTGTTATTTATAAAAATCTATTATTAAATCCAGCATTGTTTAATTATATGATGTGGTGCTAGATAAAACGTTCCAATGTTCAAATGATGAAATTTGCTGTGGTCACGCGGTGATGAATACACGGTTAACGCGCTTGATGGATATGACTGTTTCATTTTGCAGCGAAATGGGCGGGCTAAGAATCTGAATGGCAGTTGTCATTAGCTAGTGAGAGCGGTATGGAAGACAACTTCGCGAACAACAAGAAATTAAGTTGGAAAAGGCATTGAAATTAAAGAAGGTATTTACAAGCATTGATATAAGTAGAAGAATGATTACAAGGGGAATTAGAAAGATCAAAGCACTCACTCCTATGATGGAGGAGAAGGAGGAAGATATTTGAAGCACAGTTTGGCATTGACATGATTAGTAATACTTTCAAGTCTATGAATATGAAAGCAATCGTGTGGAAATTGTTGTCTACGTTTGATGAGATACCTTGTGTTGGTGAAAAATATGGTTCGTATATTGGTGAAAAAATTTACTTGGGGTATTTCAGGAGTACCAATTTTAAAAACACTCATTTACATGACGTTATTGGTGAAGTAAACGAAAATAATTTCATGAGCTTAGGCGGGAAGCTTACTATTGATTTTTCACCAAGTTTACCAAAAGTTTGTTGAGATATCCCTTACATTAGGGAAGAAGAAGGCGAGTACAAAAGGTTTTTAGACCTCTTCTGTTGAAGTACAAAGAAGATTGAGTTTGATAACCCAAAAACAATGGGCGAAGAAAAGCTAGATTTTCTTACGATTTAAAGAAAAAAGTGAGCATGGAAAAAATTATACATTGCTTTCGTGTTTAAAGAAAGAAAGCGAAGAAACAGCTTATAAAAGACATGAGGTCCACGAGAGAAAAAAAGTTTAATAAGCAGCAGACGGCTAGGTCTCAGGTGGTTCCAAAGTAGGTGAAGAAGCAGAAAAGCATAGTAAAAATGAGGGAATATTTGAAATGTTGGGGGTGTGCGCATTGTCTTGAGGTGTACAAAAACATTAGAATGATTATGGCGAAGGCAAACTACGATGAGCATAGCAAGAAAACCTTTTATATAATTAGCCTTGGAAGATAAATGAAAGAACACCAACTACCATGGTTTGAAAATGGAAGCGAATTGTGACAATACTATTGTTTTGATTGGTGGTGTTTCCTTTAGTTACATTATTACAAAATTATGAAAAATAGTCTCAAAAGCGAAAAAATTTCACTTTGAATATTGCTTCCAGTCGATTGTGTAGCATAAAATAACTCATAAGTTACCTCAAACAATAATCAAATTAAATGATTTTCAAATAAAGCTAAATTTAAACGATGCCTGCGATTAGGTTTATATGACTTGTTGATAGGAATAGATTGGATGGAAAGGAAAAAAGAACCATGATGAGCGGTAGGATAAGACCCTACATTGTGTAGATGAAGAGAGGCAACTTTTATTCTCAATGGAAAAGAGCACCAAAACTATCTCCGTAAGACAAATACTTGACCTTTGCACAATTAAAACGAATAGCTAGGAAGATACAATCTATACGTACATGTGAAGAGATAAACGAGCGAAGAAAATGCGGCCCAGATGCTTTGCCCGATGGTAGATAGTTTAAGGAAGTCATTCAGATAGAATTTATCATCTTTATGAAAGAATTGAATTTTCAATCGTTTGAGTACGAGAGCAACACATTTCCGGAAGGCACTTATCGAATGAGTCCCCAAACTCATTGAAGCTGAAAAATGCAATTAGGGTACATGGATACTGCTGCAAAGTTATATTCAGCAAAGTGTGTCTCCTCGAGAGAACATGATTATTTTTAAAATGAAGAGATGGAACACCCCAAGATGTGCATTGGTCTCGTCAGCCCAGACAAATTTGACAAATTATCTATGATGCCAACTACACAGAATTGATGATCATTTTACAGCTAAGTGAGAGGGGCTTGTTGGGGGTATTTTCGAAAGGCGCAGCTGCAAGGCAGACTCACCAACTTGGGTAAAGAAAGAACATCAGCAAAAATATTCTTCTTTGAGCCAAGGTAGTCCTCTAAATTCGTTCTACCTTTTGTGAAAAAATGCCTCCACCTTTATGTGCTTAATGAATAGTGTGTTAAATAAGCGCAGGATAAATTTTACCACATTGCATACGGTGTTATTTGGTTACTCAAAAAGTGAGGAAAAACACAAAAAGAGCACTTGATTAATATGCAAACTGGCGATGGCAAATTGGTGATAATTACGTAAGACATATCAATACTTGGTCTGTTATTTTGCGACAAGGTTGTTTGTTGATCACGAAAAGATAAAGACTATTAAATAATGGTGTGCGCAATGACGAATATTTAATGATGGATGTTCATGGGGTTAAATTAATATTATCCGTTGTGGAGGAATTTTCTTCTGACGCATACCCCATAACATAAGCCCCGCAAAAGTGTCAAATTTGAGTGGATACGGTTCCAAAAAAGTTTTTGAACAATTAAAATTAAAACTCACCACAGCCCTATCTTAAAGTGAATATGATAAAAATTGTTGTATGCAAGATACGCTGGGGGGGTTGGAAGTCCTTGCGAGAAAGAAATTCAATTTATTGCATATAACGATGGAAATTGAAGACACATGAAACGGAGCTATAATTTTCTTTTAATTTGGGTGTTCTTTGTTATTCATGCCTTGAAGATGTGGCAACACTATTGAAGAAACCCCATTGATGACGGATATATTAGTCTTAAATACTTCTTTTTGACAGTTTGAATGTGAGAAGCCGGACCATTGTCATTTACGAGTGAATTTTGATATGAGACTAAAACATAACAGAGAAAAATAAAGTTGTGGATGATTTGGTAGAAATATTTGCCAAAAATATGACTTGAGTGGAAAGTAATTATGAAATTTTGATTTAAATTTAATAAAAATACGACGGGGCAGGATCCAAATTATGAGCTTTACAAGTGAAACCATAAAGAAGAGTAAAATTTGGTCCTCTACAAGCAAAAATGGCAGATGCGCTGCAAAAACGATTGTATGTACGATATGAGTCCTTGAAGGGAATATGAATGAATATCCTGGCAAAAACGATGCTATGAAATCACAGGTATCGTGTTGAGACTTAAAAAATTTTGTTTGTCACAGGAATGAAAAGACGTGGCAGAATATTTGGCTGATGCATGGGTATCAACTAGTTAAAGTTGAACGTAGTCTCTTTGACTCCTTTCAACCCTTTTAAGTTGCGAAATGAAATATAGGACACGATTTCTGTAGACACCTGTGGAGCTGCAAAAATAAAAATACCAGCACGATTCGATGGTGGTAGTGGTAGACACTAACAAAAAGCTGCACACTTCGTACCTTAAAGTCTGCAGAATTAGCTGATAACGGTGTCATTTTAAAAAATTAGCTACAGAATTACATCGGTATAAATAGTTTATTTGAGATAGAGATCAAGTTCAGTAGCCTTTGGGAAAGGTCTATTTAGGTATAGGCACTAAGTTGAATTTTAGCTACCTGTCACCCTCGGTCGACGGGCGGACGGAGAGAACAAATCAGATTTTGGAGGATATGTTCGAGAATGTACGTGATGGATAGGCCATCGAAATGGAAGACTGCTCATTTAGCTGAATTTTCTAAAATAACGACTGTCAATCCTCCATAAATGAGTCCGTTTGAGGGCACTCTATGGAAGGAAATATTTGTACACCTTTGTGTTGGAGCCAACACTGAAGATAATACAATGTTGGGACCATATGCTTTACGAGATGAAAGAATTGTTGACAAATACAAAGAAACATCAAGCAAACACAGATGCTGCAGAAAAAATATCTGCGTGAAAAAGGACATCGAGAAATTAGTAGAGGCATGTGTGCTTTCATAATGTAAATAAAAGAGCACACTTTATCTTTGAGTATATGCCTGCATCCTAGATAATATGGTCTTTTTAGAAATATTGAAAAGGTGAGGCTTGATGGCTTACAAGTTAACCTTACACCGATATTTGAGTTCATGATGTGTTTCTATATTGTTTCATTTATTAAAAATATATGTACATGATCGCTACATAGATGTGATTGGAATGTGATGCATGTGGAACTAGAAGGGAGGTTCATGGAAACCACTTCAAATATTGGAGCGGAATAAATTGAATTGAGAATCAAACGGTAGCAAGAGTAAAGGTACGATGCAGAGGCAGCATTTGAGCCTGGGAGGCCGAGGCAGGCAGAGCCTGAGCCTGGCGACAAGACTCCTAATAAATAGAATGCTTTCAACAAGGAGGTGTGGTTTTTTTTTAAAGAGAATATTCTTGCTTGCCCCCTGGTTTATGTTCTTGCCAAGCTAGACATTTGAACTTGATAAAGTGAATTTTAAATAGATGTAATGTTTTATAGATAATTAAATGTTTTAATTTTTGAAAAATGAATAAAATAATTGTGTAAGATTGATATTGGTAAATTATTAGGATATTTTTTCTTTGTGCATGGTGGATAAAGAAAAATAGCACTTACAAAAATCATAAAAATCGTAAGAAAAATTTTATTTTGATGAATTTTTGAGAAAAATCAGATTTTACAATAGTCTTGGAAAATGGTTGAGAAGAGTAAAATCAAGAAAAAGCAAAAGCTTTAAGAAAGTCTCGACAGGAAAGCTAAGCAAAACAAGGAAAAAAGCATCTAAATGTTTTGGATGTGAGTTGGTTTTGAGGCGGGCTTTTCCAATAAGCTGTTCTGGAGCCGATGAAGTTGAGTCTATTCTTGAAGTGAAATCTCAACTTAGGGTAGGTTAAATGGGGGGGACTCTCTGGGTTTGGGAGGGGTGGTCAGATTGCTGACGGTGTGTCACGGTGGTGCTAGACAATTGAAAATTTGAATTTTGTGATCTTATCGCATTGTGGTTTTATATGTGTGTTTTTGTTCTTTGAATTAACAGTAGTGTTCCATAGGCATTTTACGAGTTAGGAAGAAGTTAAAATCGTAGTCTACATGGTTGTGAGACTGAAAAAATGATCATTAAAAAAAAAAAAAAAAAATGTAAGCTGTTGTGCAGATTTTAAAATCTGAAAATTTCTAATTGCCTCTTAATTTTCATAAATTGTAAACGTAAATACTGACACGTTTAATAGGATTAAGCGTTGGACAATAGAGATAATTGATTATGTACAGGTATTCAAAAATTGTAAATTTTCGTAAAATCACAGGACATGAGCCTACATCACATGTACATAGCTGCTCTGTAAAACTTGCTGTCTGATAAAGATATAAATTTGAAAAGAAGTATGTGTTTAGCGCTTGTATACGAGTTTGATTGCTAAAGAAACCTAGCTAATTATGATGACCCGTCATGACAGTTGTAGTGTTAGAAATATATGTATATATATATATATATATATATATGTGTGTGTGTGTGTGTGTGTGTGTGTATGTGTGTGTGTGTGTGTGTGTGTATTTAGGATGTGCTTTTCGTGCTTATATTTTTATAGAATGACCCATGGAGAAATTATTATAAAATGTAGATGAACATATGAAATTCTTTCCGCTACAGCGCAAAAAGTGAGTTCACTCACGCTCATATTAACGCAGGATCGCTGATTGTTGTGGTCAGGTGGTGACTGAAACAAACGTTGATGTGGGATGGCGTACTGAAACAAAGACGATGGTGCCGTTGCTGAACCTTATGAACAATACCGTGGCTGTCGTTCTGGAACAAACTGAAGATGCCGGAGTCCGTGCTGGTATTATCTGGTAACAGCGAATTTATGGTTGTCGTCAAAATTTTTCATCCTTTAATATGTGCTGACGCGAAGTTGAACTAAAACAAAATAATCTGCGAAATGCGGCGTGATGACTTATCAAATTATCTGATGACTGCTGTATAATTGCCGGAAAACGTTACCTGCTGGACATTATCAGCAAAAAGTGAAACATGGATAATATCGTGAAATGAGCGTTAATGAAGAAATTTATGAAAATATTAATGATGCATGTCGTTCTAACCCTGTACACCAGATTAAATATTAAATTAATATTTAGGAACTTTAAAAAATTAATAATTACATTAATGTTGGCATTGGTGCAAAATTATTAATAGTCCTACCTGTCACGGGCGTCATTCTGACAACTATCGACAATGAAGAACATTAGCAGTTTTCTGGTAAGAACGAGCCAATAATAATACAATATTTAAGTGTCTGTTTGAGTTAGGAAAGTGATAAATGCAGTAACCCAAAATTTAAAACCCAAGTCGATATGAAATTTTAACTCACCAGCTAAAGTGGTGACAAGCACTCACGTTTGTTAGAGCTTACTGAAAACCAAACAAGTGAAAGATGATGTATGATTATAATAAAGTGACTAAGAGAACACTTTGCATATAAGCAATGTGAAGGGAACATAAAACAATTCCGTTTACCTTGAGGCGGAAAATATTTCTCATCTGTCGACCTCGCGTGAAGAACAAGGGTATTGTCAAAATTTCACCAAGCATCATCGCTCACGGGAATAATATGGTTTAATATGATGGCTTCTGAAAAGAAAGTGGTTGCTATGACGAATGGTCGTCAAAATAGAGATAGATGACCCTGCTGATGCTAATAATAGCTGGTATGAATACTGGCAAAGGCGTGAAGATAATAATAATACATCTCATCTGATGAAATTCCTGTGCTTGACGACGCGAAAGATTTGTGAGCAAATAAAAGCAAAAGATACACCACGGAAGTGTAAACAATGAAAATGGGACTGAAAAAAATGACGTAAAAAAAAATCGAATTAATAATGACGAAAAGTGTCGCATCGCATTAATCTATTAAAATCTTCGCAGTTGCGCGTAGCTTGGGGCTTTGTATGGTTATACGCCTTATGGATGATGAAAGATGAATATGAAGCCTGGGGCAAATAACCACCAGCCCCCGCCATTGCGCAAAAGCTTGACACCGCGGTGGCGCCAAAAACAAATGACAAAGGCGAAAAACGGTCATAAAGTGGTCAGGGTGTTATGCAATTTCCCCAGCTTTAACCAAAAACCTAATGAGATGAAAATCTCAGCCATCCGTGGCAAGAAATTCCAGGGTGGTCCCACGGATTAAAGTAGACGGAATTGGCATTAAACATGGTTGTTCAACATGGACCAGCAATCTATACGGTAATTTCCGTTACCTGCCGCCCGTGGCGGGTTGCATGGTTTCCAGGTAATCCTGGTGACGAAGTTATGCAAATGAAAACGTGGATCCATACGCCATTGAACTTGAACGCGTGTAAATCCAACACAAATCAACACAAATCAACGGAGCAGGCTACGTGAAACAATGAAGGTGGTCTAGCGTTCAATTCTAAACACATTAAATCATCTTGAGATGTAGTAAGGGTACTATGAAGCTAAAGGTGTCCATCTTTACGTTCATTTGACATAAATAACATGTACTACGCAAGCAGTTGATGGCAACTGTATTATGAATTTAAAACCTTGTTACCAAATTCATAAACTAGCATTAAGATAAATGCTATATACCATATGATAATCAAGTCAACGTGCATATACTGTATTTAGGTATAGGATGATGAATTTACAATTTGTTGCTCATTAAAAATTTAAAGATGCTGCATGGCATGGAAAAAATTAAGAACACCGTATACTTAATAATAAAAAAGTTAATGCCAAGCAGTCCAATTTTATTGATAAACATGAGATGTATGTCTGTTTAGGGTGTATAATATTCTTTAGTAAATTGTTTGGTAATAAAAATAAATGATAGATTTTGAACATATTGGTATGTGTACGTAATCATGGTGGGAAAAGAAGTAACAGTAGAACAAGATAGTAATTATATATATATATATGTAAAATGATACTATATTCTTTAGTGAAACTATTCTTGAAATTAAAGGTATGAAAAAAGTAAGAGAGTAGGAGAGCGTTACAAAACCAAATCATGAAATTCCCACACAAGATACTACTATGTTTCCATAAACATAATTATAGGTTAATTAATTATGTAGATCATCTAAATTTTTTATTTTTTTAAATAAGTTTTTGGATGACCAATGTATTGAAATAACGGTATATTTTTACAACTTGATTGTATTGAGTATTGAAAGGTTTTAAATTAAAACAATGATTTGATTTAGCATATGTGAAGGCACAGCTTTTCAGATAATATGATTAGCTATGTCTGGTTTGGATTTTGATTCTCATAAGTGTCAGAAAATGCAATGATAATGTTTACAACTTAACAAAATATATTTAACATTATGATTACTAACAATTAATATGATACAGGGGACTTATATGAATATTTAATAATTAATCTCTAAAAATAGATTGTAACTTTAGAGGATTTAGATAGGCCCAGAGATACAATTTTCTTTATGCTTATATCCATAAAAACTTAAATATGTCTGCGAAAGCGAGTGAAACTGAATACTTTGAAAAAAACTTGGGGAGACAAAAATTGTTTGAAAAAAGAAATCAGAACCTTTTTCGGCCATGGTCAGCAGTTGAAACTTAATGCGATTATAACTGCAAGTGCTCATCCAAGAACGAAACCTTATGTATGAAATAATTATCATTTAATTTTTTCTACTGATCAACTAAACATATTACAAGCTAGTATCAAAAATATAGAGATACAAAAATTTTTTGGTCAGATGCTCTATATCTTGAAAAGTAGGTTGATGATGGCCCAAAATGTGTTTCTTCACTGCGCGGTGTTTCAGGGCTGAAATTGCCGAAGTATTTTTGAATGGTGATCTACATATTCTTAACTTGGTATATCAGGACCAATCATGTTAAAAACTAAGCTGTTCAGTATAACTATATAAAGCCGACTTTATTAATAATATGTCTTTGTTTCATGTCTTATTTAAAAATCTAATACCGACATAGGAAATGACTTTCCTTTAATATGACTAAATCCTACAAATGGCTTTTGCAGTTGGTGTCTAAAAACACAGAATGCCTCCTCAAGTTAGTTCTTGTCATTTGGCTAATGGCAGCAATACCTGAAATCCCTCTGCAGTTTATTAGTTGAACAATAATAAATATTTGGACAACCTATCAAGTGTACAGCGATTAGTTATTCTAATTTATATCTTCTCTTACAATTGCTTCATCATATTTGGTTTGGATAAATTTCTTTCTAAGTGTCTTCCTTTTTATCTAATGATTGCTTTGCCTTAGTGATTAGTTCTTCCTATTCAAAAATAATATAAATGGGGGTTCATCTGCTTCATTCATACGCTTTGGTAACAAGTACCAATTTAACACCTGCCGAGCGAGCTTGGTGTCTAACATCAATAACAAAATTCTCACTTCTAATTTGGTCTGCTGTGAATTGCATTTGTATAAAAAGTATCGACTTCTTTATCTTCTAGCTTATGATTCAGCAATTTCTGAAAAGCACCCATTCTCTTTGCTTTTGTAAGAATACAAATCTGTATAAGTTTTCTTTGTGTACCTTCTCGATGTGGAGATTTGTTTACCTTGGCTCATTTAATCTAATAACGACTGTTAAATTTGGTAATTAGAATCACTGTTGTTGATTGATTGTTCCTTCTCCTTGATGAACCTTCAATTTGTTATCCATAATTCTTAGTTTGAATAACTACTCAAGATAATACGATCATTCCTCTAAATTTTGTTCACTTTCCTCTATCTATTGGTTTGAGATCTTCTATGAAAGGCGGGTTTCTTTTTGAAGAGGTGAAATTTATAGATTATTACTTATATTAAATTTCTTCTATTGTTGACATCTTGGGTCTTACACAAGTTTTATACATGTCTTCTAATTTATTTTATGCATTCGATTTAGAAAAAGAGGAATGTTTCCCTAATTTTCCATTGTACAGCCTACATTTTAATGATTTTTTCTCAATTTGGAGCAATGCCATGGAAGTGTAGTCATTGAAGAGAAAAAATTTCTCCTCACTATCATATATGAATATCCACATTCATACTAGTAAGATGAATA
This sequence comes from Pinus albicaulis, assembly GCA_034641835.2. Lineage (NCBI taxonomy): Eukaryota > Viridiplantae > Streptophyta > Pinopsida > Pinales > Pinaceae > Pinus > Pinus albicaulis. The sequence continues at coordinate 128,282 of JAXQQM020072870.1, forward strand.
TGAAGTTTACATAAAATGGTCTTCTAGTCTTCTTACTTCCCAATCAGAAAGGCCTTTGAAGAAAGGCTGACTATAAAATTATTGTCATGCCTTTTTTACTTGTCAAAAGATATAATAACCTATGATGTGATATGAAGTGTATTTAAGCGTACTATTATGACTTGTTGATTTGAAACTTCATTCTTGTGTTTATTCTCTGAAATTTACAGAAAATGTACAGTCTGTATTTCACTGGTTCTACTGATTGAATAATATCCATGAGATCTTGTGGTAAAGGAGAGGATGAGGTATTAGCAATTTCCGCTGCAACTGTTCAGAAACACATGTCACCCAAATCAACGATATGAGCTCCTTTCAGTTTTCATAAATTGGAAATGAGCAATCCATCTTTTTATTTTCTTCTATTGGACTAATAGTGTAGCAGCTATTTTTGAAAGATGACGTTGTTCTTCTGTACGCCTTCTGTTTTTCTTAGAAATTTGATTGCAGGAGGTAGGTGAAAAGTCTGTGCCTTTCTTGCAACATGCTATTACTGTTAAATTTTAGGTTTCATACAATTTATAATCTTAAGCCCACCGAGTACAATTCTTGCACTGATTGTGTCTGGTTCACTTCATTCAAAATAATTATGAAGCTGGATCATATAATGATGGCTTGATGAAAATCCATCTCTTGAGATTACCTCTATCAATTTATTTTATTCTTTAATGTTGCATATGAAAAGGCTTCACCTAGTCTTGATCTTAATTAAGATTTCTTTGCAAGCTTAAAATAGTTCATCCATATTAATCATTTTTATATATGTTTGAGATACGTCCTGTTGGAACTTTCAGCATCTTGTAAAGTGCAAATTCACATACTGCTCTCTGATCTCTGCTTCTGTTCTTTGTTGGCTGATACTTATCTTTTATTTAAACGATGTATGAACAAATATCCTTTGAAATCTCCACAATACAATCCTAGGCTCATTTTGTTGCTTAAAAGCTGGTAAGACAGATAAGGAGTAAAACAGAGAAATCTGTAAATAAAATTCATTGAAATGACTCTTAACTGATTAAGTCCCCGTGAGCTGGCTATTCAGTCTTCCTGATGTTCTTTATAAACTTAATGAGTAAGGAATCCCCCGGTGAAATAAACTTATGCAAACTGGTAAATGCGCCGAAACCATGTATGTGTAATCCAGAGTTCACCAGCAACATATTAACAGCAGGCTTTATAATTGCCAGATGAAATTTAGCCAATATCTTTGAGAAAATGGGCAACTGAAATTGGCTTTCTTCTGGCAACCACGACGCGCGATATGCGTAATTAAGAAATAGTAGCGATTTGCATACCTGCTGGAAACGGCTGGATGATAAGGAGAAGTTCTTTCCGAATGTTATTATCACCAACAGCTATGGAAAATTTTACGCGAAAAATCGCTCTTTGGAAAAAAGTGATTTGAAAGTACACTTAATCTGTTGCTGGCGGCAGAAAAACTCGGCTGAAATCACTCACTGTGGGATGAAAAACGTTTGGTTATAGTCAGGATGTAGCCAGGAAATCAAAATGTCTGTATTTTGACTCTCAATTTTTAAAGAGATCATACTAGCCACGCGCGACACGGTGACAGACATGAAGTCTTGCCGATGAGCGTTTGAGAAAGTGAATGAAGCGATAAAGTATCTGAAGCCAGATCCCTTATTTTTTTTATTTAATACGCTCTTCACTGATTAATAAAGATGCTAATTCATAAGATCAAATTCTTTTTCTTCCATATATAATCCAGAAAATTAATCGCTAATGAACATGGTTAAGTTATTGTTGGTAAAGAAACATTTGAAATTTTTGTTCTTACAAACGTGGTTTTATTACATACCGTGGGAGCCATTTCTTTACTGATGTCAGAAAATTGTTTATCACCACTAAAATGATAGTTGATGAAGGTAGTCTTCAATGTATTGTTAGTCTTGAATAACTTTTTTACAAAATGGTAGGTATCTTTAGATGGTAAACATTATATCTTGTAAACCTAATTGAATAGTGCATTAATCAAGGTGTTATGAAAAGTGGGATCATTTTTATTGCTACATCTTGATTACATTATGAAATTCATATTAGCGAACTATACTTTTAATTTGTGTGTCTAATTTTAAAATTGAACATTTGAACTTAATCACAAGAAATTACAATGGATAAGTATGGTGTGAATATATGCATATTTAAGTTGACGAAATATAAATAAATGATTGTGCATTTTGACAAAGATGAAATTAAGATGTATAAAATCACATGAGGATGGAGCAAGCAACAAATCTACAATCTTTCAAAAAATCATGAAAAAATTATTTGGGTGCAAAGGAGAAATCTAATTTCCCTGAAATTATGAAAGTAATTGGGAAAGGCTAAGAAAAAAAGGCTGGAAAAGCTAAGGAAAAGCATAACAGCTGCAAAAGATTCCCAAAAATAGAAGCTAGGCATAAGCAGGAAAAAAGCATGCTATGCAGACGCATACGAAGTTGAAAAGAATGCTGAGAAGTAACAAATCTTAAATAAAGTTTGCTCCTAAGAAAGATCGAGAGGAAGTTTAGCATTGTGGAAGGTGATCTCGGCCTAGGGGTGATCAACAGGAGACAAAGAGAATCTAAGTTGGGGTTTAGTGTCATTTACCGTCTCAGTGGTATATACAGAAATGCTTGTTCATTCTGTTTATTATTGTGGAGAATTGTTATATAAAAATTTATTTGAATGGTATGATTGATTCAGTACTAAGGTGATTCAACAGAAATACATAAGAACACAAGCTTTAGGGTCATTTTAGTTATGAACAGAGAAATGTTTAGAAGTAGAAACCCACGAAATGATAATACCGGTTTTAAATAAAATTAGTCCTGCAGATAATTAAATATTATCTTATTCATATCTGTTAGTGGTATAACTCATATGACTGAAAAATATTGTATGGTAAGTTAGCATGGTACCAACAAGAAAAAAAGTAAAGACATTAGAATAAGAAGCACAAAAATTCTGAATATGAAAAATTCTACTCTAAAGATGTTCTAACCATTATCGCGCATTATAACAGAATCTATTTCATTTTTAAATTTACCTATAAACATTGAAATAAAATATTATGGCCCATGTCATTGTCTATACTAAATATATTACACCTGAAAATATTGAATACGTGTATATGCGACGAAAAAAAAATATATACATACATATATGATACATCAAAACTACCACAACTGAACCTTTTACCATCAATTTCAAATGAACATGTATTATATGAACAACGAGTAAAAGCAAATATAAATACGAATCATTATGATGAAGCGAAATATGTATCTAAGGCCCGCAATATTTGGATAAATATCTATATGTGAACTACATTGACGCTCCTTGGTGGTAAATTAATTTTACTGGCTTATTTTGGGCCTATGTCGACAAATTCTCATTCTCATGATATTTATATTGACATTGTGGAGGATCTTTTTAACGTTAGATGAAATGAAGCAGGAGAGGTAAAAGAAAAAGCGTATCGGCGTGTAAATAACATTTGTAACAATAGTGCCTAAAGTTGCGGGTAGATTAAACAATTTGTCAAAGTAATTATTGACATCACATAGTTTATAGGAGTAATTATATGATTCCACCATATATATTAATCTCTATGCATAGTATTTGCGTTCTTTGATATGCGGGTAAGACATAGTAATATGAAAACTAAATACCACATTGGCCATGATCTTACCTCCTGTTGTGGGGCGCTACCAGCATGTAACCCCATATCTGGTCCCACCACCTGGGGTGAATTTTAATTCACTTTTGGGGGAATTACCAAAAGGTGAGAGTGAGACACTGGTCATTTCCATAACTAGAGACGAAGTCATGAAATATGTGAATACGACCGGCCATGGCTGGCTGTATCACCGTGAACGATTTAACAAAACGAAAAAATATAATATAAGACAGAACGACACGTGGGAACAACGATGTAAATTTGGACTAAGCACAAAAACCACAAGTTTGATGCATGTTCTGCGGCCGTGGCAAACAGATTCACAGATAAACATTTGCGCCTACCGGCGTGCATTGGCCTTCTGTGATAAAGCAAGAAAATCCGCCTTATCTTTGTGTAAAGATTTGAACACTTTCTTATCTAACTCGGGAATGCAAAGAAATCTAAGTTGTTCCAAGACTTGAAACAAAAACAAGGGTCTGTTTTCTTCACATGAACGTGCGAAAAGACGGTGAAAGCAGACGGGGAGTACTCCTTAATTAGGGTTTACTAGAGCAAGTTAGAAAAATTATGATAATGGAAAAAAATCGATTATTAAAATCCAAGCAAACACCGCTGGAAAATAGAAAAAAAGCTTAGCTTTTAAGTAGGCTGAATCTCGACGAGATCAAAACCTCGTAGCTGCGAAAAAAAAAATCCGAAGATGAGAATACGGTATTCTCTAACAACAAAAAAAATAAAGTCTGCCAGGCATAAAAAGCAAACAGGTGAAAACCTTACAGCAGATGTCTCCCATTGAGCAAGTAAGGCACCACGCTGCAGGCAGCAGCAATGCTCCCACATGGTGCCTCCAGAAAATAATCGTGGTGAAAACACCACCAGCAGAATGGCACCAAAAGCAGAAAGATAACGGTGGCGGCTGGTCATTTGACCTGCTTGGGCGAAGGTGGTAAAGATAATTATTATAAAAGCTGGTGGAAAGAACAGATAGGCAGATAAGCAAACTCCATTAAAAAGCCCATGAAAACTAATGCTGCATTTAATAAATCCTTATATTTGATTGAGAAGCAAGCCATGCAAGCGGTACAGTGATATTAAAAGCACAGGAAGAGGAGAAACCGCATGTGCAGGAATGAAGTGTTAACCTACAAAATTTATCTCTAACTCTGCTTCGTAAACAAGCGCTACGATACGCGAGCCTTTAGGCGACAACTATCAGAAGCCGCGTCAAATTCTTCGCTGGGTATGGGGGTAAAGAATCTGCAGACAAAACAATGTACTTTCCCCTCTGTGATGGGCGTCATCTGACCTGCCTTCCTCAGCTTTGTAAAACCACTCCCCATTCACTTCAAGTCGAATACGGTGCCGTCGTGTAACCTAGCAGAAAGCCGTACAGCACGCCCTCCCATGTAGATACCTTCTGGTATACCTTGGTTGAATCCCACAGTATGTCAGCATAAAAGGTAAATGGTTTAGGTTTATTCATGAATGAACATCTATTACATTAAGTTATAGTATGAATGACCCACACACAATGTACGCGCGATAATCATGGTAATTGAATAAGCAATAAATAGTTCGGTGGGTTAGCTCCTACTGTGCATGGTGTTCCACAGGTATATAGATACATATATATATCTGGGGTCGTGTGTATTATATATTATACATAGTGGCTACTCCCAAACGTATATAACTTATATTAGGTATTAATTTAGATGCTTGGGGAGGATAAATAACATTATAAAAGATATATATATATATATATACCTATTATGTGCCTGGGTGTGAGAGACCCAAGAGCCATATAAAAGGGGTATAATATATATGTAGAAACATGTATGTAGTGCGCATTAATTAATATTTATACTATATATGGCATATATATATATAAGGTATTATATATATATCTATGTACGTCGAAATATTATCAGAGATATATATATATATAGATAGAAATATATGTTATATATAAGCGGTATATGTATGTATGACTTATATGATGCTATGCGAAGAGATGAATGAACTGGTCTAAACTTATATGGTGTTTAATGTGCACAAGAAGACGTGAGAATATTGAATATTGTTAGGAAGGGGTAGTGAAAAATCTTTTTTTTAAATGAAATCTTGCAGAGGTGGTGAAAATTTAGAATGAAATAAAAATCCCCATTGAATTTAATATTAGAGACAACCGAGTAAATACAAATGAAACACAGTCATGTGAAAAAAAAAAATGCTTAAGCTAACGGTGTGCAAATGGTATCGGGCCCAGAAGTGCAAGCCATTTGTTGTTGTGTACGGTGGAATATGTAGACAGTAGGGTGTTTTGTTTTACTAATCAATGTATGAAGTGTGTACGCAAGTGTGGTGCTAAAATGACTGAAAGGAAGAATTGCTGAATCATAGTGATTTGTGACTCTGAATCATGCCACAATGTGTAGCTGTATATTTATGAACGAAATTCGACATTCTAGCTTGGGCCAGCATGTTGTCATCGGCCGGGTAGGCAGAGAAAATGTCCAGAGAAACCTAGCTTCCAGGACAACGGGGAAGAAAGGTGGAAAGAGAAAGATGGATGAGTGCGAAAGATGGTGGTGTTGACATCAACACACATAAATAGAAAAGTTCAGGGAGTTAAGAAAGATCAAACCTCCCTCCCTATGATGGAAAGAAGAAGATGTTGAGGCTTGGTTGCTGAACATGATCAAGTATTTCCAGAGGTTGTGAATATGAGAGCAATACGGGTAGAGTTGTTGTGTGGGCTAAAAGGCTGCTGACGACGGAAAGACAAAAGTAATTTTGTTAGTGAGCAGTTACTTGGGAAGATTTTGAGGCTAAGTTCAAAAATCGTTATTTGAACAAACGTTATATAGTGATAAACGAAAAAATTCCATGAACTTGAACTGGGCATTCACTATCGATGAGTTTGTCACTAAGTTCACCAAATTTATGAGATATGTCCCTTACATTAGGGAAGAAAAAGGCAAGGTACAAAGTTTTTTGAATTTAACGCCTCTTGTGTACAAAGAAAAATTGAGTTTGACAACCCAAAGACAATGGACGAAGGCATTAGAAAAAGCAAGATTATGCTATCGGCGGAACAAGGGCTAAGGCTGAATAAGGGGAAGAGTTATGGTTATGAACCAAGGGTGGAGTTCTAGGGAAAAGACAAAAACCATCATATACAAGGGCTGGTGGGAATCATGAGTGGAAAAAAGTGCAGGCTGTAAACAAAAATAATGCTAGTTAGTATTTAAAACCGTGGGGGAACAATAAAGGAAGGATGAACAGAATGAAAGAACCTTTGAAATGTTGTTTGTGGAGAACCCATATGATGAGGGACTTCCCCCATAAATATTCATATGATACGAAGAAAGAGAACGCTGTAAATGACATGGCAAATAACTATCGGTGCGACGTGGAAAGTAAACCCAGAAGTAGGTATCGACAACCATGAGCAGTGGAGAACAGATCTGTGACCTGCCTGACAGCGGTTGAGGTCAGGCGCTATTTAAAAATTGCATTAGTCTGGGAATTGTGAAAAATATAAAAATTAAACGAGTTAGTAGGAGTCATGGTTGGCTGGGTGACACATTTGGAACCAAGAAAAAGTCACACATAAATTGCCCGAAATAGCAATACCATTAGATGGCTTTCCAAGCAGTAAATTTGAACATGTGTACACATTATAGGATCACAAGCCTGTGATAGGAATGGAATATGAGCAGAAAAAAAACTCTAATGAATTGTGAGATAAAAGGCTACATGTGTAAGGATGAAGAAGAGGCCTTTACACACACAAAAGGAAGGCAAAATCATGGTAAGACGAATATCGGTGTTACATTCAAAAAGCAATTGAAAATGATACCCCGAGTTTATACCGGTACATGTGGAGATAAATGAACGAGAGGGAACGTCTGTGGATGAATGGGTGATAAAGGAGGAATTTAGTAGCTGGAATGAGATTCCTCATCTTCCCCAAAAAGTGACTTTTCATAGATACATTGTGCCGAGGGCCACACACCATTCCGGCCCCTATCCATTGAAGTCCCCCTGAACGCGCGGGCGAAGATGCGGATACAAAAATTATTTTGAGTAAAGGTACATTGGGTGGCGTCTTTCGGGCGAGAGCCGTGCCATTTGTGAAAAAATAAGGATGGAACGTTCGGGATATGAGTGCTATGCTTCGAAACAAGTTGACAGTGAAATGAATGTCTGCTTCTCGGGTGATGATCTTTTTGATCCAAGCTGAGGCTGAGTTTTCAAGGTAACCTGGGCGGTCGCACGGCCGTCAAAAAGGAAGAAGATATTGGCAAAACACTTTCGAACCGTGTGGACACTAAAATTTGTGATGCCTTTTGGGTATGGGCCCTTTTCTTCCTGTGTACGATGAACGAGTGTGTTAGAAAATAAGTATTTAGATAAATTTGTTTGGTGTTCATAGGCAGATATTTTGATACATTAAAAAACAAAGAGGAACATAAAGAAACATTTGCGGATGATGTTACAAACTTACGAAAGAAATGGCTATATGCTGATTCGGTAAGTATGAATTTATAAGTTAATTCAATATTTGATCATATCTCACAGAAGGCCTTTTGATTGACCACTGAAAAGATAGCAATTAAATAGCCAGGTCCCAGTGTTTTAGCCATTGTGCATTCATTATGAGATGAAAATATATTGATTTGTGTTCTGCTACTGGGCCTTTTATGCTTCATTGCAAAAGGAGTGTCATTCATGTGGTGATAAATGTCAAATCGATTTCGAAAACAGTCCTTTTTTTTTTTTTTTTATTTTAGCCCTATCTTAAAGTGCTGATCTTGATAAGAAGTTTGTTGTGGATAGCACGGAAGGGGGGGCAGGAGGAGTCCTAATAGGGAAAATGGTTATTATATCAATCTAGAAAGCGAAAATACATGGAAGAAGACAGATATAGTGCATGTAGTTTGAATTTGCGGTGTGTCATGCTTTAAAAATGTGGCCTTTTCTCCCAGAAAAGTTACGTGATGATAGGTCATATTAGCCTTAAATATTTCTTTTCCTAAGCTGAATTGAATGCAAGGCAAGCAGGATGGTTGTCTTTTTTAAGTGAACGATATGAACATAAAACATATCGAGAGAAGAAAATAAAGTTGTGATGCCTTCGATGAAATGCTTATCGAAGTAAACAATATTGGGAGTAGTGCCCGGAATGGAATGAAAATTGGTGAAACGATTAATCAAGATCCAAACTATGAAACACTCTTGGTGAAACTACGAGAAAAGATACAAGCTGATTTTCACTCAAAATAAAGGGTTATCTACTTCAACAGGTTATTATGTTCAGTAAGTCATTTAAAAGAAATTTAGATGAATATCTGCATGTTGACCCTGTAAAGGACATCCGAGATGCCAAGAAAATATTTTGACGAAAGAATTTTTCGCGCTGAGAATGAAGAGAGATGTGGCCTGATATTTAGTGAATATGGAATATCGTTTCGTTAAAGACCGACAACATCCGGCGGTCTTTGACCCTTTGCCAATTGCGAGAATGGAGACGGAACGAGTTTCCATAGTTTTAACGAACTACCTAAAATAAAATACAACATGGTTACCTTGTAATGGTGAGCGTGAACACCCAACCAAAGCTGCCCACTTTATACCCCGATGAAAATCTCGCTGGAAAGACGACAAAGTAGCACGGTGTTCTGAAGAATAATAAAGAGCAAGTTACAAAGTAATTGTTTACAGGATAAAGATGCCTAGTTTACAACGATGTTTTGGAAAGATTGTTTTGAAGGATGGTGCTAAGCATTTAGCGCACCTATCACCTCTGGCCGCGGGCAAACGAAAGAACAAATCAAATTTTGGAAGATATGTTGAAATATGTGATGGATAGACCATCAAAGTGGGAGGAGTATGCATTTGGAAATTTGAATTTACTTCTCATAATAATAGTTACCAATCCTTCTATTAATGAGCGTTTGGCTATATGGAAGAAAGTGTCATATTGCTCGCCAAAGGCGGGTATTTGAAGATAAGTGTCTGCACGGGACACAGTGCTGAAGATGGAAAAATTTATGAAACAAATAAAGTATCAAGACATACGAATGCATGAGAAAAACATATTAAGAAAAAAGTACGAAATTAAAACAGATGTATGTTTAACATCAAACAAAAAACATATACGGTGTGAAAAACGACCTGAATATTGTGGTCTTTGAAGTATTAGAAAAGAAATTACGGACGGGTAGCTTTGTTGGCCTTACCTTTATATGCAGTATGATATTTTATTATTACTAAAGATATGTTATTTAATGCTTCTCACATAGTGATGAATAATATGAAACATATTGAACGAAGAAATTTATGAGCAGCTTCAATATTAGACGCGGAAAATTAATTGACGAAAACAGGTAGCCAGGTAAAAGTGCAATACGGAAACACTTTCTGTGACACCTAAGAAGGAAAAGCGGAAATGACAGAAAATATCATTTTATAAGTAAACTCTATTGAATGATAACAACGAGGCAGTGTTTATTTTCGAAGGGAATATGCTTTTAATTTGTGTATTTAATTTTTAATATTATGAACATTTGGTTTTAATCCCTAAGGGGTGGACCCCAATATGAATAAAGCTGTATGGTGTGAATGTGCTTGCCTCTTCTGGTTGAAAATAAAATAAAATGATTGTGCATTTGTGGGAGATGAAAATTAAGGATCACTTGCTGCAATCAGGGATGGATAAGGCAACAAATACAATCTTTCAAAAATCCTTGAAAAGTGTTTAGGTGGAAGGTCTAAATTTCCCCAGTCTCAAAGGAAAATAATTGGGAAGAAATGAAAAATTGAGAAAAGCTGAGGAGAAAACGTGACTTTAAGGTTGCAAAATGGGCTTCAGGCGCTGTGAAAGCACTCACCACTATTGCAGACGCGGTGAAAACATAGCTTTTTTAAAAATGAGCTTAATGACATCTCTGAAAGATGGAAGGTTACAATGCTGACCCACGGGAGGTGACAGTCTGGCTAGGAGAATGAGTCTTAAATTAAAAGGACTCTGGATTAGGAGAGTTGGTGTTTACAGCAGTAGTATATTAAGATAACATTAGTTTTATTACATTTATTACTTTATAGATGGCTACATATAAAAATTGTTGAATGGTAGATAGGTTTATTTCATTTTAATTATTAAAACATACTTTTAACGATTGTGACAGAAGTAGTAGGTAGAAACACATAGCTAAGCTTAAAATCGGTTTGATAAATTATTTAAGTCTCACGAATATTAATATTTCTTGTTCCATGTAAATAAAGGTGACGATACTACTCATATGTAATTTGAGAAAAATATTATTATCGACGAGGTTACATGGTACCAACAAGAAAAAAGTAAGAACATTAGAATAAAAACTCGAAATTAGATAGAAAAATTCTCTGCAGGTATTTAACATTTATAGCATTTGCTAGGGTCTATTGCATTTAATTTACCTCAAACATTGAAATAAATATTATTACCGTATATTTAATCTATGCTAAATACACACCAAAAGAAATATAAAGTATATATGCATTGAAAAAAAATATGTACATACATTAACAACATTATCAAAAACTACTACAGTAATGATATTTTTATCTGGAGAATTTCAATGAACTATATGAACATAGGTAAAAATGAAATATAAATAAATCATTATGATGAGAAACCAAGAAATATATATAAATTTATGTGGATAAAATATATATATACGAACTACATATGTTGGTGGTAATTAATTTCGACATTGTTCCATGTCAACAAGTTACTCCGAATATTTTGATATTTATAACCCGACATTTTGGAGGATATTTTTAACGTTAGATAAATAAACGAGAGAGAGAGGGGGTAAAAAGAAAAAAACTGTCTAAGTATGTTCGCAGTTGTATTACTACGAGACGCACGTTGGATGCTTGATTGTAACAATAATTATTACGAGGCAGTATGATTATGAGGTGACTATGTGATTTCTGCCTGCATTAATCTCTATACATGTGTTTGGATTACTGATATGGTGAACACCGTATTAAATACCACAAAGGCAATGACGTACAATCTTACATAGTTGACAAACCTTTACCAGCAATAAAACCTAATAAGTTCAAATTAGTTATTAGCAGAGGAGCCAAGGTGAAAGTGGGGCTGCTGGTCTGGCTTTTTCCATAACTGGGCGAAATTACTCAATGTCGAATGTGACAGATGGCGCGCGCAAACCCTTGTGCGCTACGCACAAACCAGACAACAAAAACACAAAAATAAACTGGCAAGTTGACAATGGTGTGAACAACGTCATCAATTGAATAAAAGCACAAGCCCACAAGTTGGTGCATCATGCAAAGATTTGTGCTGAGCGTAAGATTTTAATGAATGAAGCATTTTCTTCTACGGCGTTGCATTGGCAACACATTAAAACAAGAAAATCTATGTTTGTGTAAGGGTTGACATGTATCACTTTCGAGATGTAAAGAAAATCCAGTTGACTGCAGACTTAAATAAAACAGAGATATATTTCTGCATGGAGCAGCAGGCGATGGCAGACGAAATTAACACCTCAGCGGTGAGTTTACTGAGCAAGTTAGAAAAATGCGATAATGAAAAAAATGATTGTGCTGATGAGCGAAATACGCCTGGAAAATATGGCTTAATAAGCATGAAAGCGGGCTGATCTCGGCTGAATTTAAAACGCTCTGTCATCTGCAACAACGTCAGGCTGAAGATGATGTCGCTGACAAAAGAAATAAAAGTCTCCGGGAGGGTATGAAAATAACGAGTGGGCTTCTTGAATCTCTCCCATTGTGGTGGTCGAAACACCTTTGGTGGCCTTGCGTCGCGCTGAGTATCCGAAGAAAAATAATTGCAAGTAGTGTTGCAGAACAAGCACCAAGCCAGAAGAAAGATAAATGTGCTGACTTTTAAACTTGACGCTGACAGTGAAAGGGTGGTGGTGGCGATTCTATATTACGAAATGAATGAAGATAATTGGCGAAGATGAACAATGTTGACGATGCCTCAGGAAATTAAAAATGCAACCCTAATCACCCCGGATATTAGGTAATCTTCGCGTTGATTGGCTTCGACCACGTCATGGTCGATGCGGCGTGCGATGTTAAGCGCGCTGACGAGCTACGCATCGCGGCGGGGCTGGTGCTAACCCTGAAATTGCTCGCTGGCGGCAGCGCCTGCTGATGTGACAGGGCGAAATGACAACTATCAAAACCACGTCAATTCACCGCCTGGGTATGGGGCGAATACGGTGGCGGTACTTTCCTCCTGCTATTGAGTGGCCCGGTCAAGCACCATGCTATGAGCAACAAGCGAATTTACGTTAACTGGTGAATACGGGTGGTGCGTATCGCCGACAAGCCGTGCTGTTGCGCCACTCCCGTGAATCGCTTAGGCCTTCTTTGGTTGATCCCCCACGATGTCGTAAACGCGAAAATTAAAATAGGTTTGATTTATTCAGGACATTGTCATTAAATACGGGCGTTGTATAATTGCAACCAGACCACACGGCATGCAAAAATGCTACCGCGCGAACAATCAAGGAAAGTAACGTTGGACAACAATGCCAAAATGGTTAAATTCGGGTTAGAAATCATTATATGATTGACTTACAAGGTATATAGATCGTGTATATATATAAGTTAAGTGATATTATTATTATATATATTATATTATATTTATGATAGCTACTCAGTGTATTAATATTATATTATACGTTGAATTTGGATGTAGGAGGATACTTATTATTATAAAAAAGGTATGTATGTTTATATTTATATATATATATATATATACGTATTTAGTGTGAGACAAAGAATAATATCGGGGTGTATGTATATATATAAATATACATACGGTCGCATTAATTAATATTTATATATGGCATATATATATATAGGTATTTAATATATATATATATATGCATTAAATATTATCAAGGATATATATATAAATAAGTATATATTATTATTTATATATATAAGCGGTATATATACATACTTATGACTTATATGGGTATATAGAAAAGATGAATGAACTAGTTAGAAAACGCATACTATATGTTTAATGTGCACAAGAGAATGCAATGAGAATATTGAATATTATTAGGAAGGGGTAGTGGAAAAAAATGTAGAATTTTAAATGAAAAGGATACTAGAGGAGTGATGAAAATTTAAAAAAGATGGAAATAAAAATCAGTACAATTTAATATTAGACAACGAATAAATACAAATAGAAACCCAGTGTCTTTGTGAAAAAAAAAAAAAAATTTTTATGGCTGGAGGTATTACCAAATAAAGGTGAAGTTCCGGAAAATGAGCCAATATGTGGGATCATAATGTCTGTGGTGATAATGAGACAGAGCATTTGTGATATGGCACTGGCTGAAAGAAATGATAAGGGAATCAGGCAATAACTTTACTTATCTCCGGGTAGCGAAGATGGAAGGCAGGCATTGGGATATGGATATTGGGGGAAAATTAAACAACGCTGACTGGGAAGAAAAGTGATTATGGTGAATGGTGATGGCAAAGCAATAGCGAGTGGGTGAGGTGGGGGTGCTGAAATGACGAAGAGTGAAAACACGCGCGGCAATGCATTGCATTACCGCGTGGCATTGTTGTTTTTAAAAGTAACCGTGAAAAACTACTTTTCGTACCCCCTACTGCTAATTAACGAGAAAAAGTGCAAACAGCTTACCTTATTGATGTAGGCGGGAAAGAATCTTATTTAAAGATTTGAAATGCGATAATTAACGCAAAAATGAAAAAGAAATTTTTTTAAAATTACAAACCTTAGAATAAAATTAGCATATTCTTTATTTACAGCAATAATTTGTCAGTAGCATTATTCTTCTGGCGGTCATGCTAACTGAAAAGCATATTTTAATCTCTGATAAAACGTATTTAAGGTGCCATTATAAAACAAGCTACCCATTAATTTCACAAATCTATTAATAAAGTTAAAAGTTGCTTTAACGCATTTATAATATAAATTACGTTTAATAATTTTATCATCGCTAGTAGTATATGATAAAAAAATTATTTTAGGTTGTATCGTCCTAACAATACACAACTTATTTATTTTTTTTGTTCAACTAAAAATTTTTATTTCTTTTATTTATTTCTATCCATGCTAAGTAGCATTTTTCGAAAATATTTTTTAGCCTTCATTTTTTAAAGCATCTAATCTCTCATTTTTTAAAATTGTTATTTTATTTTGACGCAATTCCTAAATTTTTTAATTTTCATCTATTCATATCCAAAACCTAACATTTTTAAATCTTTCCATTTTTATACAAAATATAACTTCTCAAAAAATGCTACAACATCAGTTGGTAAGGATTTATTTCTCCTATAGGATAGAGAGAACTATAAGATACAAAAGTACCTTCTCCTGTGGCTAATGGAGTCTTTGTTGAAAATAATATACTTAAAAATCAAACAAAAGGTAGTGAATATACAATGATGAATGAATGACTCTTACTGCGCATCTTCAGCCATATTATTGGTGTTCTTCAAAATATATTGTTAATGAAATAGAAAAACTTGTATTCAACATTACACATGATGAAAGTATTACACCTTCACCTTGAATTTCTACAATACTGAAAAGGTCCAAACAGGATATAAAAGAAAATTTCATGTTTTCCTCATTTCTTCCTCATAACATCCATCTTAACACTAATATCTTTTCTCTTGACAGCATGTCAGTTTTATATTAAAGCTTTTTCATTTTTTCTGTATTTTCTATCCTTGTTGGATTTCGCCCTATTTTCAATGATTCAATAATAGTTATTCTCCTAGAAAAATCGCGGCTGTCATTAAATTATACAAAGAGAATTTAAAAAACGTTATACTTGTAGGAAAAATTTCTTCTTTACTATAAATAAATTGGAATGAGGGTTATTGTGATACTATTTTTTGAAGATATCCTGTTAGCTAATATAAGCAGATGATTATTACAATTCTTTTATGATCCTCTAATGTATTCTTGATAACTTTGACAAATCTTGTTTGATGACTCTCTGAATCATTTCCATAACAGATAGTAAGGACTATAATGATACAGCAAAATTTGATATTTTTTTACAAGTTCAATCATTTTCACACTATTAGATATTGATTGCATTATCTGTACCTATACGCTAAGACATCAACCTAAACCTTGTCTTTCTTAATGACAGTGACTCTGATGGTTGTGGCATTTCTAGCTAGAATAGCCTCTACCATTGTTTAAATGTCATAACATAATTAGTATCCATCTATACTGAATTGATTGATGCTAGATGAAACTACCATATGAAATCCGATCGCCACTCTAAGAAGAGTGTGGCTTCATTCTAGAACCAAGGAAGGGATGCTATTTTTCCCTTCCGGCAAACATTTGACATTGTGTCCTAACCTTTTCCTACTTGTAAGAACATAGTAGGTAATAGAATCATGCTCTCATTATTTTATATGTTGTAGATCTCCCGAGGCATAGCATCACACATATGCATGGCTTTATTAAATATTAACATGTTCACTTTCTTGTCCAAGCAAGAAAAAAGGTTATTGAAAGTGGATATTCTTGTATAAATTTACATTGATACAATAATTTGCAGATTTTAAATTTAGTGTCTTCTTGACTTTTTGAAAAATGAGGACACTCAATGTTTATAAGAAAATGTACAATATATATGCCATTATGACAACATGAATTTCTCATAAATATATGACAAAAATGTTTGATTGAATTGAAAGATGAAGGTTCTTGTGTATCCTTCCCTTTTGTGTCTTTGTGAATTTTTGTGGATTATCCCCTTGTGATTTTAGAAGTGACTCTTGTGGATTCTTCTATGTTGAAATTTCAAAAAAAAAAAATTGTCCCAAAAATTACAATTGGATTCGACTAAAACATTTAGCCAAACCTTGAACTTTTACCAACTTTGTAGTTTTGAAACTAAAATAAATTCAAGTATTTGGGTAATTACCCTCTTCTCGCATTAGTGTTTGGTTGAGTTAAGACAATTTTAGCAGCATTGTTGGGAACATAAGCGGTAATGGTTAAGTGAAGGACATAAATTTAAATAATTTAACATACTTACTTTAAGGAATAAGCCTCTTTTTCAGCGATGTCATATACTTAAATTATTGTCTCTGTGACTTTCTTGAAAAAATGGTATAGGTTAATCATATCCATCTTAATATTTTTTAGAAAGACAATAACTAAAGTGGTTTTTTTGAAAAATATGGCAAAGTTCAAAAATAATTGAGATGGCTAATTTTGGGCTTCAAAAATGAATTTTTAATTTGTTCAGCATATGGTATTGTCCTTAAATTCATGACTCTTCTTCAACATATTAGTTATATCATTAAAAAATTTCAGCATAATTAAACTTAAGTCTCCTCGAAAATGATTAATATTTTAAAAATCTTGTTCTCCTTGTTCTTCTTAGAAATTAAGTTTCTTGAATAGGCGAAACCCTTTAGGGTCAATTAGCACCCATTCCTTATAAATAGTGTGTAAAGAAATTTCGCTTCTCTGGTAGCAAGAAAATACTTCTTGTGATTGAGTGATATCTCAAATTTTCTGAACTGTCCAAAAATTATCAAGTATTTAAATCTTTATTGATAAAAAATTGTTGGCGATATATAGCAATTTTTTATTTTTTTAATCTTACCCACACAAAATATAAGCAGCATTTTGTCCGAATATTTTACCAACATTTTTTAATCCAAAAAGCGACATTTTGGCATACATAAATGTACCCCAAGGAGTAGTTGACGGGCCTATCCTCTAGACTCACCATTGTACGGTTATATCCGAAAAAATATCAAGTATTTAAAATGTATTTGGACCTTAGAATTTTTGAAGAAACAGATCACATTTTGGGTAATGGGTGCATGTCTTTAAGGATGACTTGTTTGATTTCATAATCTACACGATTTACGATTTCCCCCATTCTTAATTTCTAGAACTAGTGGCTACCCACTACGTATCTTATTCGAACCACCATTTGAGCATCAACTAATTCTTAAGTTCTTTCTCTGTGAGGTCATTGGATTTTTCTCCATTATTACTGCTGGTGTTTGCCTTCCGGTTTTAAAGAGAATTTTATGTGCTGAGAGTTGTATCTTATGTTTAATTTGAATAAGACCGAAAAAAAAATCATTGTAATCTTTAAGAATATTCCAATATTAGGTTTTATTTCACGGGTAGAGATACGAGAGATTTTAATGTTCTTGAATTCTTCAAGTGTTGTATTATATTCTTCAATGTTCTCTTCGAGGTGAAATTGATAGTGGATACTTGAACATAATTTTGGTCATAAGATTTCTAGAGTACTGAATGACACGGGAATAAAGTTGTTAGACACCTACGTTATATTGTAGTCGACCATTTTTGAATTTAGTAGCCCACTCAATATTCTTTTGAATGGAAAAATATCGACTGATTTGGATTCTTCAAGGTAAAGTTATTACCAATCTCCCCCAATAACCTAATTATGGACTCCATGGTCGACCAGAACTTTACGACGCCAAATGTTACTATTTGCTCCTCGGGGGATGTTAAATTGATGAAAAAACTACGGTATGTGTACTTGTGGAAACTTTTTACATAGTTCCTATAATTAACTCGGGGGAGAGAGAGAGAGAGAAAAGAGAGTTATGAAGATTTTCATGATCACCTCTTTAAGATGAAATTTAGGAGCACAGATGGCCTTAACTTAGATCATATCTCTGAAAATATTGTAGCAATGTTGGAATTCTATATCACTAGTATAGTCCTTATTATTGTTAGTGTAACCCCCTTATTGTTATTATTGTACCCTTGTAACCCCCATTTTGTTATTATTGTAAATTATTATTGTTAGGTAAAACAGTTACATTGTGGCCTCGGATTACATTGTATTTGTGGACTCTATATAGAAAGGAGGTTTTTTGTAAATTGTATCATCTTAAAAATTGTGCATTTATGTAATGTGTTGAGTTTTATAAGTAGCTTATTTCTAAGGCATTTATATCTCTTCTGTTGTTGGTTACAACATTTTAGTATCAGAGCTTTGAATTCTGAAAGTTGTTGCTCCAAAACGAGGTCATCGTGGCATTTTTGGCTGCTTTTTTCTCGAAGTTTCGGAAGAAATTTTGGGTACTAAGTTGAAAGCCGGAGGAAAGATTTTCTAAAAAAATTGAGCTTGGTTCACAATATTTTTAGATATGATACGCGGTGGTCTTTCGGGCTCCTAACGGTTATCGTGGCATTTGCGCTATAACTTTTTTTCTACGAGTTCACAATCTAAAATTCATATGGTGCGGCTGAGCCTCCACATGGAAAGTCGTCAAAATATTTTAGATCTTGTTTGCAATATTTTTTTGAATATGATACGCTGAAGGTAGGCCTTTTTTAGGCTCAATTTCATCTCGAGGTGATCATGGAAAAATTTCAATATGCTCTCTCTGCGGGCATGCGATTGGAGTACGTAAAAAGTAGTTGTGGGTACACGAAATGTGGTTCTTGGCTATAAATTTCGAAACAAACCAAACAGGTGACACGTGGCAAGTGTGCAAGTTTTCTCTGCGAACTACTCCAATAATTGGGTCATTGTGGGGATATTGGACACAACTTTGTCTTGAAGTCCAAATCGGAGTCGGACTGTGGCATTAAAAATAAATATTTAGAGAGCTATGATCATAAGTTTCAGATATATAAGAGCACTTAATCACGGAGATATTGCAATTTCCAATATCGAGCTCCTCGAAAGCAAGAAAATGAAAATTTTATTTTTTCCGAATTGCATAGTCTTTTGAAATCAATTGGAATTGATTGCGAGCATATTTTAGAATAGTCATGTTATTGGTTATAAAATGGCGCCAAAAAATAATTCAACACTAACAAACACTTATGGAAAGCTGTCTTATGACTGGCAGATGAAGAAATTGCATATGGTCTCAAAATTAGGCAGGGTAATAATTTCACTCTCGCAAAGAGCAACAAAAAATGAAATGGAAGTTTTGAAGGCATGGAAGCTAAGATGGATGGCGTGCAGATAAGATGGATGGCGTGGAAGCTAAGATGGATGGCATGGAGGCTAGCATGGAATCTAAGATGGATGACATGGAAGCTACGGTCGATGAGAAAATAGAAAAACATGAAAATTTTCAAAAGCATACATGGAAGGTTTGACAAAGTTGATACAAGAAAAGGTTTCCTAATGGTGAAAATATAGTATAAGAACCTCATGATGAAACAAAATAAATGTGTTGTGATTTCATAAACTACAATGTTGGCGGGAAGAACACCATATTCCAAAGATGAATCGAGGAAGTTTGATGGAAAAGGATCACCTTAACATGGATACTACGGATGGAAATATTTTGATCTCCATAGCAACTGAAAAACACCACAAAAATTACACATTGCAACTTTACATTTACAATAAAATACATTTGCATGGTATCGATGGCTTTGCTCCCGTAAAAAAATTGTCCTTGTGGTGAATTTTCTAGGAGGAAATGATAGCACATTATGAGAATACAAAGAGCAAAACCTTCTTTAGCCAATTATTGATAAATCTCAAACAAAAGGGTTTAGTGGGGCGGCAGTGAGGACTTCCAAAAAATTGAATATAAGGTAGCCCGTGTCGAGGAGGAATACAATATTGATCTCTTCATAGGTACTCTAAAGGACAACATCAACATGAAGTTCATGTTTTGGAACCGATTCATTGGAGAAGGAATTCGGGGTTGGCGAGAAAAAGTTGAATGTAAAATTATGCGGCAAAGCCTACACTCCCAATTCTATAAAGAAGGAAGTGTTGCTACGCTAGATTTCCCCAACCCAAGGTTGACACCACAACAATTGGAAGAAAAAAAAGAGCAAAGGGATTTGCCTAAGTTGGTAAATACACTAAAGGTCATAAGTGTCTTTCGAAAAAAATTATTTTACATAGATTGTGAAGAAGAAGAAGAAAATGAACAAGAGAGGATACACCGGGAACTAGCCATAGAAAGAAGAAACGAATCCGGCCATATATTGTAATGCCTTTGGTAGGAATTACCACTCCTCAAACTCTCAAGATAGCCGGGCCAGATCAAGAATAAAAAGGTAATAGTGATTGATTCGGGTGCTTTTATAATTATTCATTGTAAGGTAACCAGGAGAGAATTAAATTACTTCCTATACCTAGCACAGGTACCAAGTGATGGTTGCAAATGGAGGAACTATAAATTTCTGCGGGAAGTACACGTATCAACAAGCTAACCATGGGGGAATAGCATTGACTAGTCCAATAACACGTCGATGGGAGGAGTCTTTGATGTTGTACTAGGAGTACAATGGTTACAATCTTTAGGGCTGTAGCTTTTAATTTTAAAAATTTTCTTGAAATTTTTTTCATAAGGAAAGGAAGTTGAATTACGGGGTATTGAAGGGAATCCGGGGAAGGATAATAAGCTCTAATGTCATGACAAAGCTTCTAAAGAAGAACAACAAGGCGCCATTGCACGATTATGCTCTTTAGAAGTTCCGACATCAAAATCATCTATTTGCGGATCTCCAATAAGTCTTGGACAATCATTCCAAGGTGTTTGAAACTCCCAAAGGACTCCCACCTATTCGTGATCATGATCATGCTATTCATTTCGATTCCGAAGTGTTCACTCCAAACATCGAGGCCTTACTGGATATCCTTACTTCCAAAGAGCGAAATTGAATGTATGATTGCGAAATGTTAGGCGGGTATAATTCAACTTTAGTCAAAGTTCTTTCTCTTGCTCACAGTATTGGTACAAAAGGATGGATCATGGTGAATGTGTCAGTTATAGGGAGCTCGATAAGCTACACCATTAAAGACAAATTTCCCATTCTTGTGATCGAGGAATTATTGGATGGTGTGGAAGACAATTTATTTTACCAAGTTGGATCTTCATTAGGATATCATTAAGTAGAATGAGGGCGAAGATATTCCAAAACCGGCATTTCGAAATCATGAGGGGTCATTATGAATTTTGGTCATGCCTTTTGGCATACCAATGCACCTTCTACATTCAAGGGTTGATGAATTCCATTTTCAAACCCTTCCTTAGAAAATTTATGCTAGTATTTTTTGATGATATGCTAATCTCTGACGGTCTTGGAAGGATCATGTTGAACATGTTGACAAGGTGCTCAAGCATTGCGGGGAGAAACAGGTATATGCCACAAAAAATCCCAAATTTTTCTTTGGAGTACAAGAAGGTGGAATATGGGTCATATTGTATCTCACGGGAGGTGTTAAAGTGAACCCTAAAAAAATTAAAGCCATTAAGGAATGGAAAGTCCCACAACCATAAAGAAGTTACGAGGATTTCTCGGAGGTTAACAGTGTGTAACAAGTTTGTTAAGAATTATGGGAGAATAGCGACACCTCTAACAACATTGTAGAAGAAAAGGTGGGCTGGCAGACTCTGAAGCAACTAAGGCCTTTGAATGTCTTAAAGAGGCAGCTATTACCTAGCACAGTCTTAGCTCTCGCGAGTGCAAAAACCTTTATTGTGGAATGTGATGCTTTGAAATGGGTTAAATTGCGGTTTAATGCGGAAGAAGACCCATTGCTTTTGAAAGTCGTCCGATGAAATTGTTACAGAAACCTATTTATGAGAAGGAAATGTTGCTTATCCTTGCATGCATAAAGAAATGGCAAACTTACCTAATGGGAAGACACTTCAAGGTAGAAGCAAGTCATGATATTCTTAAACACTTTTTGGAACAAAGACTATCATCGGAAAGAGCGATAAAATGGTCACAAAGATGTTGGGTTATGACTTTGAAATAATCTACCAAAAAAAGGAAAGATTAATGTTGCGGATGCACTCTCGAAAAAGAATGAAGAGGTGGAAGCATTTCTCTGTGCCATTTCTATTATCCAGCAGTTGGATAAGCTGAGGCAAGAGATGAATGGAGGGACAAGGATGTGGACATATTAAAAAAGTTGCGGCAAGATCTTAGTACATACGTGCATTTTAGTTGGAAAAATGATTCCTTGTGGTACAAAGATCGCTTATATCTTTGTAATAATTCCTATCTAAAACAAAAGTTACACATGGAATTGCACATACGCTTTGGGGACACTTTCGAGGATTTTTTAAAAACTTACGACATGGTGAAGAAAAGATTTTGGGATGGCCTTAAATTTGATATTCAAAAGTTTGCTAAATTTTTGGTTGCCAATGGAGAATAAAGTTAAACAATTAAGACCCCAGGACTTCTACAACCTTTATCCATTCCAAATTAACGTTAGGAGGAGATTTCAATGGATTTATCACAAGTTTACCTAAGTACGAAGAAGTGTCATCATGGTGGTAGTTGATAGACTTACCAATGTGCCACACTTTTGTGCATTATCTCATCCATTTAAATCAAGCAATTTGCTACCCACATTTATGGATAGAATTCCAAAAGCTGGAAGCCCAAGGGTTGTTGATGACGAGAGATCCTTTTCTTCGGAATTTTTTGGACAAAGTTATTTTCTTGTTTGGGTACTCAATTATTATTCATCTTATAATACAAATCGATGTCGGCCCGAGATCTTAAATAAATTTTTGGAAGGATATCTTCGTTGTTTTGTATCATTAAACAAACATAATGGGTGGTGTTTCACCTCTTATTTGGTTGTTAACACTTCTTCACATCTTTTCTTGACAAAAATGACCCCATTTGGCACTTTATGGATATCATCCACCATCCATCACATCATGTTTAAAGAGAAAATTCGAAGGTTAAAGCGGTGGAAGATCACATCGAGCATCGACGAGAAGTTCTCCAACTCTTCAAGGATAACCTAAATTTGGCTTTAAAATCGAATGAAACAACTTGTACGGATCAACATCGCGATGGAAAGTTTTGATGTAGGAGATTGGTCCTTTTACGGCTACAACCATACAAACAAATGTCCCTCGAAATGACTAAGAAGGATAATAAATTATCACCGAAGTATTATGGTCCGCCTGCGGGTGTTCTCGAATTGGTTCTATGGCATAAAAATTGGAGCTTCTGCTTCTTTGCGAGTACATTCAGTTTTCCATGTTTCGCTGCTTAAAGGTTATAGGTGAAAATCTTCCCGATTCCAAACAATACCGGAAACTTGATGAGGAAGGAAAAATCATGTTGGAACTTGGTGGTCATGGAAAACGGAAACTCGACGACAGCAGAATCGATCAATTTCGGAGTATCTCTGTTGGTGGAAGAACTTACCCACTAAAGATTCTACATGGGAGGATGAGAATTTTATACGGAAAGCACAGGAGCTACTCCAGCATTGAGGACAACACTTTTTGAAGGAGGGGGCATGTTGGGTCCCTATATCACTAGTATAAGTCCTTATTATTGTTAGTGTAACCCCCTTATTGTTATTATTGTACCCTTGTAATACCCCATTTTGTTATTATTGCATACTTGTAAATTATTATTGGTCGGCTAGGGATTACATTGTGGCCCACTAGGATGCAATGTAGCCCCATGGACTCCTATATATAGAAAGGAGGTTTTGTAAATTGTATCATCCAAGAATTGTGTATTTATTTAATGTATTGGAGGTTTCCCCCTCGAAGTGGCTTATTTCTAAGGCATTTATATCTCTTTTCTTCTATTTTTGAAGCTGGTTACACAACAACCAAGATCTAAAATATTTATACGACGTTCCTTAATATTTCAACTTCTCTCTCTAAACATTTCAGCTTCTAAACCTCTATAGAACAAAAGCTACAACGAATATTACACAATGACCTGTTTAATTGAAATTCAAGAGCCTGAAATCAACCTAACTTCCATAGATCATATCTTTGAAAAATTTTGCGATCCAAGATCTAAAATTTTTACACGACGTTCCTTAGGATTTCAGCTTTGCTCTGTAAAAGTTCAAAATTCTGAAACTTTGTAGAAGAAAAATTAGTGAAAATTTGATTACCTATTTGGGCAGTGACTGGCCTAGAATCCAAATCTCTAATGCCAAATATATGAAACCGGCTCAAAAATATAAAAGAGAACAACACATATAGACTAATCCACTTCAAGGAGAAACCTTCAATACATTACATAAATGAACGATTCTTTAATGATAAAAATGAAATAACCTCCTTTCTATATATAGGATTTCCATGGGGCCTGATATAATCCTAGCCGACTAACAATAATAATGTAAGGGCACAATAATAAAAATATGAGGTTCTGAGAATGACAACTAACAATAAGGGGTTACACTAACAACAATAAGGGACTATACTAGTAATAGAGGGACCTAAAATCTGTTCTAAATATCCTATATCGGCTCAAAATGTCACATGTGGGAATCAAACCTGCATGGGAAGGATGATAATCATTCCTCCATCCACTTGAAATATATCTCAATTGTAACAATGCATTAATTTGGTTCCCAAATTCAATAAAATATCTGACTCTGTGAATAAAATGTTAAATTCAGGTAAAGCTTGGTGCATTTAGTATTATATCTTCGATAATATCATTATTTAAATATATAATATTGAACAGAACCTTATTACGAATACCTACTTTTAAAGTGAAAGTTAAAAGGAAGATAATAAAATTAACAATAGATGTTTACATAAATAATGATTATAATGATAGTAAAGAATGAAAATGATAATAATCATAACAATACATATTACCAAGATGAAAAAATCATTGACAGCTCACCTTCAATGTTGAACATTGTTGAAAGTAAAATATTAAATTTGGTTTGAGGATAGATATCAACGATAACACCTTCATATTATTTCGCCCGGAAAACTTTTTTCTATTTTCTAAATTGATTTAAATTTTTTGAAAATGCAAAGTGCTACAATTCATGTCATTGAGATTTAGTTTAAACCAAAATTTTTTTGTGGTTATTTTTTTATTCATATTAACTTTTTTATTTCCTCTTAACATAACTAGAACAACACGGATATATATCTTAATTTATAACACATAGTTTCATAGTATATATATAGGTGGAAATGTTTATGGTGTAAATATTGCTCTTTTATGTATGGGTTTGAATTTTTTAGGATGATAAAAGATCCACCACCACCTATATTTTTATTCTATCATCCTAATAAATACATCATAAGTGTGATAGAGTACAATTTCAAAATTGATAGCATTATTAGTGGGTGAGACTTGTGAAAGTTAGAATCACGATACACTAAAAGCAAAGTGACTTAACGAGGTTCCATTTATTGCAATATTATACTGCATTATGATGGAAAGAAATATAGTATCACTTCTACTCAAAGGGTTCTAAATCATTCTTATTATACATGGTTCTGTATTAATATATACTACTTGAACATTATTTGTTATCTTCCATTAATTAATTCATCTATGCACTTTTCTTTCATATTTTGAGTTCATGTTTTTATTGTTCCTCCTATATTATGCATATAAAAAATGACTATTGATGTTAATATTGTGTCATTAACATACATTAGGGGAAGATTTATGAGGTTTCGAGTACAAATGATTATCATTAATAAAGTAAAGAGATAGATTTATGTGTTATCCATAGAGATAAATTTTACTCCATAAATATATACTTCAAATGATACTATATAAAAATGAAATGATATCATTAATTTGAATGCATAACTTGAGCCTTTTCTTATGTGACATATTGTGATATAAAATAGGATATGATTCTTTTTTTTGCATATGCCTTTTCTATAATGTAAAAAAAAATAGAAAATATATAATAAATAATAAATTCAATGGATATAAAGGAAAAAATTACTTAAATCTAAATGAGAATATATTTATCAATAAACACTTGAAAATATAAGAAAATATTCTAATACAAGTTACAAATGATAATTTTTACCCTTGAATCTAGTCCGTAGAAAGTTGGAGAAGATTACTTATTGCTGTTGTCATGTTGGATCATCTTAGACAATGTCATGTACACTCTATGACTTGAGATTATCTAACATAGGTCTTACTTAATTTTTACTTAATAGTTGGTCATGGGATAATTCTTTCAAATGTAAATGAAGAGAAACATAATTAAAGTGATAAAATTGAAATACATATACATGCAAGACACAATTTCATTTTGGAAAATGTGAGTGGAATACATTTATGTTTTTCTTGGGAAAAATAAATTCAAATGTAAAATCCTTTGATCAAATTATCTATAAATCATGAATATAAAGTTTCTTGGTTTGTTTCTTGGATGAATATCCACTAATTATATGACTACATACACTTTGAAAGATAAAGTCTTGTTGAAATGCAACCTCACACTACCATGGTGTGCTAATTTACGATTTAATATTGAACCGATATAAATTTCATATTATAACAACTATAATAACAACATTTCTTTACTCCTAGGTGGTCGAAATTCATGAACCAAAACCGATGTGAAGAAAACATAACTAAAATTAGAGCACGGTTCTTTCTACCCCCACTGCGCTCCAATTTCTCCAAGACAAACAATATAAAAGGCCTAGAGAGGAACTATCATCTTCTACAAACATTGCAAAATAAAACATTATCAGGTAGAAGAAGCAAAAGACAAATTTCACCATTTACACTAAAGTAAAAAAGATCCATATGTCATTGATTTGGGTGATATAAAAGTTTCTCTAGTACAGAGGAAATTTTCCTAATACCCCATCACTCCTTTCCAATCTCGCGGATCCCATAGATATTCAACTAGTAGGAACCGATGAACATGGTGATCAAACTATTTTCTCTAAATTATTAGAGATTAAAGATAACAATTAAGCTCTAAAGGCTAATGTCTATAGTAATTTTTGGAAACATACCTCTACATGACAACGTGGGTTTTTTATAGCTTTTTATAGTGAAAACGAAAAAGTTTAGATAGGTTTTCTGGGCTCATGTCCCTTTTCCCAGGCCCCTTCGATTAACAAAGACCATATTCTATTTTGATGCAAATAATATTCGTCGGTATTAGTATGGACATGGAACAATTGGAGAAATTATTTTCTCTACCATGACTAACATTGCCATGGAATTTTCCAAATTGAGAACAACTATGTCAAATGTATAGTGAAGTTGAAAATTGAAAACATTCCTCTTTTGATAAATATAATAAGCTAAAATCATTAGAAGATATAGTAATAAAGATTGGGTATGACCTAATGATGTCAAATATGTAGAATAAATTGTTAATAAGAAGAATGCAAACATTGCAACTCTTGAAAAACTCAAAATTTTCTTCTAGAATATCCCCAAACGAGGAGATAGAGGAAATTGAAAAAAATAGAGAGGAAATGATAAAACTTATCATTAGTACAGAACATTCAAATCAATAAGATGGAGGAATAAATTGAGGGTCTCTTTGAAGGAGAAGGGCAATCAAATTGAATTGGCCATGATTCTGTTTGAATTTGTACCTGAATTTACGGAGGCATAGAGCTAGGTTCTTCTTTAAAATCAACAAAATCCACATTAGCGGTGACCAAGAAAAGGTATGCGAGATTTGTCTCTGCAAAAGTAGAGGAGAATGAAAATATTGCGGAGAAATTAAATAATCTATAAGCTTAGAAGATAAGTAATGATACTCTTTACTTGGAAAAAATTCATAAATCTCTACGAGGCTATGAATGAAGTATGACCCTCCATATATATATTATTTTGGAATAGGAAGAAATAATCACTAAGTGCAAAGTAGTCATTGAGTAGGGAAAGGAATCACTTAAGCCAAAACTGTGAAAGATTTAAATATGATTAAGTTGTTGAATTCAAAGAGAAGGGGAGAATTAAAACATATTAATATATGAGTGAAGAAAAAAACCATTTTGGAAATCAAGAAATTTTTTCATAAGAAGAATTTGTTGAATAATATTAAGAAATAAGTGTCAAACTTCGGATAGTGTTTTCAAAATATTTTACATCAAATTCAACTTTGATAAATCGAAAAGAGGATTTCCCGAGTTAGTAGTGCCAAATGAAAGGTAAATCAACTTGGAGGGTATTGCGAGAAACTTTAGATAATTTCATTTTACAAAGATAAATTTGCAAGGATTAGAGGTCATATGACGAAAGGCATTTCTAGAGCCTTAGAGTTTCATCTAATAATCGATTTTGAAATCGAACATATATTTATTCGTAAGCCTACTTTTGAGAGATATACTTAAGTAGATGAAGTTTTTATAACGTTAATTAATCTGGATATACCAAGTCAAGAAAGGTAAGATCACTTATCTAAAACTATCAATTAAATATCATCTCCAACGACACCATGCCAACAAAACAACACATTTTGGGGCCACATCATCAACCACTTCCTTGAAGACGGTGACATACGAAATAAATAGTTTTTGTATTCCTATATTTTGATACTATTTTTGTAATATGTTTAGATGGTTCTAATAGAAATAATTTAGTATAAAATAAAGATTCAAACTAGATATATAGCTGATTGTATCCTCTTATAGTTTCTGCTTTCACATATGCTAAATCACATCATTGTTTTGAAGTAAAGAAACAATCATTTTCTTAATACTCAATACAATCAAACTTTAAAACATCTACTTGTTATTTGCTCAATACATTGGTCATCCAATAACTTATTTAAAAAAAAAAAAAAAAAAAAACAACAACAACAAAAAAACAAAAAAATTTAGATGATCTGACATAATTAATTGACCTATAATTATCTCAAAGGGAAATACATTGCATAGGGAATTTTTACAGATTTGGTTTCTTTGTTTATTCAACGGTTTAAGTAATGACGCATGGTAATTGATTGAGTACGTTTTGTTCCTTAATTTTTGTGTGTGTTTAATTTAACACTGAGGACAGTTATTTGTAACCTGTAAAAATTTGTTTGTATCATTATTGATCTTTGGGTTAAGAATGGACTATGTTAGATCTTTCTTTCTCTCTTAAGAATTTGATGAAAAGTTGTTTGTCTTGTAGGGTGCTCCATAAAGTATTATTGTACTTTGTAGTGTTGTATGAATTAATGTACTCTAAGTGTTTTTGTATGCTTACAATTTGTTTTTATTAAATGTGTTGTGTGTGCATAAATGTTTGTGTTATATGTTTTCTAGTTTGTGTTAGCGAGAGAGAAATTCATGGTTAAGGAGAATATGCACTCGTAGTTGAGTCGCCAACTTTTTCAACAAATATTGCACTTTTAGAGTGATTTGGTATTCACGTCAAAATTTTATTCAATTATTTTTAAATTCAATCCAGGTCCTTGTTTTGTTTCCTTTTATGATGGGTTGGAATTTTATATGTAGGATACAAAAATGTTTCCGGTGCTTTTGTAATAGTGAATGGGGAGTTTCCAATTCTTTTTTAAAGAAAAAATTTCTAGACACCAGTACAGTAACTATGCCTAGAAGCAATTTTAGTATTATTTGTTGATGGATATGTTCTTCTCGAAGGAAAGGGTAAATATCGGTAGAGTTTAGTCATTTTATCTTAGAAAGAAAGAAAACATATTTTTTGTAAATAGGCGTGGCCTATTTATCTTCTAGGGTTTAAAAAATCAAACCTGGCCTATCTATACCTTTTTCTTAGTCATGCGTTTATATATAGAATATCCCTATCCACTTGTTTATTGAGATCCATATTATGTGGCTGGGAGTAATCTATGAGCATAAGAGAGTCGGAATTCGTGAGAGAAAGATCTTAATTCTTATGATAGTCTAAGTCCTTAGATAGTCGATGCTCTAGAACGAGATCAACATTGATTGGTTTCGCCAGGATTTAGCAATTCCATAGCTTTAGGGGAGCACCACCTATATTATATGGATATTCTATCAGTGGAGAGTTGATTGACCTAGTGGGGAGTTAATTAAAATATGGTTAAATTTCATCTTTTCATAATCACCTAACCGCAACTACTTATACCAATCTCCATATTGATATCAATATAGAGAGTTACCAATTTTAGATCCTCTAGGGGAGCACTAGTACCACTGACATTATATATAGATCTTACGAGTGGAAATCGAAATTTATTCGGCGTGGAATTCATTATAAAGATTAAAGAATTTCGCCATTAGGGTACTTAATGCTTATAGGAACACAAACCAAAATTCTTATACATATAAAAATTCAAAGCCTTTGAGTCCTCCTTTTTCTCCCGGGGAAAAAAAAATTTCTTGGTGAGTTGTCCCATATCCATTACCCAATGAACCTAAGTTTAGCCAACTAGTATTGGAACTAGTCATAGAACCACTGGTTTAATGACAACAACCAATGACTTCTTAAGAAACAAGTTTGATGAAATGAAATTTTGTAAAATAATGTTATCATTATGGGGAGACACACATTGGTAAATTACAAAAGTGAAAAAAAATAAAGAGAACACATATTAGTAAATTTAATATGAAGAAAAATTAACTAAGAAAAAATATCAAGTCTTATGGTGATGGAAATTAGTTGAACAAATAAAATTTCTCGTGTACTTTCATGCCAAGGAAGCAAAAGATATGTATATCCCCTCCCACCCCCTTTACCTCTCCCTATATCAATCGCATATAATTTAATTTTCATTTTCTTTTAATAGAAATAGGTATTTTTTATTATATTAAAAGAACTTAGATCCAATCTGTTATTTACAATTACTCTAGTTTTCTTTTTCCAAAATTCTTTAAGAGATGTGTTTTTTCATTTGGGTTTATCTTAGTTGGTTGGGAGAAATAATTGTTGTTCTCCCTACCAAGGTTTAGTTCTTTCAAGCCACATGTTGAGGTTTGTTGTAATGTATTTGAGCCTCATTGTTTAGTGTGATTAGTCGCTATAGGAACAAAATATGTATGTTCGTAATATGGAATATAAAATATGTTCTCATAAGGAGGAGGAAAGAAAAACATATGAGATTCTTTGAGTCCTGAAGTCCATTACTAACATTATTAATTTTTCCATTTTATTCTATTTTAGATATCATAATGTAATGTAACAATAAATCCCGTAAGACAACTATATTAATCAAAATTTGTTTTAGTATTTTTGCATATGGAAATATCGATTAATTAATGAAAGTAACTAGTAACATTATACTATGTTTAATGTATGTTGAATCTATGGTGGCTTCAGTACCGTTGTGTTTTTGAATATAAGAGTAAAATCGTGGGCCCTTGCATACATTTAGATATATATGACCTTCTCCCACACTTACACTAGGCACGTACTTTTTTATAAGGGACAAACTTATTGGCATAGGTTTTCCTTGATATGTTGTACTTTTTTCATGTTACCAAATCTCCAAAACCCTTGGAAAATTTCCCTCATTTCAAAGATGATACATAGGTAAAACCTAGATTACTATGGCCACAAGGCTAGTAAAAAATAAGGATGAAATCCAGCAGAAAATATCTTCTCTGCAGAGAATCCAAACCTTGGCGGGAAGGATGATAATGTTTCTTCTACATCTACGAGATAAATCCCAGCGCTGTTAATGCATTAATTTGTTGGTACATTTGATAAAATATAAAATGTGAATAAATAACAGATATCGGTAATGCCTTGAGGTTGTTTATGATATTATATCTTCGATAATATCATTATTTAAATATATGATATTGAATAGTTGTGCATAGGCAAATACCTCATTTTCAAGTAAAATTTAACAGGAATAATAAAATTAATAGTGTATGTTTCCACATACATAAATAATGATTATAATGATGGTAAATAATGAAAATGATAATAGTCGAGAAAGAAATACATACCAAGATGGAAAAAATCAATAAATACAAAGTCATATAGCGATATAATGTTGAACATTGTTGAAAGTAAAATAGTTAATTTGGTTTGAAGGATATATCAATGATATGCAACACCTCCATATTATTTTGTCGCAAAACTTTCTTCTTCTAAATTTGTGTAAAATTCCTGAAAATGGAACAAAGATACTTTCGTAATTCTCTTCAATTTGGAGATTTAGTTTAAACCAATTTTTTTTTTGGTTATTTGTCATTATCATATCAACTTTTTTTTCCTCTCAATATAACTAGAACATTGGATAGATATCCTAATTTCTAACACATAATTTCATAAAGTATATATTGACAGGGAAGTATTTTTAGTGTACATCTTTGTTCTTTTTTATGTGTATATAGGTTCTAAGATTGGATAGGATGATAAAATATCCCACTACCACCTATATTTTATTCTATCATCCTAATAAATACATCTATGGTATGAGAGAGTGCAATTTCAAAATTCATAGCATGATTAGTGGACGAGACTTGTGAAAATGAGAAATCATGATACACTAAAGCCAAAGTGACTTAACAAGTTCCATTTATTGCAATATTGTGTTACACATTATGATGGAAAGAAATCTAATACATCCACTTCTACTCAAAGGGTTCTAAATCATTCTTATTCTACATGGATTTATTATGTTTATTTAGTCTTTACTTGAACATTCTTTGTTATCTTCCATTAATTAATTCATCAATGCAGTTTTCTTTAATTTTTTGAGTTCATTTTTTGATTGTTTCTCCTATGTTATGCATTAAAAAATGACTATTGACGTTAATATTTTGTCATTAACATACATTAGGTGAGGATTTATGATATTTTTGAGTACAAATAATTATCATTAATAAAGTAAATAGATATATTTATATTTTATCCATAGAGATAAATTTTAATCCATAACTATATACTTCAAATGGTACTTTATAAAAATGAAATAATATCATTAATTCAAAGGCGTAACTTGAGCCTTTTCTTGTGAAGCATATTGTGATATAATATAGGCTATGATATTTTTTTTCTTGATAGGCCTTTCTATAATGTAAAAAAAGTAGAAAATGTATAATAAATAATAAGATTCAATGCATATAAAGGAAAAAATTAACTTAAATTTCCATGAGAATGTCAATAACCACTTAAATCTAGTCTGTAGAGAAGTTGAAAGATTACTTAGCAACATTGTTATGTTGGATCATCTTAGAGAGTGTTCAATATACTGTGTGACTTGACATTATCTAACATAGGTCTTCCTGATTCTTTACTTAATTTTTGGTCATGGGATAATGCTTTCAAATATAAAAGACGAGAAACATAATTAAAATGATAAAATTGAAATATATATACATGCAAGACACAATTACATTTTGGAAAATGTGAGTGGAATATATTTATGTTTTTCTTGGGAAAAATCAATTCAAATGTAAAATCCTCCGAACAAATTACCTATAAATCATGAAGATAAAATTTCCATGGATTTTTTTCTTGGATGAATATCACTAATTATGTGATGACATGCACTTTCAAAGATAAGCCTTATTCAAATGCAACTTGACACTACCCATGGTGTGCTAATTTTTGGAATTGAATATTTTCTTTTTGGTAGTTTAGACTAATCCTAATCACCCACGGGTTTCGAACTGATGACCTTGCAGACAGAGTGCCTTAACAGTGTACCCCTTCACTGACTTCTCTACACCATGTTTGCTTTGTGGAATTCAATATTGAACAAATATTAAATTTCACATTTATAACTATTTATCTTTATGCTCTCTTACAAAATTTCTTTACACCCTTTGTACCAATATATAGATTAAATCACACTGAGGAGGAAGTAAATTTAGCTCGTGAAACAGCTAAAAAAAGTCACTTTTACAAAACATTAAATTCCTAGGGATCATAAATCACTCACTATGGTAGGTCGGTCTATTTTACTGGTTTACTATCCTACATATTGAACCTTTGCAATATAGTCTCAACATACTACCTCTGGTTTAACCAGAGCTTCCTCTTTACCCGTTCTCTCTTAATTTCCATGCCCAAAATATAGTTTGCAGCACCAAGATCCTTCATGTCGAATTTGGAGAATAGTTGGTTCTTAAAATCTTGGATAATTTCTTTGTCATTTCCAATCAACAACATATCATCCACATATAAGACCAAATAAATAACATAGTCAACAATTAATTTAAAATAAACACAGTGATCCTCCTTGCTTCTGGTGAAGCAAATTCCCCGTATATAGGTAGCAAATTTATGATACCACATCCTTGGTGACTGTTTTAACCCATAGAAAGACTTCTTTAACCTGCATACCAGTTCTTTATTCCCTTTCACCATAAAGACTTCAAGTCGTTTCATGTAGATCTCCTCTTCTAGATACCTGTGAAGAAACGTTGTCTTCATATCCATCTGTTCTACCTCAAAATTAAATGCAGTAGCAATAGATAAAAGTAATCTAATAGAAGCAACTTTGGAAATAGGAGAAAAAATATCACCAAAATCAATTCCCGACAGCTGGGAATAACGTTTTACTGCCAACCGAGCTTTGTATTTATCCACCTTGCCTTCTACATTCATTTTCTTCTTAAACACCCATTTTCTCTCGATGGGCTTCCTTCCAGCCAACAACTCCACTAGATCCCATGCCTCTTTTTTATGAAAGGATGCCATTTCATCAGCCATGGCCTCCTTCCAAAGTCTTCCATCCTCTGAATCTACTGCGTCCCTGACAGTTTTGGGATCATCATCAGTTATAGTTAAAGAAAAATTTGAACATAAAGCAGATGGACTATACCTTTCTGGTTTTCTTCTTTCCCGACTGATCTTCTCACAGCTGCAGTTTGTTGCTCTTCCTCTTTCAAGTCTTCTTTTGTTGTAGAGTTTGATTCATCCTCCTTTAGCTCAAACTCTATCGTCTCAGGTTCCTTTGGTAGGACCTCATGTTTAACAACATATTTCACCTCTCTAAACACCACATCTCGGTTGCACACAGCCTTGCTTATTTCCGGGTTCTAAAGCTTGTAACCCTTTAAACCATCCTTATACCCAATAAAGATGCACCTTTAAGATTTATTATCCAACTTGGTCCTTTTCTCCTTTGGAACATGTACATATGCATCACATCCAAATACCCTTAGATGTGAAAGAGAGGGTTTCTTACCAGTCCATACCTCATGTGGGGTCTTATCCTCCAACGCTCATGAAGGTGATCTGTTAACTAAGTAACATGCAGTCTCCACTGCCTCTGCCCAGAATTCTTGTCCTAACCCGGTACCACTGAGCATGCTTCTTGCCTTTTCCATCAACGTTTTGTTCATTCTTTCTACAACTCCGTTTTGCTGAGGTGTGTATGGAGTAGTCTTCTGCCGTGCTATACCACACTTCTTACAGAACTCTTCAAATTCTTTCTTGCATAACTCCCCACCATTATCTGTCCTCAGTGCTTTTATCTTCTTCTCTGTCTGGTTTTCCACTAGAGCCTTAAATTCTTTAAATTTGTCAAAGACTTCAGATTTCTTCCTCAAGAAATATATCCATGTATTCCTTAAGAAGTCATCTATGAATGAAACATAGTACACAGACTTTCCCAGTGAAGGAACTGACACAGGTCCAAACACATCACTGTGCACAAGTTCTAATATCTTGTTCGCCCTCTTAGCACCAGAAGGAAAACTCACCCGATTCTGCTTCCCATATACACAATGTTCACAGAAATAGAAATCCAGAGAGCAATTAGACATACCTTCTACCATACCATTTCTATGCAGTATCCGAAGACCCTTCTCTCCAATATGTCCAAGCCTTTGATGCCATAACATGGTATTTTCTCCAGAGATAGCTAGGCTTTCCACTCCACTTTCAGGAACCACAGAACTGTTACACCCATCAATAACAGTGCTACCTTGTAGCTTGTACAGAGTTCCAGTCCAAACTCCCCGCATTAATACCAGTGCTCCCCGAACCATCTTGCAGGCATCTTTCTCGAACATTGTTTTTACACCTGCATCATCCATCTTACTTACAGAAATCAGATTTCTGGCCAATGCAGGAATATGCAGAACACCAGGAAGTGTTCTAATCCTTCCACCTTGCAGCTTCAGCTTGACCTTTCCACGTCCAATGATTCTGGCCTTCCTATCATCCCCTAGGAAGACATCACCACCATCATATTTCTCATACTCGCATAACCACTCCCTATGGGGAGTGAAGTGAAAGGATGCACCTGAGTCAATCAACCATGACTCATGATCTACATGTGTATTTGAAGAAGAAGCCAAATACACATCCCCACCTTCATCCGAGGTGGTTTTTTCCTCTGTAGAAGGAGCATCATAAGATCCCTTTCCTTTCTTAGGAGATTTAGATCTGTAGTCATTTTTGTAGTGCCCTTCCTTTTCGCATTTCTAGGACACCTTTACAAACTTTCCAGGAGATTTAGATCTCCCTCTAGATATAAATCTCCCACTTGAAACCTTATTCTTGTTTCTGTTTTGGAACCTTCCTCGTACAGATAAGGCATCTCCATTCTGACCCTCCATATTTCTCTATCTCATTTCATCCAACAATAAGGCTGAGACAATGTCATCAAAATTCAAGGTAGTTGTATTGCTACCAATTGTAATAACCAGACTATCCCACGAGTCTGGTAGCGAACACGACAAACTGATGCACTTATCTTCATTTGAGATTTTAATATCAATAGATGACAGCTGA
This sequence comes from Pinus albicaulis, assembly GCA_034641835.2. Lineage (NCBI taxonomy): Eukaryota > Viridiplantae > Streptophyta > Pinopsida > Pinales > Pinaceae > Pinus > Pinus albicaulis. Next base: position 165,442 of record JAXQQM020072870.1, read on the forward strand.
CATACCACAGTATCAAAAACGTTCAGATGCTCAGTCACCGAGTCTCCGTCCTTCATCCTTAGGTTGTACAACTTTTTCCGCAAAAACAATTTATTCACTAGAGACTTAGAATGGGACAAAGTCCCATGTTTGTCACACAAATTCTTTGCCGTAGCTCCCCTAGATACATTCAACAATACCAAATTTGAGACACACAACCGTATTGTGCTCTTCGCCTTCTGACCCAACTTCTTCCAGTTTTCATCTGATATTACCATTGGTTTATTGCCTAGATCTACTGCAATCCAATGGTCTTTATCCACCAGCAGATCCTCCATCTTGAGCTTCCACAACTCAAAACTCTAACCATTAAATTTCTTAATCTTTATCTTCCCGCTTCTCGCCATCTTCTTTCATCGCAAGAATCGATCCCGCAGATCTCCCACTGAACAGGGTCTACCTCAGCCCCAAGAAAAAAACTCCTTAGTAGCAAAGGCATCCCCTTGAAGCAGAAAGATATCTGATACCAAATGTAGGTTTTAACCCTGTACATAAGTTATCTGCAAATTGATCTTAAAAACATAAATAAACAATAGCGAGAGCGTAAAACATAAAACATATATACACAGATTTTCCCCTGGATCCCAAATCGGGATGACCAACTTGATTTTTCATTATATTCCTTTTAGTGTTAAAACAAATATATATACATGCCAAATCATACATAAACCCCAATCCATTAACCCTATATTAGAACATAATCATAGTTCCCTTGACCTGATCTACAAAATACGAGGGTCCAAAAACCATCATGCCCAAAAACCATGTGCAAACCCATGCACAAAACCATGGGCAGGTCCACCCACTGAAAAATAAGGGCCAAAATATTTTTCTCGAGATGCTACCATGGACCCTGAACAGGGGGGCTACCGCCCCACCTGTGACCCCCCTGCTGCACCTAATACAACATACAGGGGGGGCATAGCCCCCCCCTGTGACCCCCTCGCATGTGGCTAGTCATGGAAATAATATAACACATACCCAACATATATGTCCTTTTTCTTCACTTGGATCTAACCTGTGTTATCTACTATATCTAGAGGATCATTCTTTTAGTTATTATCTAGACTATTGTTTTCACCTTTAAGAGTCTTATACAATTCTTCCTCTTTTTCCTCATCTTCCTAAGAAGTTATTTTTTTTAGTCTTATTTTCTAAAGAGGAAGAGGAATCACCAAGAAATATCTAACTTGTCCTTGGCCACTTTTTGAATATTATCACAAGGTTTTTTTTTGTAGAATTATTTTCAAGAGAATCATTTGGGTAACCAAACTTCTCCGGATTTTTAATGGAATCATTTATACATTCCACTACAACATGGCTTGTTGTCGAGTTTCCATTAACTTGGTGGGAGTCTTTATTGGATTATAATGTCTCTTTTTGATTTTAATAGTTTTTGTGATTTGGGGGGATTTCATATTTAAATATCATTTAATGTTATGACTTGGAAACTTCCCACTATCTTGGTTTGAAACTATTTTACCTAGCTTTGATATTTTGAGGTTTGGGACAATTTTTGAAAGAATGGCTTATTTTTTAATAAGCTCTACAGGGAGAAGAAATATTTTCATAGTCAATATTTTTCACCCATAGATAATTTAGGCTTGTCAGTTTGATTTAGTGAATAAATCTTTAGTGAAGTACATTTGCACACAAATGTAAGCATATACAAGTTTCAAGTACTATTTATCTAATCACTACACTAACAAAAATATACCTAAAGCATTTTTTATAGATTTCAATGATGAAAGATTCCATAGATCGGAAGGGATATTAGGAAGCCTTACCCAAACTAAACCAGGAGGAATTGAATGTGAAAAGGGGTCGAAAGAGGGGAACCAGGGTTACATATACTACCTTGCATTTCTCTAGAATCACATACCATAACTAGAGATCAACTCCTAATCTTTAGCTTTATCAATGATTGATAAAAAGACCATATAGTCAATGGATAAATATTTGGCTCATCTGAAATTAACAATTTCTAGTGCCAAAAAAAACCTAGGAGTGAAGATCTACTAAAGATGGTGTTAAATAATTAAATATGCATATCAAGACACACTATGAGAAGAAATTTACGTCCTTGAATTCTTGAGCCATCAAAGGAACCTCAAAATGAAGGGAATTCATGAAATGATGTAGTTGAGAAATAAATATCATTTGTAAATTTCGCAACACTATGAAAATATCGGTGAAACATAAATTTACATGAGCCCTCTAGGGATTGAGGAAGGAATAAAACTATTTCTAGCATGTTCTAAACCAAAGGGTGTATTCAAGAAAATTTTCATCAATGCAGAGGATGGAGAAGCACACTTTACAACAATAATTCCTATAGTAGAGGAAAAAAATGAGCTTGTCTCCATGGCGAAGGGTGAGCTCATCCCCTTAGCTAGGGTCATAATCTTAAATCCATCCACCACAGAATGAATGGATGAGGTAATGATCAAAATAAAGGATCAATTTCCTAAGGATTTCAAGTCTTTGGTTTCCATGGAAGCTAGAAAATCTATGAGTATACCAGGTTGTTCGATGGATAAAGAGCAGTGACATGATAATACAGCATAAATGATGTCCACCATATGAAAATTCCTGAGAGAGAGGGATGATAATTGGTCGAAAAGGGTCGAACCCTATCCAATACAATAAATAAGCCCCACTCTTCCATTAACACATTATTTTTTCACTCCAAATATAATTTTTGTTATGTTATGTAAAGTGTGTAAATATTTTTTGTTTGTTTGCTTTGAGAATCAAGTGCATCTACCTAGGCCCCTACACCCTCATAATTTTGGCGAGTTAAATTTACTTCTTCCAATGTTTGAGATTCTCACGACCCTCCATCACATAGGTTACATATCGCTAAGAAATGTTCAAGAAACGTGTCTAGCATGCTCATTTCCCATATCATTGTCTTATTATTTAATCAATAAGACACATGCTCCATTACCAATTCCAATTCAACCCTAATTATTTAAGAAAATAATTAATAATTAGAATGACCGGTGCGAACAACTATTCTAACATATATTTCTTAAGCTTGTAACTATTTTTCTTTCCCATGCCACCTGAAAGTAGGATCTTGTATTCTTAAATTGTTCACTTCTCTTCAAAATTACCCACAATTCCTTTAATGTAAAACAATTATTGAACTTGAGTTCCACTATGTATTTAATGTTATTTTTCAATGGATTCAAAGTCCACCATTTGGGTTAAGAGAGAAATTTTAACTTGGATATCTCTATTGCATAGAATTCATTTGAGACACACAAATTATATATAGTAAATGTGGTACAAAAACGGAAAAACATACTTAGTTGCAAATAATTATCCAACGTACTTCTAGTGATGCATGATTACACTATACTTGTCATCATGTCATTTCTGCAATGCACGTGCATCCATAATGTGCCATGACACATAACCAATTGTCTTTCAAGAGATCCATTGCAGGAATATATAATATGGAAATGTAGGTTTTTGATCCAATATAAGAAACACCCACTTAAGTATGTATAGTGAATCCTTCCTTTCTGTTGGTTTCTAAAAAATCTCGATGTTAAGTGGATGTGAATGGACTTCTGATTTTGTGCGTTAAAATCTATGTGTGATGGGGATTTCCATGTCTCAAGTAATATAAGGGTTGTTGATTTTCCCTTGCATTTTTGTCAAGTGAATGAACTTATTTGATTGGAAATAAATTGTTTTTTTTCAAAGAAATCTAGTTTCAAAGTGGCATTTATAAGTTTGAATAGCTTGAAAACAATTGTAAGCTAATGCATGGGCCAAGATTAAAACTAGTGAAAATGGATATGTAGCTGTAAACCATCACAAAAAAATTCATGAAGCAAGATCATAAAGCTACCAAAAATGGATGGATGACCAATTATGAAGTGGAAGTCATCCACTACAAATTAGTTGAATTGTTGTGACAACTCACATGAAGAAGTACATTGAATGGTTTACAATGTAATCAAGCAAGCTGGCAAGAAACACATGAAAGGGTGGGTTGTAATTACTTGATGAAATGAATATCATTTCAAATTTGAATATAAGGAATAATGTTTTGGAGAATATCTATATTCGATTATGGTGTGAGTGTGCTCCTACATGTACAATTGTAAGATGAAGGAGAACAACATGAAGAACAAGATTGATATATTTTTCCTATAAGGCACTTAATGTCATGAACATACACACTCTTCTAAATCCATCAGAAAAATTATAGTTAAGTTGAAGTTCTTATGTTATTAATATAATGGTATAAATATGTATGTTGAAAAAAAAAATAATTAAAAAGTATAGTTTGTTAAATTAATTAAAATCTATATTATCTCAGTGTAAGTTAGATATCCAAGCTCATGTTATTAGTGCAAGACATTCCTTAGAAGCTTACATTGTTTGAAATAGAGTCATCTAAGACACTCACTTTTAGGAATGTATTAGTAATGTTCTCAATGTGCTCTTAGAAAAATATATTCGTTCAAGACATCGTCATGTTTTTCTTGGAGAGATATTCAACTCTTGCTCAATGTAATCTTGGAGGAAAAGAAGAAAAACTTATTATTTACCTTCAACGTGACATTATTCAGAAATTAATTACAAACATAACTTTTAATATAAAAATTACATCAATAATAGATTAAAAAGAAAATATTTAAAAATATATCAATGCAAATATTTGTTAGCTTGGTACTAACTCTTACAAGTATCTATTTTAGTTAGACAATTTTACTAAGTTTCCAATGGTATGTATAAACAATTTTTATCCATTTGAAAATACATAGGGAGAAGAAGAGTTTTGATTTCCTAGTCATGCCTCAAGAGAAATTCTCCCTCTGCTACTAAATTTGAAATATCTAATAAAAATAATATTAACAATATCTTTTCGCTACTAATAATAAAATTTGGTTCTCATTATTTCATATATATAAAAAAGAAAAATAACTATTTCCAAAATTAATATATGATAATATTACATAAATTTTAAATAAATTTAAGTTTTACAATTATCACTATTTAAATTATATATATTCCACTCAATAACACCACTGGTCTTTACACCATTAACATTATTATATCTATCTATATATATTCATATATTCCATTGAGACTTTGCACCATTAACATTAAATATTAAATACATTGCAATCAATAACTTTAAGCCAATAATGTTCTGCACACGAACAAAACTGTAACTTTCAACCAATACCGTTATGCACAGGGAAAAAACTTTAAAACGCAGGTAAAAAAAAACTACAGCCTTGCATTTATTGATAAAAATAGAAAGTTATGGACGAGGATCATTAGGATTGAACTGTAATTGCACAAGTTGTAAAAATCACAGTTTTAAAAAATATCGTAAATTATATAATAGTAGTAGTTAGTTAAACTTTAGTTTAATGAATGGTAATTAAAAGGCTGGTTTAACGAATGGTCTTTAAAAGATTTGTTAACCCTAATTTTGAACGCAATGGTCCAAAAAAGACAATCATAAAAATAAAAAATTCCCAATCATAAAACTCAAAAACTCCCAAGTCATGGTTTAACAAATGGTAATTAAAAGACAGTTTTAACTAATGGTAATTAAAAGATTAGTTAAAGTTAATTTTGGTGGCAACGAGCCAAAAAAGCAAGCATAAAACTCACTAGTTCCCAAGTCATTGTATACAAAAATCGTAAAACCCAAAAATTTCAGAACTGAAGAGGAGGTGATCGAAAGTTTTGCACTCTGAAAACAGCAGAAAGGAAGTAGGAGTTGGTAAGAGTTTGAGCAATTTTATGTTCCCTTAATTTGTGTGTTCAATTCATTTTACACAGACATTTGTGTAACCTGAAAATTTATTTTCTCTGTCTACAGGTTTAAGCATGGGTGTTCTTTCTCTCTCAAGCACTCTGATGTAAATTTATCTGTCTTATGGAGCGCTCCATAAATGTTTTGTGTAGTTTTGTATGCATCAATGTCATGTGTTGTGTTGTGGTATGTTTGTAATGTGTGCTATGTTGTTGTAAGTGTTGTGTGTAAATGTTTGTTTTGTGTGTTTGGATTTGTGCTAATTGAGAGAGAAAGACTTGGGTGAGGAGAAGAGAATATGAACAGATAGTGGAAGGGCTATCTTGATCAACAAATAGTGATTTCAAAGTGAGTTGGTATTCATGGAGATATTTACTTTAGTTATTTTTAAATTCATTCCTAGTCCTTTCTTAAGTTTCCTTTTCTGATGAGTTGGAATTTTAAATACAGGAGCTCCAGCAGCATTTTCAATGCCTTTGCAACAGAGAATTTGGATTTTCCAGCTCTTTTGCAACCACGAGACTTTAGAGTTTCGACAGGAAGTGAAAGATTCCGAGGAAGAAATGTTAGTATTCATTTTTGATGGCCTTGTTCTCCTCTATTTCTTTGTAACACCCCCAAGTTCTATGCTTTTCAAATTTGACATTTGAACATACATCCATAGGGGAGTGGACCCCAATGGATAATTGTTATGTGGATATGGTTAAATACTTAATTATGAAAAATAAATAAAATATTGTGCATGCACTATGATCAGATGAGAAAGTGAGATCACATGCCTAATCCATGAGGTAATGGAAAAGGAAAAAGACTTTCCCCAAATCTTTCAAAAATCCTTGAAAGAAATTATTTCTAATTTAGATTTTTGAGGAAAAATCTAAATTTCCCCAATGAAGAGGAGTAGTTGGGAAGAGGTGAGAAAAAGCTGGAAAAGCCGAGGAAAAGCTTAAAGCAGCTTTAAAGAGTCCCAAAATGGGAAGCCTAGGCTAAACAGGAATAAAGCATCCTGAAATTCTGGACGCAGAATTGGAAACAGGCTTTGGGGAAAGCACAGCTTAAATAAGCTGCTCAAGAACAGATTGAGGTTAGTCTGTTCTGGGGAGGATCTCTGCTCGGGGGTGAATCCTGGGAGATAAAAAGGATTCTAAGGTTGGGAGGACTGGTCATGGTGGAGGTGTGCATGTATAAATTTGGAGATATCTGTAAGTCTGTGTTAATCATATCCCTGTTTTTATGAAATGATGATGTTATATTCCTTTACTCAATTTATGAAATTGTGATATGATATTCCTTTATGCAATTTATGAAATTGTGATGTTATAGGCTTTTATGAAATTTATGAAGTTGTGATGTTATAGTACATTATGTAATGTATGAATTGTTATGTTAGGTTGCATTTTGCAACTGTTAGATGGATTCATGGTTCAGTAACTTATGTAATTTCAACTACAGCTATTGACAGAAGGGACAAATGGTTGGGTGTAGAGATGAGTACATTGAAATAATGAGGTTTGAGATGATAGATCAATTGAGTAGCCAATATAATAACTATGGATAGGTATAGATGGCTATCCTTTAAAGGAGTATTTAATTTCTGGGTGTATAAACAGAAGATGTTAACCAGCCAGTACCCATGAACATTAAGTTCCAAATAAATTAATCTATCATAACAACACTGATGGCACAGAATTCACTATGATCAATAACAAAAAGTAGGGAACAACAACCCTCAGCTGTGTCACAATGAAAAGAATTGTAAAAATTTGAATTTATAGTATTCTATTAAATGTAATGGTACACATATGGAGGTAGCAGTTGAATCCTAACTAAGTACGAAGATTAATAATAGGGATTCTAAACTATCCAGTTCAATATTCTCTCCCTCCATTTGAGTGAAGCAAGAGGAGCTGTTTCCTAGTTCCCCCTGGAACAGTTGAATCTGTACAAAAAAAATATCACATGTTGAATGTCTATAACAGTCAAATAAGGGGGAAAAAGCCTATTGCAAAATCTATTGTGTAATAACAGTCTGTGTGAAGGAAGATTGTAAGCATGTGTAAAATACCATTACAGAGCATCTGGTTACCATCCATAGAACTACTGGGGAAGTAGTGGAGCAATGGTGGTGAACTACGTAGAGATAGATGTATGCGAGGAGGCCTACATCTATACTTCGATGCTGAAACTTTAACATATTGAACATATTAGCAGGCCGGCAAACTGGGAAGTTGGATTAAGGGCCTAGTGATCATCCTGCACAGAAAACCTGAGACATGCAAGGTAAAATATGTAGGTATATAAGTCTACTATATGAACTGAGAAGAGGGGAGGTTAAGCCAAAAAAAAAAAACCCTCATGGAAATTCTTGTACTCCAGGGCTGTCTGTAGGTATTGAAAAGAATCTAAACCCCAGATAACAGTCTGCATTGTGGCTGTTGCAGTATAAAAATTTTAATTGTTATCGACGCAGAAAGCGGAGAATGTTAAGTTATGTTATATGGGTAGCACTCATCGTAGGGGTGATGAATATAGACCTATTAGGAATATAGACCTTAAGAGAGACCTGTTGAATCTCATTCGGAGTAAAATGAAATAATTTTAGAAGAGGAGTTAAGAATTTTAGGAAGAGTAAACATGAGGATGAAGTATAACGGATGTTATTAAATAATAACATAATCCTATGAAAAAAGAAAAATGGGTTTGGGAGGCGTGACAAATGGTATCGGAGCAAAGTTCAAAAATTGGGCAAGATATGTGCTCACAAAGAAACGGTTAACTGTTATAAATTTTATGAGTATTAAAAATATTACTTCAAGTATACAATTATCTTGGATATACTTTCAGGCATACATGTAACAGGAGGTTGGTCAATTGCAGAATTTGGTATGTTCTGAAAATTTTCATTTCTCTATGTTATGATGGTATGAATTAGCTACCAAAAAAAAAAAAACTGAAGAAAAATTGCTTGATTCTGGTAGTACTACATTTAACAGAGTTCATAACAAGGTAACCACCTTCCCGAATCTGTTTATTTGTAGACTAGAATTCTGTAGAACAGAAACTCCAGAACCTCTAAAACAGAGTCGGTTTAAATCTGCAGTCACTGGACCTCTACAAGAGGATAAGTTTTGTTATGTTCCTGTAGACACCAAACTGATATAATTTATTTAGTTGCATGCTATAGAAACATTATAATAGTACTGAAATATACATGGCAGGTAGCAGAAAGTAATAAATTAAGATTTTTTTTAGAATGTAAAGTAGGGATCTGAACATTCTAATATTTATAACATTTATAGATTTCCTGTATGAGAATTCTAGCATTTATAATGATACTAGAAAACGGAAATTTTACTCTCTAGAATTTTGATAGGATGCAGAAGTGGAAGTTGAGAGTATGACTATGGAACATGTAGTTATGGATCCCTAGAAAAAAAATTCCAAAGTAAAATCTTCCTTCATAGAAAAATTTTGAGCATATTATGTTCTTAATTTACTTTCTAGCCATTGAATGATATGGTATAGCTATAGATGTACAGACAAGATAAATGAATAATGTCCAAGGAACTATGGTATACATGCATATGCAAGACAAAAACAAATAAAAATTTTTATATACTTCATGTATCCCAAATTAAGGTATGTAGACATTGATATATGTATCGAATACTTACAGGAGCCAAACCCAACATATATATTCATAAAAGTGAAATGGATTCGAGCAAGTGAACGCGGCCATGACCTTATACTTAATTTTAATTATGATATATATAAGTAATGAAATAAAACAGTGGAGTTATACCCCGACCTAGGGTCAAGGTAATGATGTGGGTCGAAAACGAACTAACCAGTACAACATATCGGTGGCGCCGATAGAGGGACAGTAGTTTAATCAGTCTTCTGATTAGTATACGCACCAACTATGGTCAATGACAAACCAGAATTAAAAACGCAAGTTTCTGTTCAACGTAAATTACAGATCTACGAATTGACAAAAAAACGAAATAAACAGGGTAAGTGGCGCTCCCTCTCCGAGACGCCATCATGAAATAGATGAGTATAAATAGTTTTACGAGCAGGCCGCGCGGAGGGCTGGAGTAATTACGCATATGAGAATAAAAGCAAATAAAACAGAGTTCGGGCATTGCTCTGTAACTCACCAGAGATTAGAAAGCGTAAATAAATTAGAAATGAATAACATCATAACACGAAATAATTAAAGAATCACCCCACTCTGTCCCATAGCATCGGTGAACTATGTTAAAGGAAGATCCGTGCTATCGCTCATTAATTCATATTATACTTCTCGTACATGGTAATGACTTAAAACCAGAACAACCAGGCATATAAATATATATGTAAATTAAATCTATGTTGTGTAGAACTATCCATAGTAATCATAACGAAGACGTGTATAACGAAATAAAAGTCCAACAGGGGCATCATACATCCCCGTGAATATGAATGGCGTTTAAGACATTATGAAATCTACAGAACCGCTAAGTTAAAAACCCTACGACTCCATTTCAATTTCTTCAGTAACAACTTCCCCTTTTCCGGGACAACGAATAAATTTTCGATGGCGCACGATGAAGTTAGATGTACCGTAAATATCGTTAGGGACGCATACTCAAGATAAGAAGTTACTTAACGGGGTTAAACTGAAAGAATAGGGAAGGTATTTGCAAGTCTCACAGACAAGACAGAGGTAAAATCAGGAGCGCCATACGCGGGGAAACCCATAAACCCTGCAGAAAACATTGAGGTTAGCCGAAGAAAAAAAAAATGATGATAATCATAGAAGTATGAAATTCACAACCTCTGCAGCACATATACGCTGAAATAAATGGAAATCTTATGCTTAAACAAGACGTTGAACTACTTCTTAAGGTTAAACGCAGATCACTGTAAATATAAAATCTCAGGGAGCGAACAGAGATCGATAACACCTAACACGCAATTTGTAGCGGCCTCCATTCCTGTTTGAGTAAATCTGTGAACCGGAAACCCTGCACCAGCGAAAGAAAAAGTAAGACAATATAACCAGGAGAAAAATCATAAAACTAAGGGTAGGGAAAGTTCAACAGGAATAGCGAGAGACTTCTAACCCTATGATAACACGAATACCGGTTATGCCTCCCATAATCCTTCAGTAGACCGAACGCAATGACTTTTGGGAAGAAACACGGGTTAATAAGGGGATGGAAATACCCTAGCACGCAAATCAGGGTACGTACTGGAAAAGAGGATTTCATTATCACTCTGCAGACCCGCGATTTCCTGAAATCCCCAGAAGGATTTAGAAAATCAAGCCGAGCGGTGGTCAGGACAATTGTCTGTAAGTTTAATAGTAAGTGAGTCTGTCCAAGGTACCTGGCCAGTGAAAACTCTGCTAATTCATAGCGTGTAGAAAACGAAAGGACCCTTCCTGTCTACGCTGGCTGTGCGTTGGGGTCTCTCGTGTCAGGAGGTGTGGTACCGCTTTCACCAGAAGCCATTGTAGTTCTGAACCAGCAACATGGTTAACGTGTCAACCGTGAGCCGGAGGCGAAAAGCGACAGAGACGCGTGCAGAAGTGTCACTCCAAAAGTCGGATCTCGATTGTACCCACTCTTCTCCTTTCCGGCCCGCAACCTGTCCTGCAATCATGAGACGGCACGTCGATTAACCTTGATAGATGATATCGAGGAAAAAAAAATATATATATATATAACACACGAAGCCAGGAAACATAAATTTAATCCGGTTAGGGTTTGAAGGAGCGAGGAGAATAGTTTAAAAGGAAAAATAATCCCATCACGGCCACATAAGCAGGTGCAGACCGTAACCTGTATAGTTTAGTGGAAAACGCAACTAGTTCATCCGGCAACACATAAGAGTACTGGTTGTTCATGGGCGAGGACCAGTGGATTTCCACTCAATACACATAATCGTAAGTCAACAAAAAAATTGAACTAGCACGTGAACGGTTATATATATATATGTTTTGGAAACTGTATACATAGAATTTGTTAAAGCTGTATGTATATAGATTGAAGGTTATATATATCTAGATTCATATATGTATAGGTCGGATATCTAAGAAAAAAAAAAAAAGGGGGTATCGAGCCTTTAATATATCACTTCCGAAGCCAAAACGAGATAATTATGGGTAAACAGATTTGTATAGAAGAATATGAAAAATAGAAAACTTTGAGGATGATTGGGAGCAAAGGAATTTTGAAGGAATGCTCAAGGTAAATAAAATTTTATATATATAATGTGATAGTTCTTAAGTTAATATCGCCAAGGAATTTGGCATGCAAAATAATTTATAAAAATAAAGGGGTCGAGCCTATATATGTTAGATCTATCTATAGTTCCTTATTATAACTTCTTACCCTATTCCTAGATATATAGGTTTATATGTATGCATCCAATTTTTGTTTATGAATGGAGAAAAATCATATATGCCATTTCTTGAAATGTTTATTCATAGTTTATAAGCGGTTATCCATGAAATTTCTATTGACATATATATATATCGGTTGAAAATTATCATAGTTAGAATTAGTATAGCCTTTTTACTTGATTTGTATGTCCTTCCCATTATGAACAATTAAAGGAAATTTTCCTTATGGTGTTTCCTTTATTTAAATTTAGTACAAATGGCAATTTCAAATGTTATTCTTTCAAATATATGTATATATGCTTATACTTTAAGAAGTAAGTGAGGTTAGTGAACAACCATGTCTCACAATAGAATTATGGTTATACTATGGAAGAGTAAAGGAACCTCATTTTTTTAATATTATAACGATATATATAAATGTAAATATAGGGTGTGAAGACATATAAGTGTCCCATATTAATTTCGATATGAGTATTCATTAATCATGGGAATAGAAGGGAAGCCCTCGTATAAAAAAAAAATATATATGTGGTATAATTGTAAGTGATATATGTAGGTATATCTGGTATGCAGGTATAAAAAGAAAAGGGATGACTGAACCTAAGATCTACACTTATACAATTACCCTTTTAAATAATATATGGTGGAAAAATGTGGTGGATTTTATATATATGATGGAGTTTATATATTGTGGATTATATATATATAGAGTGGTTCTATATATATATGAAAAAGAGTGGATTTAATGATAGGAAATATAATGGTTCATATAAAAGGGATTATTTTAAATTATGTGTAATATATATATGGTAGCACTCTCAAAAAGGCTTTGAACTTATATATGAATATATATAAATATAGGGATATATATATATATTCATATGTTCATCAAATTAATATTGCTAAGGCTATATATATATCATACATATATATATATATATCATGGTTACTTATACAATAAGGTTTGGAAATATATATGATATATATACAAACCTAGTGGATATATATATACATGCTCATGAGAGGTATATTGCCCAATGTTTGAGATGCAAGTAGTATATGAGTAAGTGGAAATTGTATCCTATAAATAAGGCAGGTATACTGCCATAAAAGAAAAGAGGATTGAAGTACATGTGTTAATTACAATTAAATGGTTGATTTAGTAATTGTGGAACCATTACATGGAGTTAGGCATGAAGGAATAAAAGGGATAAATTGAAAATTTCCTGATGACTTACTTAAGGAAGAATATTCTTGTAATAGTGGAAGAATGACTTCCTAATTAATTATTTATAATAATGGAAATAAAGTATATTTTCAAATTCGTATATTTATGGGTTTCTTTTGTTAGAAAGCATGAAAGATTTATGGGTTGCTTTTGTTAGAAAAAAAATAGAATGCTTTTATGCAATAGAAAAGAAGGAATTCTTTTATGACTCAGGAAAAAGTTGAAGTACTTTTATGATTTATGAAATCTTTCCCATTTTAAGCTGATGAGTCTTTGAAAAAGGGGAAACTGTGTCAAATTCAATTTTGGCATTAACAAGTATTGATATTATAAATGTGATGAATTATAGAAATTTCATTTATCACTAGAAAAGGAAACATGAATTCTCACTATAAAAATTTTTTTTGGTGCAAATTTTATTAAAGTTAAATTTCTTGAGTCTTAAATTCAAAGACAGAGAAATGATGTGAAATCATACAGCTGTATTTTGGACTTGGGTGGGGGAAACCCATCAGTTCCAAAATTGTTCACTTAAGTTTTGAACGAGTGGATATCATTTCATGTGAGAGGTAAGCATGGAATGGTAGAGATTTTTAAGGAATCTAGTTGTTACTAATTAAATTAAGTAACTAACAAAAGAAACAATGAAAAGATACTAGAAGTACAATTATAAAATGAGCAAGAGTAAGCATAACCATGCATGTGATCCAATTATTTTCTCTCATTTATGTGTACTAATGAAAAATTTGAGAAATTGTTTAGCCAAGTGTGTAACAGGAAATTGGGCACTCTGGAAACAAAGAGGAAAAAGGTGGAGATAAATCACCTAGAAAATCCAGAAAAGCTGAACTGAACCAAGTGGTGCGAGGAAAGAATCTCACTGCAAAACAAGGAAGGATAAGTAGTGTATTAAAAGTACACTAAACTATTATGAATCTGAACGGTTTGATTAATAATTGAATGGCTTAAGTTATTGAAATGCAGAATGCTGTTGTGAATTATCAATTATATGTACCTGATCTTACTTACATTGGTATGAATTGTGGACAGAGAAACCAGGATAAAAGATCTTCCATACAGACTTCTTGCAAAGAAGTAGGAAGAAAACCAACTACATAAGGCATCAGTAAATAGAGTGGAGGCAGGAGAATACTCCGCTGGAAACTAATGGCTTATATATTAGCCCTGCCCTTGCTTATTAAATTTCCTGATATATTTCATGTCTCCTTGTTGGAAAGGAAACGTTATAATTTTTGTACATGATGCTTCTCACATGATTGATTTGAATGGTGGTCTAGGTGGAACCAGAAGAGGAATTTCCTTCCAGAGTCGCCTCAAAGATGAAAGCGAGAAGGAATTGAATTGCGAAAATGACCAGTAGCTAGAGTAAAGATGCAGCGGAGCACTTTACTGCTGAAAAGCTACATGGAACAGAGAAGCTAAGATGATGGAAAAGCATTCATAATTGAGTTCAAAATGAACTAAGTCGATAGTTGTCAACACCGAGGACGGTGTTTATTTTCAGAGGGGGAATATGTAACACCCCCAAGTTCTATGCTTTTCAAATTTGACATTTGAACATACATCCATAAGGGAGTGGACCCCAATGGATAATTGTTATGTGGATATGGTTAAATACTTAATTATGAAAAATAAATAAAATATTGTGCATGCACTATGACCAGATGAGAAAGTGAGATCACATGCCTAATCCATGAGGTAATGGAAAAGGAAAAAGACTTTCCCAAAATCTTTCAAAAATCCTTGAAAGAAATTATTTCTAATTTAGATTTTTGAGGAAAAAATCTAAATTTCCCCAATGAAGAGGAGTAGTTGGGAAGAGGTGAGAAAAAGCTGGAAAAGCTGAGGAAAAGCTTAAAGCGGCTTTAAAGAGTCCCAAAATGGGAAGCCTAGGCTAAACAGGAATAAAGCATCCTGAAATTCTGGACGCAGAATTGGAAACAGGCTTGGGGAAAGCACAGCTTAAATAAGCTGCTCCAGAACAGATTGAAGTTAGTCTTTTCTGGGGAGGATCTCTGCTTGGGGGTGAATCCTGGGAGATAAAGAGGATTCTAAGGTTGGGAGGACTGGTCATGGTAGAGGTGTGCATGCATAAGTTTGGAGATATCTGTAAGTCTGTGTTAATCACATCCCTGTTTTATGAAATTGTGATGTTATATTCCTTTACTCAATTTATGAAATTGTGATATGATATTCCTTTATGCAATTTATGAAATTGTGATGTTATAGGCTTTTATGAAATTTATGAAGTTGTGATGTTATAGTACATTATGTAATATATGAATTGCTATGTTAGGTTGTATTTTGCAACTGTTAGAGGGATTAATGGTTCAGTAACTTCTGTAATTGCAACTACAGCTATTGACAGTAGAGACAAATGGTTGAGGGTAGAGATGAGTACATTGTAATAATGATGGTTGAGAGGATAGATTAATTGAGCAGCCAATATAATAACCATGTATAGGTATAGATGGCTATCTTCTAACGGAGTATTTAATTCTGTGTGTATAAACAGAAGATGTTAACAAATCAGCACCCACAAACATTAAGTTTCAAATCAATTAATCTATCATAACAATACTGATGGCACAGAATTCACTGTGATCAATAACAGAAAGTAGGGAACAACAACCCTCAGCTGTGTCACAATGGAAAGAATTGTAAAAATTAGAATTTACAGTATTCTATTAAATGTAATGGTACACATATGGAGGTAGCAGTTGAATCCTAACTAAGTACGAGGATTAATAATAGGGATTCTAAACTATCCAGTTCAATATTCTCTCCCTCCATTGGAGTGAAGCAAGAGGAGCTGTTTCCTAGCTCCCCCTGGAACAGTTGAATCTGTACAAAAAAATATCACACATGTTGAATGTCTATAACAGTCAAATAAGGGGGAAAAAGCCTATTGAAAAATCTATTGTGTAATAACAGTCTGTGTGAAGGAAGATGTAAGCATGTGTAAAATACCGTGAACAGAGCATCTGGTTACCATCCATAGAACTACTGGGGAAGTAGTGGAGCAATGGTGGTGAACTACGTAGAGATAGATGTATGCGAGGAGGCCTACATCTATACTTCGATGCTGAAACTTTAACATATTGAACATATTAGCAGGCCGGAAAACTGGGAAGTTGATTAAGGGCCTAGTGATCATCCTGCACAGAAAACCTGAGACATGCAAGGTAAAATATGTAGGTATATAAGTCTACTATATGAACTGAGAAGAGGGGAGGTTAAGCCCAAAAATCCTCATGGAAATTCTTGTATTCCAGGGCTGTCTGTAGGTACTGAAAAGAATCTAAACCCCAAATAACAGTCTGCATTGTGGCTGATGCAGTATAAAAAATTTTAATTGTTATCGATGCAGAAAGCGGAGAATGTTAAGCTATGTTATATGGGTAGCACTCATCGTAGGGGTGATGAATATAGACCTATTAGGAATATAAACCTTAAGAGAGACCTGTTGAATCTCATTCGGAGTAAAATAAAATAATTTTAGAAGAGGAGTTAAGAATTTTAGGAAGAGTAAACATGAGGATGAAGTATAATGGATGTTATTAAATAATAACATAATCCTATGGGAAAAAAAAATGGGTTTGGGAGGCATGACAAATGGTATCGGAGCAAAGTTCAAAAATTGGGCAAGATATGTGCTCACAAAGAAATGGTTAACTGTTATAAATTTTATGAATATTAAAAATATTACTTCAAGTATACAATTATCTTGGATATACTTTCAGGCGTACATGTAACAGGAGGTTGGTCAATTGCAGAATTTGGTATGTTCTGAAAAATTTCATTTCTCTATGTTATGATGGTATGAATTAGCGACAAAAAAAAAAAAAAAACTGAAGAAAAATTGCTTGATTCTGGTAGTACTACATTTAACAGAGTTCATAACAAGGTAACCACCTTCCCGAATCTGTTTAGTTGTAGACTAGAATTCTGTAGAACAGAAACTCCAGAACCTCTAAAACAGAGTCGGTTTAAATCTGCAGTCACTGGACCTCTACAGAGGATAAGTTTTGTTATGTTCCTGTAGACACCAAACTGATATAATTTATTTAGTTGCATGCTATAGAAACATTATAATAGTACTGAAATATACATGGCAGGTAGCAGAAAGTAATAAATTAAGATTTTTATAATGTAAAGTAGGGATCTGAACATTCTAATATTTATAACATTTATAGATTTCCTGTATGAGAATTCTAGCATTTATAATGATACTAGAAAATGGAAATTTTACTCTCTAGAATTTTGATAGGATGCAGAAGTGGAAGTTGAGAGTATGACTATGGAACATGTAGTTATGGATCCCTAGAAAAAAAATTCCAAAGTAAAATCTTCCTTCATAGAAAAATTTTGAGCATATTATGTTCTTAATTTAGTTTCTAGCCATTGAATGATATGGTATAGCTATAGATGTATAGCCAAGATAAATGAATAATGTCCAAGGAACTATGGTATACATGCATATGCAAGACAAAAACAAATAAAATTTTTTATATACTTCATGTATCCCAAATTAAGGTATGTAGGCCTTGATATATGTATCGAATACTTACACGAGCCAAACCCAACATATATATTCATAAAAGTGAAATGGATTCGAGCAAGTGAACGCGGCCATGACCTTATACTTAATTTTAATTATGATATATATAAGTAATGAAATAAAACAGTGGAGTTATACCCCGACCTAGGGTCAAGGTAATGATGTGGGTCGAAAACGAACTAACCAGTACAACATATCGGTGGCGCCGATAGAGGGACAGTAGTTTAATCAGTCTTCTGATTAGTATACGCACCAACTATGGTCAATGACAAACCAGAATTAAAAACGCAAGTTTCTGTTCAACGTAAATTACAGATCTACGAATTGACAAAAAAACGAAATAAACAGGGTAAGTGGCGCTCCCTCTCCGAGACGCCATCATGAAATAGATGAGTATAAATAGTTTTACGAGCAGGCCGCGCGGAGGGCTGGAGTAATTACGCATATGAGAATAAAAGCAAATAAAACGGAGTTCGGGCATTGCTCTGTAACTCACCAGAGATTAGCAAGCGTAAATAAATTAGAAATGAATAACATCATAACACGAAATAATTAAAGAATCACCCCACTCTTTCCCATAGCATCAGTGAACTATGTTACACCGGAGATCTGTGCTCTCGGCCATTAATTCGTATTATACTTCTCAGACATGGTAACAGCCGAAAACCAAAAACAACCAGGCATATATAAATATATATATGTAAATTAAATCTATGATGTGTAGAACTATCCATAGTAATCATAACGAAGACGTGTATAACGAAATAAAAGTCCAACAGGGGCATCATACATCCCCGTGAATATGAACGGCATTTAAGACATTATGAAATCTACAGAACCGCTAAGTTAAAAACCCTACGACTCCATTTCAATTGCTTCAGTAACAACTTCCCCTTTTCCGGGACAACGAATAAATTTTCGATGGCGCACGATGAAGTTAGATGTACCGTAAATATCGTTAGGGACGCATACTCAAGATAAGAAGTTACTTAACGGGGTTAAACTGAAAGTTGGAAAACTGAAATAATAGGGAAGGTATTTGCAAGTCTCACAGACAAGACAGAGGTAAAATCAGGAGCGCCATACGCGGGGAAACCCATAAACCCTGCAGAAAACATTGAGGTTAGCCGAAGAAAAAAAAAATGATGATAATCATAGAAGTATGAAATTCACAACCTCTGCAGCACATATACGCTGAAATAAATGGAAATCTTATGCTTAAACAAGACGTTGAACTACTTCTTAAGGTTAAACGCAGATCACTGTAAATATAAAATCTCAGGGAGCGAACAGAGATCGATAACACCTAACACGCAATTTGTAGCGGCCTCCATTCCTGTTTGAGTAAATCTGTGAACCGGAAACCCTGCACCAGCGAAAGAAAAAGTAAGACAATATAACCAGGAGAAAAATCATAAAACTAAGGGTAGGGAAAGTTCAACAGGAATAGCGAGAGACTTCTAACCCTATGATAACACGAATACCGGTTATGCCTCCCATAATCCTTCAGTAGACCGAACGCAATGACTTTTGGGAAGAAACACGGGTTAATAAGGGGATGGAAATACCCTAGCACGCAAATCAGGGTACGTACTGGAAAAGAGGATTTCATTATCACTCTGCAGACCCGCGATTTCCTGAAATCCCCAGAAGGATTTAGAAAATCAAGCCGAGCGGTGGTCAGGACAATTGTCTGTAAGTTTAATAGTAAGTAAGTCTGTCCAAGGTACCTGGCCAGCGAAAACTCTGCTAATTCATAGCGTGTAGAAAACGAAAGGACCCTTCCTGTCTACACTGGCTGTGCGTTGGGGTCTCTCGTGTCAGGAGGTGTGGTACCGCTTTCGCCAGAAGCCATTGTAGTTCTGAACCAGCAACATGGTTAACGTGTCAACCGTGAGCCGGAGGCGAAAAGCGAGAGAGACGCGTGCAGAAGTGTCACTCCAAAAGTCGGATCTCGATTGTACCCACTCTTCTCCTTTCCGGCCCGCAACCTGTCCTGCAATCACGAGACGGCACGTCGATTAACCTTGATAGACGATATCGGGGAAAAAAAAATATATATATATATAACACACGAAGCCAGGAAACATAAATTTAATCCAGTTAGGGTTTGAAGGAGCGAGGAGAATAGTTTAAAAGGAAAAAGAATCCCATCACGGCCACATAAGCAGGTGCAGACCGTAACCTGTATAGTTTAGTGGAAAACGCGACTAGTTCATCTGGCAACACATAAGAGTACTCGTTGTTCATGGGCGAGGACCAGTGGATTTCCACTCAATACACATAATCGTAAGTCAACAAGAAAATTGAACTAGCACGTGAACGGTTATATATATATATGTTTTGGAAATTGTATACTTAGAATTTGTTAAAGCTGTATGTATATAGATTGAAGGTTATATATATCTAGATTCATATATGTATAGGTCGGATATCTAAGAAAAAAAAAAAAGGGGGTATCGAGCCTTTAATATATCACTTCCGAAGCCAAAACGAGATAATTATGGGTAAACAGATTTGTATAGAAGAATATGAAAAATAGAAAACTTTGAGGATGATTGGGAGCAAAGGAATTTTGAAGGAATGCTCAAGGTAAATAAAATTTTATATATATAATGTGATAGTTCTTAAGTTAATATCGCCAAGGAATTTGGCATGCAAAATAATTTATAAAAATAAAGGGGTCGAGCCTATATATGTTAGATCTATCTATAGTTCCTTATTATAACTTCTTACCCTATTCCTAGATATATAGGTTTATATGTATGCATCCAATTTTTGTTTATGAATGGAGAAAAATCATATATGCCATTTCTTGAAATGTTTATTCATAGTTTATAAGCGGTTATCCATGAAATTTCTATTGACATATATATATATCGGTTGAAAATTATCATAGTTAGAATTAGTATAGCCTTTTTACTTGATTTGTATGTCCTTCCCATTATGAACAATTAAAGGAAATTTTCCTTATGGTGTTTCCTTTATTTAAATTTAGTACAAATGGCAATTTCAAATGTTATTCTTTCAAATCTATATATATATGCTTATACTTTAAGAAGTAAGTGAGGTTAGTGAACAACCATGTCTCACAATAGAATTACGGTTATACTATGGAAGAGTAAAGGAACCTCATTTTTTTTAATATTATAACGATATATATAAATGTAAATATAGGGTGTGAAGACATATAAGTGTCCCATATTAATTTCGATATGAGTATTCACTAATCATGAGAATAAAAGGGAAGCCCTAGTATAAAAAAAAAAAAAAAAAAAATATAGGTGGTATAATTGTAAGTGATATATGTAGGTATATCTGGTATGCAGGTATAAAAAGAAAAGGGGATGACTGAACCTAAGATCTACACTTATACACTTACCCTTTTAAATAATATATGGTGGAAAAATGTGGTGGAGTTATATATATGATGGAGTTTATATATTGTGGATTATATATATATGGAGTGGTTCTATATATATATGAAAAAGAGTGGATTTAATGATAGGAAATATAATGGTTAAAAAAAAAAAAAAAAAAAAAGAAGAAGGATTATTTTAAATTATGTGTAATATATATATGGTAGCATTTTAAAAAAAAAAAGCTTTGAATTTATATATGAATATATATAAATATGGGGATATATATATATATTCATATGTTCATAAAATTAATATTGCTAAGGCTATATATATATATATATATATATATATATATATATATATCATGGTTACTTATACGATAAGGTTTGGAAATATATATGATATATACAAACCTAGTGGATATATATATACATGCTCATGAGATGTATATTGCCCAAGGCTTGAGATGTAAGTAGTATATGAGTAAGTGGAAAATGTATTCCATAGATAAGGCCTGTATACTGCTATAAAAGAAAAGAAGATTGAAGTACAAGTTTTAATTACAATTAAATGGTTGATTTAGTAACTGTGGAACCATTACATAGAGTTAAGCATGAATGAATGAAAGGGTAAATTAAAATTTTCCTAATGAATTACTTAAGGAAGAATATTCTTGTGATAGTGGAAGAATGATTCTTAATTAGTTATTTATATTCTTCCAGTTGGTATATTTTATAAGTTTAGAGATAATGAGTAAAAGAATTGGAAAAAAATAAAATGGAGAAGTGATATTTCTCTCATAAGAAAAATAAAAAAATAAAAGCATGAGAGCTTTATGGGTTGCTTTTGGCTAGGAAAAAAAAATAGAATGCTTTTATGCATTAGAAAAGAAGGAATTCTTTTATAACTCAGGAAAAAGTTGGAATACTTTTATGATTTATAAAATCTTTTCCATTTTAAGTAATTCTATTTTAGTATATAAGTTGATGAGAGAAATAGAAGAGGGGAAACTCTATCAAATTTATTTTTGGCATTATCAAGTATTAATATTGGTGAAGGTGATGAATTATAGAAATTACACTAGAAAAGGAAACATGTATTCACACTATAAAAAAAATTTTGGTGCAAATTTTATTAAAGTTAAAATTCTTGAGTCTTAAATTCAAAGACAGAGAAATGATGTGAATCATTCAGCTACAAACCGAGAGAAAAGAGGATGAGCTGTAATTTGGACTTGGGTGTGGGGTAAACCCATCAGCTCCAAATTTGTTCACTTAAGTTTTGAACTAGTGGGTACAATTTCATGTGAGAGGTAGGCATGGAATTGTAGAGATTATTAATGAAACTAGTTGTTACTAATTAAATTAAGTAACTAACAAAAGAAACAATGAAAAGATACTAGAAGTACAACTATAAAATGAGCAAGGGTAAGCATAACCATGCATGTGATCCAATTGTTTTCTCTCATTTATGTGTACTAATGAAAAATTTGAGAAATTGTTTAGCCAAGTGTGTAACAGGAAATTGGTCACTCTGGAAACAAAGAGGAAAAAGGTGAAGATAAATCACCTAGAAAATCCAGAAAAGCTGAACTGAACCAAGTGGTGCGAGGAAAGAGTCTCACTGCAAAACAAGGAAGGATAAGTAGTGTACTAAAAGTACACTAAACTATTATGAATCTGAACGGTTTGATTAATAACTGAATGTCTTAAGTTATTGAAATGCAGAATGCTGTTGTGAATTATCAATTATATGTACCTGATCTTACTTACATTGGTATGAATTGTGGACAGAGAAACCAGAATAAAAGATATTCCATACAGACTTCTTGCAAAGAAGTAGGAAGAAAACCAAATGCATAAGGCATCAGTAAATATAGTGGAGGCAGGAGAATACTCTGCTAGAAACTAATGGCTTATACATTAGCCCTGCCCTTGCTTATTAAATTTCCTGATATATTTCATGTCTCCTTGTTGGAAAGGAAACGTTATAATTTTTGTACATGATGCTTCTCACATGATTGATTTGAAATGTGGTCCAGGTGGAACCAGAAGAGGAATTTCCTTCCAGAGTCGCCTCAAAGATGAAAGCTAGAAGGAATTGAATTGTGAAAACGAACAGTAGCTAGAGTAAAGGTGCAGTGGAGCACTTTACTGCTGAAAAGCTACATGGAACAAAGAAGCTAAGATGATGGAAAAGCATTCATAATTAAGTTAAAGATGAACTAAGTCGATAGTTTTCAACACCGAGGACGGTGTTTATTTTCAGAGGGGGAATATGTAACACCCCCAAGTTCTATGCTTTTCAAATTAGACATTTGAACATACATCCATAGGGGAGTGGACCCCAATGGATAATTGTTATGTGGATATGGTTAAATACTTAATTATGAAAAATAAATAAAATATTGTGCCTGCACTATGACCAGATGAGAAAGTGAGATCACATGCCTAATCCATGAGGTAATGGAAAAGGAAAAGACTTTCCCCAAATCTTTCAAAAATCCTTGAAAGAAATTATTTCTAATTTAGATTTTTGAGGAAAAATCTAAATTTCCCCCAATGAAGAGGAGTAGTTGGGAAGAGGTGAGAAAAAGCTGGAAAAGCTGAGGAAAAGCTTAAAGCAGCTTTAAAGAGTCCCAAAATGGGAAGCCTAGGCTAAACAGGAATAAAGCATCCTGAAATTCTGGACGCAGAATTGGAAACAGGCTTTGGGGAAAGCACAGCTTAAATAAGCTGCTCCAGAACAGATTGAAGTTAGTCTGTTCTGGGGAGGATCTCTGCTCGGGGGTGAATCCTGGGAGATAAAGAGGATTCTAAGGTTGGGAGGACTGGTCATGGTGGAGGTGTGCATGCATAAATTTGGAGATATCTGTAAGTCTGTGTTAATCATATCCCTATTTTTATGAAATGGTGATGTTATATTCCTTTACTCAATTTATGAAATTGTGATATGATATTCCTTTATGCAATTTATGAAGTTGTGATGTTATAGTACATTATGTAATGTATGAATTGTTATATTAGGTTGCATTTTGCAACTGTTAGATGGATTAATGGTTCAGTAACTTCTGTAATTGCAACCACAGCTATTGACAGTAGAGACAAATGGTTGAGTGTAGAGATGAGTACATTGTAATAATGATGGTTGAGATGATGGATTAATTGAGTAGCCAATATAATAACCATGTATAGATATAGATGGCTATCTTCTAAAGGAGTATTTAATTCTGTGTGTATAAACAGAAGATGTTAACAAATCGGTACCCACGAACATTAAGTTCCAAATAAATTAATCTATCATAACAATACTGATGGCACAGAATTCACTGTGATCAATAATAGAAAGTAGGGAACAACAACCCTCAGCTGTGTCACAATGGAAAGAATTGTAAAAATTAGAATTTACAGTATTCTATTAAATGTAATGGTACACATATGGAGGTAGCAGTTGAATCCTAACTAAGTACGAGGGTTAATAATAGGGATTCTAAACTATCCAGTTCAATATTCTCTCCCTCCATTTGAGTGAAGCAAGAGGAGCTGTTTCCTAGTTCCCCCTGGAACAGTTGAATCTGTACAAAAAAAATATCACACATGTTGAATGTCTATAACAGTCAAATAAGGGGGAAAAAGCCTATTGAAAAATCTATTGTGTAATAACAGTCTGTGTGAAGGAAGATTGTAAGCATGTGTAAGATACCATGAACAGAGCATCTGGTTACCATCCATAGAACTACTGGGGAAGTAGTGGGGCAATGGTGGTGAACTACGTAGAGATAGATGTATGCGAGGAGGCCTACATCTATACTTCAATGCTGAAACTTTAACATATTGAATATATTAGCAGGCCGGCAAACTGGGAAGTTTGATTAAGGGCCTAGTGATCATCCTGCACAGAAAACCTGAGACATGCAAGGTAAAATATGTAGGTATATAAGTCTACTATATGAACTGAGAAGAGGGGAGGTTAAGCCAAAAAAAAAAAACCCTCATGGAAATTCTTGTACTCCAGGGCTGTCTGTAGGTACTGAAAAGAATCTAAACCCCAGATAACAGTTTGCATTGTGGCTGTTGCAGTATAAAAATTTTAATTGTTATCGACGCAGAAAGCTGAGAATGTTAAGTTATGTTATATGGGTAGCACTCATCGTAGGGGTGATGAATATAGACCTATTAGGAATATAGACCTTAAGAGAGACCTGTTGAATCTCATTCGGAGTAAAATGAAATAATTTTAGAAGAGGAGTTAAGAATTTTAGGAAGAGTAAACATGAGGATGAAGTATAACGGATGTTATTAAATAATAACATAATCCTATGAAAAAAAAAAATGGGTTTGGGAGGCGTGACATTCTTGTTGCAGTGTAATAATATATGTCTTATATGTTTAGTCCCTCTAAGTTTGTTTTAGTACTTTGTGTCCGTGTGTGTTGAAATAAATGTTGAGGCATTAGGTATTTTGTCATGTAACAAGTCATGTGGCAGGCTATTGACAACATTGGTACCTCCAAATGCCCATTTGAACTCCTCCTTTTCTCATTTCATGGTTGCGCTCTTTATTACAGAATTCTCTCGAAACGCCCAATTGCGCTCTCCCTTTTCTCATTTCATTGTTGGGCTATTTGTTACAACATTGGCCTCTTCAAACTCCAAATTGAGCTCCTTCTCTTGTCATTTCATAGCTGCTCTCTTTATTAGTCATTAACCTTTTCTCATTTCATGGCTGCTCTCTTTATTATTAATTAACCTTACGACAGAGAAACAATAGGTTATGTATGCCTTTTAATTTGGTTCTTCACACATAGAGTAGCCCTAAACCCGGCCTGTTCGTGCAGCCTCCAAAGAGTCAGATGCTGGAGAGCGAGATCTGATCTCACTATCCCCAAATAGTGAGATCCTCGAGAGCGAGATGTGATCTGACTATCCCCAAATAGTCACATGCTCTAGAGCTGAGAGATCTGACTATCCCCAAATAGTTAGATGCTCGGGACCGAGATCTTATGCTTATGATCCTATGAGAAGGTGGCTGAGTCACTTGATAAGCACTGCCAAAAACCTGCATATATAGAGACACCCTACAGAGCTAGATTTAAACAATGTTGAGAAAGGCCGGACCCTTTTTGTTGATTGTGCAATTCAAAAGAGATATCTGGAAGAAACTTGAGATGTAGAGATTCCAGTGGTAGGGCTTAGGAGGAAAGAAGCTAGCTAGATAGCTGCATAGCTGGAATTGTACTCCGTTCAAAGAACATTAGATTTAATTGGAATATTATTTAATTTAATTAGACTTTGAAAAAAGCATCATAGTTTCCCGCCCCATAAAGAACATGGCTCTGTGCTCAATACAATACGAAGCCACATCGGAAGCCTAGCATACCCAAATATACTCGAAACCAATGCCTCGACTGAAATAGAGTTTGCGGTGGACTTCATATGTATCTTGACCAGTAGTGTACTTGTAAGAGTTGAGGACTTCAAATGTATCTTTGTTACTTGTTTCTTTATTAAACCAAATTCTGCTCCAATGTCCATCTTTCGCATGCCTAGTTGTCATCCTTCCACTTTCATGTCACGCATCTTTGTTATTATCCATACACTTTCACATCAGGCCTCTTTGTTGTTATCCTTACACTTTCATGCCTAGCCTCTTTGATATAGATATATATATATATATATACAATTCTACCAAGTATAACCTGCTATATATATCCTGTTAAATCAATTCTAGCAATTATTGCGTGGTGCAACACCTGTTTTTCAATACTCATCCCCTGTTCATCGATGAAAAGAATCCCCTGTTCATTAATGTGTTTAGAAGCCAGCAGGAAGTGAACATTGGTTAGTTGTCAAGCAGAAGTCATAACTGGTTATGAGATGAACCCTTCACTCTTGCGCATGCATGCGCAGTCCCAAAACACAACACGGGCAATCAGAATGTCATGATGATGAGATAAAACAGTCATAAGCCATCTCCTACAACCAGTTTCACGTGGAATTCACGTGGAAACTCTGATGTAATCAAAGATTCATTTTCCTCTCCATTATTAATTACCTAGTTTTATTTTTTAATTATATCACAAGGTGTTTTAGCTTTCAGCGTTTATTTATTTTGTTGAAGTTTCCAATGTAACACAAAGATTCCTTTTTGCTCACTATTATTAAACAGGTGGTTTTATTAATTATATCACAAGGTGTTTTCGCTTTCATTGTTTTTTTTAAGTTTACAATGTAACATTTGAAATATATTTACCAGGAATCACTCTAATCTATTTAGAATTTCTAAAATAAAAATATATTTTTTTACCTTATATTTCATTATGATTAGTTATTCATTAATTATATGTGTTTTTTAACATGCAATTCTTAAATTTAGGTGTTATTATATAAAATTTGCAAATTATATTATATTATATTTATATTTTTTTCTTAATATTTTTTACCTATTTTGGCTTTATATAATATTTCTCATACATTATGGGTTTATATAATATGCATTTTCTTTATGAAATTTGTATTTGATTATGTTACAAGTTGTTAGGAAGTGTCTGTATATTATATTATATACTAACAATATCATTTCATGTTGTATGTTGCAAAAAATTTATCAATACTGAAGTTGCTCCGCGAAGACATTATCTACTTTTATTTTTTGTAATGTTATAATTAGAAAAAGTTGTATATATATTTTTGTTTAGATGGGCCCATCAAAAAATGTACATGAACACAAACTATCATTAATAAAAGGAGTAGGCTCTTCCTTTTGTTTTGGAGGGGAATTCAACCCCTCCAAAAGGCTCTTAGGATGGTTAAATTGTAACCCTCCTTTGAGTTGTGTTCCTTGTGTTCATGGTTTTCCCTATCTTTAGTTTATAGTAACTCCAATATGCAAAAACTAAAATATATCATTTATTATAATAATAATTTAGAAACATGTTTTAAACATCTTGCCAACACACACAAAAATGGAAAAATCACTTTTACTCACTTAAATCACTTAACATTTTTTCAATGTTTTAAACATCTTACCCACACACACAAATTGTAAAATCACTCTTATTCACATAAATCACTTAACATTTTTACAATATTCTATGCATCTTCCCAACGTGCACATAACTATCAAAATGACTCTTATTCACATATATTATATAACAATTATAACCTATTTATTTTATTTTTATTTTTGATTTTTTTAATTATTTTTATTTTTATTTTTATTTTTCTTTTAATTATATATTTTTATTATATATATATATATAAAATAAATATTATTTTATATTTACATTGATATTGAAATTAGATATGAATATATTATTTAGAGAATTTGTAGATATTTAAATGTTTTTATTATTTATTTGTATAATTTTATTATGTTTAAATGCTTGTGTATTGGTTTTATTACATATATATATTATTTTTATTAGTTGCATTTTTATAGTTAAAATTTCTTTGTAGAGCATTTTATTTTAGTATGGATTAATAAATAGAATATCTACTTTCATATGATGTGTGTGAATATATTATTGAGAGTGATTTTATTTCTTCTATGTACTTCTCTATAATGTTTGTTTTTTTTTGTTTCTGAATGTCTCATTTTGTACTGTTTTGAGTATGGGTATGAATGTATTCTTTATGTGTATGAATGTGTTCTTTTCTACATTTGTATCTGTCCTGTTTACTTGTATTCTTTGTATGTGTATGAATGTATTCTTCATGTCTATGAAATTCTTCTTTACATTTGCATGTGTCTTGTTTAATTTTATTCTTTGTATGCGTATGAATCCGTTTTTTTTCTAGATTAGTATGTGTCTTGTTTACTTGTATTCTTTGTATGTGTATGAATGTATTCTTCATGTTTGTATGAATCTGTTCTTTGCTACATTTGTATGTGTCTTGTTACTTGTATTCTTTGTATGTCTATGAATGTATTATTCATGTGTGTATGAAATTCTTTGCTACATTTGTATGTGTCTTGTTTACATGTATTCTTTGTATGTGTATGAATGTATTCTTCATGTGTGTATGAAATTCTTTGCCACATTTGTATGTGTCTTGTTTACATGTACTATTTGTATGTGTATGAATCTATTATTACCTATATTTCTCTATGTATTATTTAGTTGGAGATACATAAGTGTGATATGCATGAATATACTTTTTTTTAACTATCTATTTATATGATTATAAATATAGTATCATTATCTCTATATATCAATATATTATTTCCAATATTTACTCATAAATACATAAGTCTAAATATTTTTAAAAATTCTATTATCTTTATTATTATTATTAATTGATAAATTTTTATTTTGTTTATTTATTTTTATTTTAATCAATTTTTTATTCTTTTTATTTTCTATTTTCTATTTTTATTTTTATCAAATTTTTAAATATTAATCATATTAATATATCACTTTAAAATGAAAAATAGTATATATATTATAATAATATTAAAAATTGCTTAATATTATCCCTCATTGTACCGTTCTTGTACCACTCAATTAATTATTGTCACTCTATAAAGTATAATGCAAACCATAAGACTCAAGATTTGAAACCCTTAAAAAGGAAAAACTAATAGCATAATATTTATAATAGCATCAATATGCAATAACACATATAACTTAATTATTTAATATTAAAATAAATTCAGTACAATAAATTTAATTGATTTTATTTAAAATTTTCATTAATTTTAATAATTTATAGATAAAAAAAGAAAATCATAACACTATACTTAATACTATGTGGAAAAAAATATTATTTTTGATTTTTTTTAAATGTTAATAATTGTTTTCAGAATAATAAATGAAATAAGTACTTCCCAATGTTCATAACATACTAATTAACTTATAAAACAAATGTGATTGTTAACATGATAATATCTATATGTAATCTTCATCACATGCATAAAATAATGTTAATTCTAAAATTTATAATAAGTGTGATGTGTGTGAACATGTCACTTTGTGAGTCAATGTCTGTAATGTTTGTGTGCACCTTTTGTCTGTTAGTTGTGTGCATGTGTGCATGTGAGTGATTGCACCTCATTGGCAATGGATTGTGATGGTGCACATCAGTGGTTAGTCCCATGCCAATGATGGACTGTTTTTGGGGTCATATAAGCTCTCACCTTCACGTGGTTAACCCTGTTAGTAGAGATTTTACATCTCCAAACCAATAAGAGCTTTCTCTACAATAGTTTTAAATTTATTTAAAACATAACATTAACTTCAAAACTTAAAAATGATTTTTTAATAATATTTAAATGATATCTCCATTATTTTAAAAACCTATAAATATACCAACTTTATATATATAGATATAGATATATATAACATTTTTTCAACTATATTAATTATAAAACTAACCTAATATAATTTAATTGTTAATTATTATTATGATTTATCATAAAAATATTTAGAAAATATATATATTACCACATTTATCATTCACATTTAATTATTAAATCATAACAATAAAATAAATGTTATTTATATTTTTAAATTTAAAAATATATAAAATGTAATTTTATTTTTTTTTAATTTCATTATTATTTATTTTATTAAACTTTAAAATATACAAAATTCAATTAAAAATTATTTAAATCTAATTTGTTAAATATTATTAAAAATTAGAAATAAAATAAATATATATTTGTGCTAAGACTTGCTCTCTAATTTATTATGGTGATGATGATGATGGTTAACGTCCACCCATACCAATCTTTGGTCTATCGGACCTAAAGAAAAGGTTGTAAAGTCCAAATAAATAAATAAATAAAATTAAATTAAATTAAAACATTAGTATAACGTAAACATTTTAACGGATTCAAAATAAAATTAAAAATGAAAGCTAAAATAGAAAAATAAAAATAACCTTATGAAAATAATTTAATAATAAAAATAATAAATTTTCAACTATTAATTATAAAAATAACCTAATATAATTTAATTATAATTTAATTCTTAATTATTATTATGATAGATGATAAAAATATTTAGAAAAAAATATATATTATTATATTTATAATTCACATTTAATTATTAAATGATAATAATATAAATAAATAAATTATATTGTTATTTATTTCATTATAATTTAAAATATATAAAATGTAATTAAAAATAAAATAAAATAAAATTATTATTTATTTTATTAAAATTTAAAATATATAAAATTTAATTAAAAATTATTAAAAAATAGCTTGTTAAATATTATCTAAAATTAAAAATAAATAATTATTATTATGTTTTATGCTAAAAATATTTAGAAAAATATATATATTATTATAATTATCATACACATTTAATTATTAAATTATAATAATACAAATAAATAAATTATATTGTTATTTATTTTATTAAAATTTAAAATATAAAAAAATTAATTATTTTTTTTAAATTTAATTATTATTTATTTTATTAAACTTTAAAATATATAATATTTTTTTGAATGTAAATTTATTTGATCTATTATAAAAATTGTAAAATTTGGCAATAGTCATATGCAATGGAACATGGTTGACGCTTTTCGAACAAACAAGTGTGGTTCATCATCAAAACTAGGTGAGAGATTAAATTAGGAAATTAAGTGTAGATAGAAGTAGAAATGGCTCAACTAGCCATTAAGATAACAGCTAGTTTGACTTTACCGTTACATTTTATTTTTAGATTTAAATTTTTTTAGATTTTTTTATTATTATTATTATTATTAATTAATTAATTAATTAATAGTGATAATAATATCTAAATATGTATATAAATTGATTTAATTATTTATTTATTATTATTCTTTATATAATATTTCTTATTATATATTTGTTTATATATTTTTAATGAGTGAAGTCTAAGGAAAAATAAATAAATAAATAAATAAAATAATTAATCAAGAATATAAGGCAGTATCCAACACCTACTGATATTCCAGTCGTCATCTCTATTGAGATTAACAGTTTTTTTTTAAATTTTTAAGGCCTCTCTTAACTTACAATGATGGAAATGCTCGATCCTAGAAATGACCTTAGCCTCTTCGATGCACACATGATGGTTAGTATTTTCTACATGCTCAGTTAGGGTGGACGAGCGAAATCTTCTATGTTTAATGTCAAAAGCATGTTCACAGATCCTTTGATTAATATACTGACCAATTTTATCAATGTAAGGAGTCCCACAAGAAAAAGGAATGATGTAGACACCTTTTCCATCCCTAGGGTCAATCAGATATTTAACTGAATTGAGAGAGTTGGGAATCATCTTAAGGGGCTTGAAAGACAACGATACCTTATGCTTCTTAAGGATCCTCACAATCTTATCAGTGGTACCCTGAATGAACGACAAACACACACTACTGGACCATTCACTAGGCTCTTTTTTATTTAAAGGACCTTTCTGTGCTTTAAGGAAAGCTTTAAGGCCTTCCGACCTACTATAACCATTTTTACAAAAGACATTGAGAAAATGGGTCTTTTCCCCCTCAAAGTGAGACTCATTAGATATTCTCAACACCCTAGTGGCTAAGGTGTTAAATATTAAAAAAAAAATTGAAATAAATATATATTTGTGCTAAGACTCGCTCTCTAATTTATTATGGTGGAAATGTTGTAAATTCCAAATAAATAAATAAAATTAAATTAAATGAAAACATTAGTGCAATGTAAACATTTTAACTGAGTCAAAATCAAATAAAATTGGAAGTAAAAATAGGAAAATAAAAAATAAAATAATACTAAAAATTAAATTATTCATGTGGAACGTAGTCTATTTTAAAGGTGAAATTAAACTAGCCTATATCAACTACAAAATTATCAAAATATCTTTTTTTTTGTGAATTTGGTAGTGCCTCTCTTTTTCTATTTATACTTGTAAAGCAGGTTACAAAATTATGAAGTAGTCTAAAGCCTCAACCTACCCGCAGGACCAGGTCTGTTGGCCATCTCAATGCATGGAAAGCAAACCAAAACTGAAAAATTTTCATTCTTCTACATCTAGCATGAGCTATCTGTTCTATTTTCGATATATCTACATTTTGGAAAATTAAACCAAGTTCATATAAAACTGATACTATCATAAAGACACATATAGCAGGAAGAGATTATTCTAAGTCCAAAACTACCCTAAAGGCACGTAATGCTGAAAAGAACTACTCTTCGGATGAAGAGACAGGAGCTGGAGCTTTCCGGGTCGATCCTGGCATGTCTACCTGTTGTAATTGCTGGAGTTTCTTTTCAATACGACCAACTCGATCATCTACCATGCTTATTCTGTCAGTGGCCTGGTATTGGGTGATCTTAATGTGTTGTAGTTGATCCTCCATGTGGTGCATGATGTCCAGCAAGCGGATTTCAGTCTTCATTGGGCTCTGCTCAGCATGAATAGGATGTATACTCTGAATAGCCTTTGCTAGAAGGCTTTTTAGGATCCAGTATGTATGAATGGTTTGCTGAAATAATGTGAGGCGACCTCTCGTGTTTCCAAGATCGGTGATGAAGTCCAATATTTCTGTCTCTATTTCATTATCCTCTGGGTCCATTTGGATGTCACGTTCCCATCCTCTAATTTCTTGATGAACAGTTGTCGAATTTCCCATGACATAAATCGTTGCGATTTTAAAATTTATGAAAAAACACTGTATACCAGAAGTGGTGGCTCCCTGCTTAGGTTGAAGCACTTGTAGGGTTTCGTAGGGTTTAGAGAGACACCGGCTACAACCGACTGGTTCACCGTATGGCTGCGACCTCAGGAGGAGGGCTGCTACCCTCCTACCGCAACATCACGAGAGGTGATCAAACACAGCGACCACTAAATTCAGGGATGGCACAACAAAGGAATGTCGTTGTCCTAGTTGTAGAATGGCAAGAAAAACTGAAGGTACCATGCTTGCCAAGAGCAGTCAAGAAACCAAGATTTGTCATCCCAGCATCAAAGTTGGATGAATATAGAGGATATATGAATAATCATGCCCTAATCTGTAAGTTTATAGGTGTTTGGCCTTCAGAGAAAGATTTATTAAAATGGATTCAAATAAAATGTCAGCCCAAGGGTCACATTGATCTCAAACTTGGGGCAAAAGGTTTTTTTACAGTTAATTTTTCTAATCTACTTGATAAAGAACGCATTTTCGAAGGAGGGCCCTATTTTTATAGCAATGCTCGGCTTTTCCTTCGACAATAGGAGGAATGTTACAATCCTGAACAAGAGCAATTTCTGGCTGCTCCAATTTGGGTTCGGCTATTTGGGCTTCCCATGGATTTCTGGGACCCTGAAATTTTGGAAGGAATAGAAAATTCGTTAGGTTCTTTTGTTAAAATAGCAGACTCCACAGCTCAGGGTCGCTATACTTCATTTTCTAGAATATGTGTATACACGAACATCTTAGAACCCTTTCCAGAGATGATAGAATTGGAGTATGAAGGTAAAATATGGCAGCAACTGTTAGATTATGAGCACATTCCTTTCCGCTGCCGCTGCTGTCATGAATATGGTATTTTGTATAGATCTTGACCCTTGAATGGCTCTTAACCACCACCTCCCCAACATAATGGCTCATAGGAGCACCCCTGATAGGATGAAGAAGGGTTTGTACCTGTTCTTGCAAAAAAATTGCCTCCCCGTGCAGGGAATACAGGCATAGTTTTAGCGGCAAAACAGAGTATGAAAATACCAGCAAATCGGTATGAGGTTTTATAGGAAGAAGGCGAACCGTCAACTGGTGAAAGGAATGCAGAAGCTGTCGCTGAAGAAGTAATGGAGGTGCTGCCGAAAAACCAATCTTCCAAGAGAAAAGACAGGCAGGAAATGGAAATGCCGGAAGATAGTCAGCCGCAAGAAATCATCCCCATGGAGGTTGAAAAAAACAAAGATGACTTGAGCACAGAAGAAAAACTACTGAAACACCTCCTCTTTGAATGGAGGAACCTTGATGACCGCTTTATACTAGCAGACCAGAAAAAATTATACAAAGAAACTTTTGAGCACTACCTCACTGTGCAAGCTCAGAAATAATCATAAGAACGAGAACAATCGACCAATAAGAAGACACCTCCTCCAGCAAAACCTGCCAAAAAGAGAGGTCACAGAACTGTGCAGGAATCCATCCAGCTAGTGGGAGAAATGTTGATTAATACTGGGAAAATAATACCGTTAACAACGGTATTCCAACAACTTCCTAAAAATCAGTAATGAAGGTGCTCTCCTCGAAAATTAGAGGTCTCAATAGCAAGGGTAAGCAGCGACACCTGAAAGACAAATTGAAGACCGAGAAACCTCAAATTATGCTATTACAGGAAATGAAAGCCTCTGGGAAGAAACTTGAAGCAATCCTCCAATCTTTCAAAATGAAATATGAAGGTATGGCTCTAGACACTGTGGGTTCCTCGGGAGGTATATCTATAGTTTGGAATACTGAGGAAATTAGTGCAGAAGGATGGCTCAGCCTTCCAAGAATTTTGACAGCAACCTTTCGCCAGATTGGGGCAGAGGACAAAATCCTAATCTCATTAAGCAGGACCTCCCACACCTGGTGGAGCAGAATAAATGCATTATTGGGTTTTAGGTGGAGATTTAAACATGATTTTAAACCTCTCGGAAAAAAAGGGAGGAATAAGACAGGAAGATCCGGATATGGCACTATTTTGAGAGCTACTTCACAACCATCGCCTAGTAGATATCCCTACAGTTAATGGCCACTTTACATGGAACAACAGAAGGAGAGAACGATTTCAGGTTGCCTCCCGCTTGGACCGTTTCCTCGCCTGAGAAGCTCTGGTGATCCTTGATATTTATTATGAAGCGGCTATAATGCCTACTTTGGGATCAGATCACTGGCCAATTAAATTGGAGCTGGATGTCAAATCAAGCTGCCAAAATCGTCTGTTCAAGTTTGAGCTCTTTTGGCTCCAGGACCCCAGTTCATGGAAAAGGTTAAAAACTGGTGGAATTCCAATCCAATTAGAGGTTGCAATCAGATGCACTCGTTCCAGCTCCGCCTAAAACATTTGAAGGAAGAAATCAAACGATGGAATCGTCTTGAATTTGGTAACATTCACCAGGATCAAATTCGGCTGCATGCCCAAATGATAGAGATCCAACAGTGCATTATCCTCCATGGAAGATCAGAGGAACTAGCTGTGGAGGAAGGCCGTATTCTTAGCCAACAAGAAGAGCATCAGAAGTAAGAAGAGATATTATGGAAACAAAAATCCTGTGTGCACTGGCTGAAAGAAGGTGATAGAAATACCACTTTCTTTCACAAAGAAATGGTACAACACTGACAACATAATCGAATATTTTCCTTAAAAGCAACAAATGGGGATCGTCTGGTTAAACATGAAGATATGGATAGAGAACTAGTGGCCCACTTTAAAGACCTCCTCACTGAACCGCACCCAGGTCGACAGGCAGCTATAGAGAAGATCACTGCACATATCCCAAATGTCATTACTCGAGAGCAGAAATTGGCCTTGCTACGCGCTATTACATTGCAGGAAGTTGAAGAGGTGGTATTAAACTTACCCAAAAACAAAGCCCCGGGACCAAATGGATTTACAAGTGAATTTTTCAAGACAGTGTGGCCTTTCATCGGTCAGGATATATTAGAAGTTGTGGAATAATCCCATCAGAATAAGGTTGTTTACCCTGCCCTGAATGCCACTTTCATTACCCTTATCCCAAAGCAGAAAAATGCAGATACCCCTGTTGGCTTTCGACCGATAGCCCTCTGCAACGTTATCTATAAAATCCTCTCCACGGTTATGGTAAATCGTTTAAAACCACTAATGGCCACTCTAATCTCCCTGGAACAGACTGGTTTTGTCAAAGGCAGACAAATCTTAGATGGTATAGTGGTAGCCGAAGAAGCAATCCACTCATTGAAGAAGGACAAATGAAAAGGTTTGTTGATTAAGCTAGACTTGTCTAAAGAATATGACCGAATTAGTTGGCAGTATTTGGTTGAGGTAATGCGAGCCTTTGGGTTCGATGACCGCTGGCTTCAATGGTTGTGAGCATTCATTTCCTCCCCAAACTTCTCCATCCTCTTGAATGGAAGTCCTTCAACTCCTTTCAACAATTCAAGAGGACTTCAGCAAGGAGACCCCCTCTCCCCTTTTCTTTTCATTATTGCAGCAGAAGGTTTAGGCAGACTTATTAAAGCCCATCTTGCGGAAGGAAAGATACAATGTTTAAAATTGTGGGGACCTCACCTTCCGTTGACTCATCAAAAATTTGTTGATGATACATTATTATTCTTCCAGGCGACACTAAAAGAATGTAAAGCAATCCTCAAAATTTTGGAAGTCTTCATGGCAGCTTCAAGAACTTAGATTAACAACGATAAGTCTAATGTCTATTTCTTCAATTGCACGATACAGACTCAACACTTCCTAGCAAGGACTTTAGGATTCCAAAGGGGCGCCTTCCCTTTGAAATACCTAGGGATGTTGCTGAACACAGGTCCATCTCGGATAGCAAACTGGCAGGATATCATCATAAGAGTGGAAAACAGAATACAAAACTAGGCTTTGAGAGCGTTGAATGCACCAGGCCATCTTATTATGCTAAAATCAGTGCTCCAAGATCTTCCTTTGTATCAACTGTCTGGAAGAGCCTGTCCAAAAGGATTCTATTTGCAATTGGTCAATATGTTTAAAAAATTTTTATGGCAGGGTGCCCAAGCCAACCGGAAATGGGCTCTTCTTTCCTGGGAAAAGTTACTCAAACCAAAAGTAGCAGGTGGACTGGGCCTTCGGGATCCTAGTATTCTGAATAATGTGATGGGAGCTAAGTTATGGTGGCGCTAGTTACAAGGAGGCCCAGATCTTTGAAAGAACATCTGGAGAACTAAATATGACATGCCTTTCACAAATGTTGGGAGTTTGAAAATTGATTGGACACCTAAACGCTCAACAATTTGGAACCTAGCAGCAATGAACAGACATTTAATTCATGCTCATAGTTTCTGGGAAGTTAGAGAAGGTAGTACAGCCCTCTTCTGGGAAGATTCATGGCAACAACGAGTGAAACTGTTCAGTTGGCTCGACTTGGGAGAGATCTTTTTATACACGAATACTCCAAACCACAGACTACTAAACAACTATTGGTGTCCAACTGTGACTGATCTTTGGCGAAAATGGAAGGACAAAACATACTAGCCAGAAGCTCCAGCCACACAGCAATGGGACAACTTTGCCAATGTAACACCCCCAATTTATGTGTTTGAAGGAAATGAATAAAATGAATTGTGCAGATTGACCAAAATGAGATTTATGAGATCACTTGCTAAAT
Organism: Pinus albicaulis; assembly: GCA_034641835.2. NCBI lineage: Eukaryota > Viridiplantae > Streptophyta > Pinopsida > Pinales > Pinaceae > Pinus > Pinus albicaulis. The sequence goes on from JAXQQM020072870.1 coordinate 204,124, forward strand.
CCACGAGGAAGGATAAGGCAACTATTTCCCCAAAATCTTTCAAAAATCCTTGAAAGAAATTATTTCTAATTTAGATTTTTGAGGAAGAATCTAAATTTCCCCAATGATGAGGAAAGTAGTTGGGAAGAGGTAAAAAGCTGGAAAAGCTGAGGAAAAGCATAAAACAGCTTTAAAGTATCCCTAAAATGGGAAGCCTAGGCAAACAGGAAGAAAAGCATCCTGATATTCTAGACGCAGAATTAGAAACAAGCTTTGGGGAACCATAGCTTAAATAAGCTACTCCTAAACAGATTAGTGGTTGGTCTGTTCTAGGAGGTGATCTCAGCTCGGGGGTGAGTTATGGGAGACAGAAGGACTCTAAGGTTGGGAGGTTGGTCGACTGCATGAGTGGTATGTCTCTAATTTGATTGGTGTTTTTACTTGCTGTGGTATGAATTGGCTACATATAACAATTGATTTATACGTTATTAGATTTATTAGTGCTACATTTAATAGAATTAATCATAGGGAATTCACCCTTATAATTATGTATGGGTGTAGAGAAATTTTTTTAGAGTAAAATCCAACAGAAAGTCTAAACCAAGGTTGGTTTAAACCTGAGGATACCTATCCTCTACAGATAAATTACTGTAAATTACTTCTGATCTATCAGTATACAATTGTGAGCATGATTAGGTAAGTTTAAGAGAAATTATCCTAATCCCTAAACCAATTCTTAAGGTAAAAGCTGGAGATTTCTAATATATAATAATTCACAAATTTGTAACCTTAATCTTTTTCTGTGAGAAATAGAGCAGTGAGAAATTTAGTGCATAGAGTGCAGAATTAATTAATTAGTAATTACTACGTGAAGAGCGGAGAGGTATAATAATTTCAACAGATGTACATGTTAACAGTTAATACAATTACTATTCCCTTTAGCACGGATTGCATGGAAGAGTAGCAAACTGTAATGTTGAAAGAGCATTATTTAAGTAGCAAGGGAATGAATCCCAAAACATGATCAGTTCTGCAGAAATAACTAGAACAAGAGATCTATGTATGAAAGACATGGGAGTAGCTACAAGGAAATGAAAAGCAGATCTAACTAGAAATATATATAACCTAGAAAACTAGAAGAGCATGGGAACCTACAATAATATAATACTTGTACCTCATACATTTTTAAATGGATATATATGAGAATGGACACATAAACCTATGCTTGAAATTATATGTATAGACAGATATCAGTAAAGTAAATTAATTTAAACATGAGTATGGGGAGACTGTTAGCTCATGACAAATATATATAGTACAAGAAATTAGAAATAACTAGCTACAGAAACAAATTTACATGTGCATATAAAAATTAAACTGAACTATAACTCTCCAGAAATCCTGAGAGTCTCTTGTAAGAGTCATACAAAACATAAATAGCTAAGAGGCCTTGTACATTTGAACAACATTATCTATAAATAGAGTTATATCAGCTACAGTCACTGCTATGATAAGCAAAGTAAAAGAGGAATAACTCATTGGATCAAATCGTATCAACTCATACTACATAAATCATTCCATGCAAGGAAGCATGAGCCAGTCCATAAAAATTAGAGTTGTAACTCGTTGAAATTTTGGCAACCAAGAAAATAAGTGACAATATATACAAAGGTCCTGATACATACCACAAAAATATCTGAGGCTATTGGGCTAGAGTCTGGTAACCGAAACCATATTCCCAATTTAAAATTTTAAAACCATTAAAGAATACCAACATACAAATGCGAGATATAAGCATTCTGACTCTGACAAAGTCTAGTTCTTTAAAGGATACTATGTAAAACCCTACGAGAGCTAACGAGTCTGCATAATTAAGACATAACAATGCAACGAGAGGGTGATATTATCCCCACAGGTACATACCGACCTGAAATGCCAAGGGAGGTAAAATTAATATCCAGTGAAATGAAAGGGCATAGCTGCCTACAAAGGAATACGAATGAGTCTGCGTTACCTATGGGAAACCACAGTCAGGACAGGAAATGAGTTAGTAGAGTATTTGATAGCAAATTGCTCGAATAGAGAAATTACTCATAAAAATCAAGGAGTTACCTGTAAACCGAGACTCTCGCACCTTACGATTTCTCTACATCAACGTTGGAAGCAGAGTGTTAGCTAAATTGAAAATATGAAGGTTAATAGTGGATTGAAACAATAATATATGTACAGAATGAAAAAAAAACAACAAACCTCACGAAGTCAGGAGGTATGACTCTCGCTCTCCTGCGACGAGGCGAGTCAAGGAATTTTAACTCTGCATGGCATTAACAATGTGAGAAAAGTAACAATTAACGAAATCGACAAAGGAGCCATGTCGACAATAAACCAGAGGAGAGAATACAACAAAAAAAAAATCTCAGAAGATATAATGTGAATGGTTCCAAACGAAACTGAACCATACACGTAACCTCCAGAACGAAATGCATTCACATCATTAACATTCAAAGACTTCCTCAGAAAGAAGTATGACAAGTTCTGAGCGACGAACTTGATCTCCAATCACAAATTGCTAAACGAGTGTATAAAATGAATACCTGATAGTGTGCAGTGGCGTAGATAAGCCATGAAACTCCCTCATGAGCTGGGATGAGTAAACCATACGACTGGAAAAGACCTTGCCTTCAACCCAAGTTGCAGAGCTACAAGGCGAAGGGATAAGCGAACAAACGATGCACATGGAAACTGGCTCCAAACAAAAACAAAGACTTATATAATCATTCCAACAACCTCAGAAATCCTAATACGAAAAGATCAAATATGTCCACTTGGTGCAATCACAAGGGAAGAGCCATGGATCGAATGGTTGGCAGTTGTAATTACACCGGCCGTGTAACATTAATGGTGCCAAGATATGAAATTAAAATTCAGACGTTCTGATCATATAAGTAAGATTTATTTTTAAACAGAGTAAGATCGACTGGGGTTTGACAGATCGACGTGGATCTAACACGTGAAGGGAGGAATGGGACGAAACCATCACAACCCATACAATGCAACTGTAAATAGCATACAATATGACGTGGAGAAGACTTATCCCGTCTCAAAATATGCATCACCGCAAGGAGATTTGAACCATACGCCTTACGTGGAAACCAGTACACGTATTCAAGTTCACATTTAAATTGGATATGAGACCTTACATACAAAGAGAGGTGAAGATATCAACGCAGGTTTGAAAACAATGATGAATGCCACCTCAGAAGCATGAAATCAACGTTCATATAACAGTATGTAAATTTGCTTCAATTATGCTCAATCCAAAGGTATAGCTATATACGTGATGGAAAAAAAAATTCGAGGACATATAAGTCACCAAGGGTCTAGAATGCCTCGTGGGCATAACCCATTGGAATCCATTGTGTATAAGGTATGAAGATGGGCCGAATGGCCAAGCGCCAATGACCACCAAAGTGAAGTTAACTATAGGTGCTCGGTGCGACCTTCATAGAAAATAAAATGATATTAAATCACTCCACACTTGGAGTTAGAATGAAATACAAACAAGTTAAATAGGAAGTTGATAGATATTGACTTGGGGTATATATAATATACTAAAGTAATTCATAAGGGGGAAAATACAATATGATTTCACTAGTTAGGGAGTCAATATCTCTATGGTGAACCTATTTTTGAAATCATGAAAGGCTGGGAGAAAAAAAAAATTTGAGTAAATGGGAGATGTGACAAATGGTATCAGAGCCCAAGTTACAAAACTGGGCTAGTGACATTGTGCTCACTGTTGCTGTGTGTTCATTGTATAAATTGATTTTTGTGAATTTTTTTTTATTATTTTTATTTTTACTGATTGTGTGGTGTAGTGTACAGTGGTGCTCAAATGGCAGAAGGTGAAGAAATTTATGTGGATCTGCGTGATGAGTATAGTACACCAGATCCCAACGCTCCGGTGATGGCTATGTTGCACAGATGGCAATGAGAAATGGATGAGATGAGAAGCTAGAATGACAGGTTGTCATTAGCCAGTGAGGAGTAGGAAAAGCTCATCAGAGAGCTAACTTCATGGAACAGCCAAGAAGGCGAAGGTTCCGGAAAGAGGAAGACTGATGAGTCTAGGGATGATGATGCTGTTAGGCATCAATATAAGCAGAAAAAGGAATTACAAGGGGAATTCCGAAATATCAAACCTCCCTCCTACGATGGGGAGAAGGAGGAAGATGCTAAAGCCTGGTTGCTAAATATGATTAAGTATTTCCAAGTATATGAATATGAAAGCAATCTGAAGGCCAGATTAGCTGTATACCAGCTACAAGGTAAGGCTACCTTGTGGTGGGAGGAGACGAAAATGGTGCATGCCATTGATGAAAAGATAGTTACTTGGGAATATTTCCAGGTTAAGTTCAAAAACCGATATCTGAATGAACATTACTATGATGATAAAGCCAAAGAATTCCATGAACTTAGACTGGGACAGCTCACTATTGATGAGTTTGCTACTAAGTTTACAAATCTGTTGAGATATGTACCCTACATAAGGGAAGAAAAGGCAAAAGTACAAAGGTTTCTGAATTGTTTGCCTACTGTATACAAGGAGAAAATCGAGTTTGACAACCAAAAAACAATGGACGAAGTTGTTAGAAAAGCTACATTATGTTAGCAACAGTTCAAAGGAAAAATTGAACAAGGGAAAAGATGGGTAAATAAGAATGAGTTCAAACGAAGGAAACATAAACCAGTGTATTTGAAGAATTTTGGCAGAGATCATCAGTGGAAAAAATTTAATAAACCCAAAGAAATTCAAACAGCTCAGTCCCAAGTGGCATCAAAACAAATAGATGGAGACAATAAGAAAGAGGGCACAGTGAAAATGAGATAACCCCTGAAATGTTGGGGCTGTGGAGAACCCCATCTTTTGAGGGACTGTCCTCATCGAAACATTCATATGGTTATGAGAGATCGAGAAGCTACAACAGTAAATGACATAGCCAGAAATATACCAACTATCAGTGCAGCCTTGAAAAATCGACAAGAAAAACATTAAGCTACCATGGTGGAAATGGAGGGTAAGATTTCTGATCTATCTGTTACTGTTTTGATTGATCCGAGTACTTCTTTGAGTTACATTAATCCTAAAATTATAGAAAAATGTAATCTGAAACCTGAAAAATTTCAACAGTCATGGTTGGTTCAGCTGGCCACTGGAACCAAGAGGAAGGTAACACATAAATTTCCCCGGACATCAATAAAATTAAATGATTTTCACACAGAAGTAAATTTGAACATTCTTCCCTTAGGTTCATATGACCTGTTGATAGGAATGGATTGGCTGGAAAAGAAGAAAGCCTTAATGAACTGCTGGGATAAGACGTTGCATTGTGTAGATGAGGAAGGGAAACCTTTTATTCTTAAAGGAAAACCAAAACCTATCTCTGTAAGACAAATATCAGCACTGCAATTAAAACGAACAGCTAGGAAAGGATACCAATTTTATGCAGTACATGTGGAAGAAATAGAACAGAAACCAAAAGAGAGATTGTTGGATGCTATGCCGGTGGTAAGAGAGTTTAAGGAAGTCTTTCCAGATGAGATCCCTCATCTACCCTTCAAAAGAGAGATTGACTTTTCAATCAATCTAGTGCCGGGAGCAGTACCTGTTTCCGGAGCCCCTTATCGAATGAGTCCCCTTGAACTGATGGAACTAAAAATGCAATTGCGAACTGTTAGATAAAGGTTATATCAGACCGAGTGTGTCTTCTTGGGGAGCACCAGTGTTGTTCGTGAAAAAGAAAGATGGAACTTTTAGGATGTGCATTGATTACCGTCAGCTGAATAAGTTGACTATTAAAAACAGATATCCCTTGCCCAGAATTGATTATCTTTTTGATCAAGTGAGAGGAGCTTCGGTATTTTCGAAGATTGACTTAAGGACTAGTTATCACCAGCTAAGAATCAAAGAAGAAGACATCAGCAAAACAACCATTCGAACCCGGTATGGTCACTAGGAATTTGTAGTCCTACCTTTTGGTTTGACAAATGCCCCTGCCACATTCATGTGCCTGATGAACAGTGTGCTAAATAAGTACTTGGATAAATTTGTCCTTGTGTTCATAGATGATATTTTATTCTACTCAAAAGTGAGGAAGAACATAAAGAACACTTGAGGATAGTATTTCAAACTCTGAAGGAAAACCAGTTATATTCTAAATTCAGCAAATGTGAATTTTATAAAGATAAGATCCAATACTTGGGGCATATTATTTCTGAACAAGGTCTTGCTGTTGATCCTGAAAAGATAAAGGCTATAAAATAATGGCCTGTCCCAACTGATGTTTCAGCAGTAAGTTCATTCATGGGGATTGCAGGTTATTATCACAGATTTGTGGAGAGATTTTCTGCTATAGCACATCCCATAACCTCATTACAAAGGAAGGGGGTCAAATTTGAGTAGACTGAAAAATGCCAAAACATTCTTGACCAATTAAAGCAAAAACTTACTATAGCCCCTATATTGAAGATTGCAAATCCTGATAAAGAATTTGTAGTATGTACGGATGCCTGTAGAGAGGGGTTGGGAGGAGTTCTTTTGCAGGAAAATTCAGTTATTGCATATGAATCTAGGAAACGGAAGGTACATGAACATAATTATAGTGCCTATGATTTAGAATTAGCTGTTGTTATCCATGCTTTAAAAATGTGGCGAAACTATCTCCTTGGAAAGAAATTTACATTGATGACTGATCATATTAGTCTCAAATATTTCTTTTCCCAAACTAATTTGAATGCTAGACAAGCCAGATGGTTGTCTTTTCTAAGTGAATTTGATATGGAAATAAAACATATCAGAGGGAAAGAAAATAAAATTGCTGATGCATTGAGCAGAAATGCTTGTCAGAATATCAATAGCCTTGGAAGTAGTGCCCAGATCGATGTAGAAGATTTGGTGAAAAAGGTAGTAAACCAAGATCAAAATTATGAAACACTCCTGGTGAAATTACAGAAAAAGGAGAAAACTGATTTCACTCAAAACCAAAAGGGGCTGATCTGTTATAAAAATAGATTATATGTTCCAAATGTAGAGACCTTGAGAAAAGAGATTTTAGATGAATATCACAAACAACCATATGCGGGACATCCAGGATATCAGAAAATGCTAACAGCTTTGAAAAAGAAGTTGTTTTGGCCAGGAATGAAGAAAGATGTAGTAGAATATTTAACTAGATGCATGGAATGTCAACTAGTCAAAGTTGAGCATCAACATCCTGCTGGTCTTTTAAACCCTTTGCCGATTGCAGAATGGAAATGGGACACAGTCTCCGTGGACTTCATAACAGGATTACCCAGAACCAAGTACCAACATGATTCAGTGATGGTGGTAGTAGGCACTTTAACAAAAGCTGCCCATTTTATACCAGTGAAATCTACCTTTGGGACAGCTCAAGTAGCGAATGTGTTCCTGAAAGAGGTGGTAAGGCTCCATGGGGTGCCAAAGGTGATTGTTTCTGACCAAGATGCTAATTTTACAGCTGCTTTTTGGAAAGGGATATTTGGAGGTATGAGCACTAAATTGAATTTTAGTACCGCCTATCACCCTCATACCGATGGGTAGACAGAGAGGACTAGTCAAATTTTGGAAGACATGCTGAGAATGTATGTGATGGATAGGCCATCAAAGTGGGAAGATTACTTGCATTTAGCTGAATTTTCCTATAATAACAGCTACCAATCCTCTATCAATATGAGTCTGTTTGAGGCACTGTATGGAAGAAAATTTCGTACTCCTTTGAGCTGGAGCCAGCCAGAAGATAAACTAATCTTGGGACCAGAGGCTTTACAAGAGATGGAAAGAATTTTCAAACAGATACAAAGAAACATCAAGACAACACAAGATCGCCAGAAAAACTATGCTGATAAGAAAAGAGTGCACTGAGAATTTAAAGTGGGGGAGCATGTGTATTTGCGTATTAAACCCCAAAAGAGCACACTCTATGCTGGAAGCTATGCAAAACTGGCTCCTAGATATTGTGGTCCTTTTGAAGTATTAGAAAGGGTGGGACCAGTGGCTTACAAGCTGGCCTTACCACCCCATGTTAGAGTTCATGATGTGTTTCACGTTTCATTGATAAAAAGATATGTCCATGATGCTTCTCACATAGTTGATTGGAATGTTGTAAAGGTGGAACCAGAAGGGGAGTTTCTTCCAGAACCACTTCAAATATTGGAGCGGGAAGAAATTGAATTGAGGAACCGAATGGTAGCAAGAGTAAAGGTGCAGTGGAAGTACTTTATTGCTGAAGAAGCTACCTGTGAAAGAGAAGCTGAATTGATGGAAAGATATCCATTTTTGTTTGAAATATGAACTCTAGTAGTTGAATAACAACACCGAGGACGATGTTTATTTTCAGAGGGGGAATATGTAACACCCCCAATTTATGTGTTTGAAATTCAAAGCTAAACATTTGAACTTTAATCCTAAGGGGAGTGGAGCCCAAAGGATAAGTATTTTGTGAATGTAATTAAATATTTAATTTGAGGAAATGAATAAAATGAATTGTGCAGATTGACCAAAATGAGATTTATGAGATCACTTGCTAAATCCATGAGGATGGATAAGGCAACTATTTCCCCAAAATCTTTCAAAAATCCTTGAAAGAAATTATTTCTAATTTAGATTTTTGAGGAAGAATATAAATTTCCCCAATGATGAGGAAAGTAGTTGGGAAGAGGTAAAAAGCTGGAAAAGATGAGGAAAAGCATAAAATAGCTTTAAATAATCCCTAAAATGGGAAGCCTAGGCAAACAGGAAGAAAAGCATCCTGATATTCTGGACGTAGAATTAGAAACAGGCTTTAGGGAACCATAGCTTAAATAAGTTGCTCCAAAATAGATTAGTGGTTGGTCTATTCTAGGAGGTGATCTCAACTCGGGGGTGAGTTCTAGGAGACAGAAGGACTCTAACGTTGGGAGGTTGGTCGACTGCATGAGTGGTATGTCTCTAATTTGATTGGTGTTTTTACTTGTTGTGTTATGAATTGGCTACATATAACAGTTGATTTATATGTTATTAGATTTATTAGTGCTACATTTAACAGAATTAATCATAGGGAATTCACCCTTATAATTCTATATGGGTGTAGAGAAAATTCTGTAGAGAAAAATCCAACAGAAAGCCTAAACCAAGGTTGGTTTAAACCTGAGGATACCTATCCTCTACAGATAAATTACCGTAAATTACTTCTGATCTATCAGTATACAATTGTGAGCATGATTAGGTAAGTTTAAGATTAATTATCCTAATCCCTAAAGCAATTCTTAAGGTAAAAGCTGGAGATTTCTAATATATAATAATTCACAAATTTGTAACCTTAATCTGCTTCTGTGAGAAATAGAGCAGTGAGAAATTTAGTGCATAGAGTGCAGAATTAATTAATTAGTAATTACTAAGTGAAGAGCGGAGAGGTATAATAATTTCAACAGCTGTACATGTTAACAGTTAATACAATTACTATTCCCTTTAGCAGGGATTGCATGGAAGAGTAGTAAACTGTAATGTTGAAAGAACATTACTTAAGTAGCAAGGGAATGAATCCCAAAACATGATCAGTTCTGCAGGAATAACTAGAACAAGAGATCTATGTATGAAAGAGATGGGAGTAGCTATAAGGAAATGAAAAGGAGATCTAACTAGAAATATATATAACCTGGAAAACTAGAAGAGCATGGGAACCTACAATAATATAATACTTGTATCTCATACATTTTTAAATGGATATATATGAGAATGGACACATAAAACTATGTATGCAATTATATGTATAGACAGATATCAGTAAAGTAAATTAATTTAAACATGAGTATGGGGAGACTATTAGCTCATGACAAATATATATAGTACAAGAAATTAGAAATAAATAGCTACAAAAACAAATTTACATGTGCATATAAAAATTAAATTGAACTATAACTCTCCAGAAATCCTGAGAGTCTCTTGTAAGAGTCATACAAAACATAAATAGCTAAGAGGCCTTGTACATTTGAACAACATTATCTATAAAGAGAGTTATATCAGCTATAGTCACTGCTATGATAAACAAAGTAAAAGAGGAATAACTCATTGGATCAAATCGTATCAACTCATACTACATAAATAATTCCATGCGAGGAAGCATGAGGCAATCCATAAAAATTAGAGTTTTACTGGTTGAAATTTTGGCAACCAAGAAAATAAGTGACAATATATACAAAGGTTTTGATACACACCAGAAAAATATTTGATTCTATTGGGCTAGAGTCTGGTAACTGAAACCATATTCCCAATTTAAAATTTTAAAACCATTAAAGAATACCAACATACAAATGCGGGATATAAGCATTCTGACTCTGACAGGGTCTAGTTCTTTAAAGGACACTGTGTAAAACCCTACGAGAGCTAATGAGTCTGCATAATTAAGACAAAACAATGCAACGAGAGGGTGATATTATCCCCACAGGTACATACCGACCTGAAATGCCAAGGGAGGTGAAATTAATATCTAGTGAAATGAAAGGGCATAGCTTCCTACAAAGGAATATGAATGAGTCTGTGTTATCTATGGGAAACCACAGTCAGGACAGCAAATGAGTTAATAGAGTATTTGATAGCAAATCGCTCGAATAGAGAAATTACTCATAAAAATCAAGGAGTTACCTGTAAACCGAGACTCTCGCACCTTACGAGTTCTCTGCATCAACGTTGGAAGTAGAGTGTCAGATAAATTGAAAATCTGAAGGTTAATAGTGGATTGAAACAAAAATATATGTACAGAATGAAAAAAAACAACAAACCTCACGAAGTCAGGAGGTATGATTCTCGCTCTCCTGCGACGAGGCGAATCAAGGAATTTTAACTCTGCACGGCATTAACAATGTGAGAAAAGTATCAATTAACAAAATCGACAAAGGAGCCATGTCAACAATAAACTAGAAGAGAGAATACAACGAAAAAAATTTGCTCAGAAGATATAATGTGAATGGTTCCAAATGAAACTGAACCATACACGTAACCTCCAGAATGAAACGCATTCACATCATTAACATTCAAAGACTTCCTCAGAAAGAAGTATGACAAGTTCCGAGCGACGAACTTGATCTCCAATCACAAATTGCTAAACGAGTGTATAAAATGAATACCTGATAGCGTGCATTGGCGTAGATAAGCCACGAAACTCCTTCATGAGCTGGGATGAGTAAACCATATGACTGGCAAAGACCTTGCCTTCAACCCAAGTTGCATAGCTGCAAGGCGAAGGGATAAGCGAACAAATGATGCACGCAAAAACTGGCTCCAAACAAAAACAAAGACTTATATAATCATTCCAACAACCTCCGAAATCCTAATATGAAAAGATCGCAGACGTCCACTTGGCGCAATCACAAGGGAAGAGCCACAGATTGAATGGTTGGCGGTTTTAATTACACCGTCTATGTAACATTAGTGGTGCGAAGATATGAAATTAAAATTCAGACCTCCTGATCGTATGAGTAAGATCGACTGGGGTTTGACAGATCGACGTGGATCTAACACGTGAAGGGAGGAATGGGACGAAACCATCACAACCCATACAATGCAACCGTAAATAGCATACAATATGACGTGGAGAAGACTTATCCCGTCTCAAAATACACATCACCACAAGGAGATTCGAACCATACGCCTTACGTGGAAACTAGTACACGTATTCAAGTTCACATTTAAATTGGATATGAGACCTTACGTACAAAGAGAGGCAAAGATATCAACGCAGGTTTGGAGAAAATGATGAATGCCACCTCAGAAGCATGAAATCAACGTTCATATAACAATATGTAAATTTTCTTCAATTATGCTCAATCCAAAGGTATAGCTATATACGTGATGGAAAAAAAAATCGAGGACATATAAGTTGCCAAGGGTCTAGAACACCTCGTGGGCTTAACCCATTTGAATCCATTGTGTATAAGGTATGAAGATGAGCCAAATGGCCAAGCGCCAATGACCACCAAAGTGAAGTTAACTATAGGTGCTCGGTGTGACCTTCATAGAAAATAAACTGATATTAAATCACTCCACACTTGGAGTTAGAATGAAATACAAACAAGTTAAATAGGAAGTTGATAGATATTGACTTGGGGTATATTAATATACTAAAGTAATTCATAAGGGGGAAAATACAATATGATTTCACTAGTTAGGGAGTCAATATCTTTATGGTGAACCTATTTTTGAAATCATGAAAGGCTGGGAGGAAAAAAAAAATTGAGTAAATGGGAGATGTGACAGCCAAAGAACTCAACTCCAGAAAATTGAGACAAGTTGAAGGTCCAGACATACTTAGATGGGGCTATATGACAAAAGGGAAGTATACGATAAAAGAAGGCTACTACATTCAATCACAACACGCCCAATATGCAAGCCGGCCACTGTGGAAGAAGATCTGGAGATTAAAACACTAGCCGAAGGTGGAATACTTTCTATGGCTGCTAAGCCATAAAATAATTTTAACTTGGGAAAATTTGCAAAAACGGGGGATGATAGGACCGTCTAGATGCACTGTCTGTGAAGGAGAGGCAGGAACAGTTGAACATATTCTAATTGCTTGCCCACGGGTTCAAACACTGTGGGAGAAATTGGAACATTTATTTCAACAAACGGATAAAAATAACGACATCATTACAGAAACCATCAGTAACTGGCACAAGGGGAGGTTTCACTGTCAAGTAATTAATCAAGCATGGGAAATATCATTTGGATTCCTACTTTGGAACACTTGGAAAGAGAGGAATTGCAGGGTGTTTGAAGACACAGCACAACCACTGCAAAACATCTGGCAAAGATACATAGAAAATATTCGGGAAACAATTTTAGTAGAGATTTGGACATATGAGGATTGGATGGCTGTGGGTTATGAAAAAAATATTTTAAACGCTCTCAACCTCAAACCATAGATGCTATCAAAAAATATTTGGAAATATAGACCATCAATCAAATCCATCGCAGAAATTTGGTCCCCTCCCCAGCAAGGATTTATCAAACTAAATTATGATGGAGCCTCAAAAGGTAACCTGGGACAAGCAGGATCAGGAGGAATCTTCAGAAATTCTCACGGAGCTATCTGTCGGTGCTATGCCTTAGATCTAGGCCATGCAACAAATAATGAAGCTAAACTTATAGCAGTGAAGCAAGGTCTTATCATTGCAATCAGAGAGAATTATCAACGCCTCATCGTTGAAGGAGATTTGGAACTAGTCACAAATATCCTCTGAAAGTTACAGCAAGGCACACGCTGGGAGAAAATCACTCAAAGTTGGAGAACAACCACTCTCATTCAGGAATTAAGTCAGGTGATGAAACAGGTTCAGTACATACTTCCAGGCCACATCAGAAGGAAAGGAAATGTAGCAGTAGACTATCTAGCAAATTGGGGATGTCAACATCCAAACTGACATATTGATTGCAGCCCTAATGAAGCCATCTGGAACGTGGAACTCCACTCCCTTCAACTAATTGTAAATAAATATCTCCAACCCCCCGATCGGGGTGGCCACTTGTCAGGAGCGCATCATAAGAGATGAACGCAGGCGGTTGCATTTCCTTTGCACACTTTCATTCCATAATGACGTAGGAAAATAGCAGATTATGGCAGTGCATGGCAGATCAACCTTTAATTATGCTGCAGGCAGGCCATCCTGGTTTGTCAAGGTCTGGGAGGAAAGTTCTCGTTAAGGTAAGTTGCTCGCGTTCCCTTATCCATTCTTTCATGCATTGCACTCTGCATGCAAGAGTTTGGAGACTGCTGAGAAGGAAGCCAAGCACTCTTCAACCTCCCAACCAAATAACTCAACCAGGGTATGTATCGAGTCTCCTTCTAATTTTCATGATTGAAATTGGGACCGTCTTGTTCAAGAACATGTATTGCATGGAAATTCTGGTTCTGTTTATAGTTCTCGGTTATGCTCTGCAGTTAATTAGCACAGGCTTCGTGGTTATAGGAACTGTCTTACTTACAAAAATGTCACATAAGATTATCCTGGTTTTGCTAATGATTATAGGCCGTGTTATCCCAACTCTGAAGCCTGTTAAACCCTATTTCAGAGATCCTCGCAAACCTATATTCCGTTATGGCATCAATACATGGGTAATCCTGTCTCGTATTCTATTGATGTTAAGAATTTATTATGTGGGTCGTGTCAGGTTGCCCTGGAGTTGGGCTTTCCATCTGAATTTTTCAAGGGCTACTGGTATGCTAGAAGGTTTTAGGTGGTTCCTTAGTACTGCTTATGCAAATAATCAAAGTCAATTTTCTTGCCCTTTTTCTAAAGCCTTAAATAGGAGTATAGACAGTAAGATTCTTCATCTTAATGCGGCTCCCCATCTTCACCCTTTGCTCAACCCACTGCCTCTGTTGTTTTTTAGCTCTGTTCTCAACCATAACACTTGCATTCTCCGCCTAAGTATTATGGCTCATCGGTCAATGGAGCCTCTCTCGTCAATGATTTGTTTAGCAGCCTGACATACTGTTGCTACTCCTAGAAATCGAGCAGGGTGGCCTCAAGCTGATGCTCTGTCATTGTTTTCATGTCAGTTTGTATTGCGTTGTAGGTGGCAAGATAACATGGGGAAGCGACAGTCAAGTGCTCAGGCTTCTAGAGGGAAGCAGCTCTAGCCCGAACAACCCCCAAAGAAACCTAGACGGAAATCAAATTTAGAGCATCTTCAGAATATCAAAAGAGAGATCAAATCTCTTTTCACTCTAAAAGAAGTTTCTATCTAAAAATTTTTGATCAATCTTGATGTGATCCTATGTTAAAATTAAATCTAGATTACTTATATTAATATCATACTTTTTCATTTTATCATATATTTTACAATTATAAAATAAATAAATATAATTTCGACAAATTCTGAAAATATATATTTAATAGAATATATATATGTATACCATTCATGATGGATTAGTCTATATATTCAATTAAAAAAAATAGTAATATATTCCTAGATTTATAAAAACCTTTTAATTATTAAAACATAATCATAATAACCTACAATAAAATTTTAAAAAATTGAATATTTATTTAACTAAAGTTTAAAATAAAACCAACATTTTAAAATCATATCATTGAATATAAAAAAGAATTATTTCAATAAATATTTAAAAATTATATATTTATTTAACTAAAGTTTAGAATATAATTAAACCAACATTTTAAAATTATATCATTAAATATTATAAAGAATCA
Organism: Pinus albicaulis; assembly: GCA_034641835.2. NCBI lineage: Eukaryota > Viridiplantae > Streptophyta > Pinopsida > Pinales > Pinaceae > Pinus > Pinus albicaulis. The sequence continues at coordinate 219,370 of JAXQQM020072870.1, forward strand.
TTTAAAAAAATAATTAAAAAATAATTAAACCATAATAATCATATATTATTTTATTTAAAGCAAAATATTATAAAACATAACTTTAACGTTGAGACATTTTAAAAAAATATTTTAATAACGCATTAATAATATTTTATAAAATTATAATAAAATAATTAATAAAATATTTATTTTATTAAATTTTAAAATATTTAAAAAGTACATGGTTGGCATTTGGCGTAAGTAAGTGTGTCTCATTTTCATTTATCTCTTGAAATTTAAGCCAAAATTTTTACTGATATGAGTAATCTAAAAATTCTAGAAAAAATAGATAAAATATGCACAGAATTGAAAAGAAGGAGTTGTAGCTCTCAAGTGAGTACTACACATGGAGACTACACTCAAATGGAGAGATCACTCTACATTCATGAATCAGAAATTACATCTTTAAGTACATCACAAGAAATCACGAAGTTGCAAACAGACTCCTAAATTCTAGGAACAAATCCTAAACTAAGGAGATACGTTACAACTTATGTAACCTTTTCTCCATTAATACACAAATAATATAATTATTTTCAACTCCCCCCCTTAACGGAGAAATGATTATCCTAAACTCCGAATATCCTTCTAAACAACTGAAACTTTAGACGTGCAAGAGGCTTAGTAAAAATATCAGCCATATTGTCACAAGTTTTACAATATTCAACAATGATTTCTTTTGACTGTAGTTTTTCTCTGACAAAATGGAACTGAGTGTCAATATGTTTGGTGTTTTTATGAAACACTGGATTGTATGGTAGTTTAATGGTGCTCTAGTTGTCTCTTTTGATGGAAGTTGAGTTTTTCTGTTCTTCTCCCGCATCATTGAGAAGCTTTCTCAACCAGATCGCTTCACACGTAGCTACACACAATGCTTGGTACTCAGCTTCACAAGAAGATAATGCTACAGTGCTTTGCTTTTTGCTGCTCCATGTTATGACCCCAGATCCTATGCTAAATGCGCAACTTGTGATAGACCTTCGATCATCCAGGTTACCTGCCCAGTCTGAATCTGAAAAACCTGCTAGAGTAACATCAGATTTGTCAGTGTATAAAATACCATAATTAACAGTACCAGAAAGATACCTCAAGACGCTTTTTTCTGCTACCTAGTGACTTTGAAGTGGTTTAGACATGAATTGGCTCAACACACTAACAGAGTATGCCAAGTCTGGTCTAGTTGTTGTGACATATATCAAACTCCCAACTAGCTATCTATACATAGTGGCATCCACCTCCTTAGTGCCATCGTCACTGCAAAACTTCAAATTATACTGCAATGGTGTTGCTGCTGACCTACACTGATCCATGCCAAAATTTTCCAGCAGATTTCTGGCATACTTTCCTTGAGTAAGAAAAGTCTGTCCAGTGCCTCTCCATACTTCGAATCCCAAATAGTAATGGAGGCTTCTGATATATTTCATTTCAAAAACTTGTGCCATCAACCTTTTGATTTCTTTGGTTCAATTATCTGCATTTCATGTTATGATCATGTCATCCACATACAAAGAAATCAAAATAATCTACCCTTGTTTATTGTACTTGGTATACAAATTTAGGTCATTCAAACTCCTATGAAAACCATGCTCTAAAAAGAAAGAATCAATATTTTCGTACCAAGACCTGGGTGCTTGTTTTAAGCCATATAGTGTTTTTTTCAATCTGCAAACAAGATGTTTCTGCCCCTTCTTTACAAACCCTTTAGGCTGTACTAAGTAAATTTCTTCGTTCAACTCACAATTTAAAAATTCAGATTTAACATCAAGCTGGTGTAGCTCCCAATTGTGTTTTGTCGCTAGAGAAATAAGCATTCTAATAGTGTTTAACTTTTCTACAAGTGCAAAGGTATCATCAAAATCTATACCTTCTTGTTGTGAGAACCCCTTTGCAACCAGCCTAGCATTTAGTTTTTCTATACTTCCATCTGCATTCATTTCAGGTTTAAACAACCATTTACATCTTATGGGTGTTTTATCTTTAGGCAGTTCAACTAAATCCCAAGTGTTATTTCTAAGAATAGATTCAATCTCTTCATTCATTGCAGCCCTCCATGCCTCAGATTGACTAGCTTCTTTTTAATTAGTGGGTTCTACAATGTTTAAAATATTTGACATCAAAGCATAGTCTTTCAATCTGGATGGTATTTGAGTCTTCCTACCTGATCTCCTTGGTAGGGGACTTACCTCAAATTTTTTTTCTTCATATTTATTAGGGCTCGCATTATTGATTTTATAACCTTATTCCTGCTCTTATTTTTTCTCCTGCTCTCATTCATCCTCGCTGCTTTCCTCCATCAACAATGGAATGTGCCAATCATCATCACTATCATCCTTCCCTTCTTGAACCTGTTCATGAAACACTACATCCCTGCTTGCAAATATCTTATGAGACTCAGGATTGAACAACTTATATGCTTTAAATTCAGTGCCATATCCAAAAAATATGCATTTGATAGCTTTAGGGTCTAATTTCTTCCTATCAGCTTTGGGTATATGGGCAAATTCTTTTGACCCAAATACTCTTAGATGATTTACTGCTGGTTTGATTCCATATAATTCTTCGAAGGGGGTTTTGAAGCCAATACATTTGGTAGGATTTATGTTCTTTAAATAGACAGCAATATTAATAGCTTCTGCCCAAAAACTATTAGACAGACCCTTACCTTGTAACATACTCCTTGCGCACTCCACTAAAGTTCTGTTATTGCGCTCTGATAATCCATTCTATTGTGGTGTGTGAGGCACTGTAAACTACTGCACAATCCCATGAGATTTGCAAAATTTCATGAATTCCCCTTACCTGTATTCTCCCCCTTGATCAGAGAAGAGAATTTTTACGCTTTTTCCAAACTATTTTTCCACCAAGGTTTTAAATTCTATAAAATACCAGAAAGTCTGACTCTTTTTACTCAGAAAATAAACCCATAAATATCTAGTGCAATCATCAGTAAATACAATAAAGTAATATGCTCCACCTAGCGACCTCGTCTGCATAGGTCTGCACATGTCAGTATGCACTAGTTATAGGATATATGTTTTCTTCCTTCTATCATGCACAGGAAAATCTTCTCTATGCATTTTACCTAAGGCACATCCATCACAATTTAACTGAGTACTATGAAAAAAAGGGAGTCCTTTGACCATACCTTTTCTCTGTAATAACATGAGGTCCTGCAAATTCAAATGACAGAATCTCTGGTGCCAAAGTTTTTCGGCTATCGATCCACCTGCAACCATGGCTTGTTGTGGTATACTTTTTACATCGAGTCTATATAAGATTCCTACACGCACACCTATTGCAACAATTTCTTTCCTACAATCCGTTAGGACACAATGAGTCTTGAAGAATTCGACTTGCATATCTTGATCAGTTATCATGGATACAGATATCAAATTTTTCTTAATCCCAGGTACATATAACACATTTTTAAGACGACTAATATCACCATTTGTTAACTTTACCAGAATATCCCCATAGCCTTTAATCTCATATCCACTATCATCTCCTAAATAAATTTTTGATCCATATGTACTTTCTTCAAGAGTTTCAAAACATTCCCTCTTACCTGTCATGTGAGAGGATGCACCAGAATCAACATACCAGATGTCATCCTCATTAGATGCTGAAAGGGCACAGTCAGCTATGAACAGTTGAAATTCATGACTGAGATCTTCATCTTCTTCAACAAATTATCCTCTGTGTTTCCCCAACTTTTTCTTTGAATCATCTGCCTGCTTCTTAAGGCATTCAATCTGTATATGACCCTTCTTTCCATAATAATAGCATATTTTTACAGGATGATTATAGACATACCTTTATACGGACTCTTCTACGATGCACCTCCTCCTCTCTATTGTTGTTGTGACTGTGATTGCTGCTATGGCTGATTTCCTCTTAATGATCACCATTTCACCATCAGAGCAAGATCATCTCTCTATGGTTTTAAGTTCTGTCGTCATTCCTCTTCTTGCAGCAACATCCCTGTCAATTCATCAAATGTAGGAGCTTTCTCCCTTGCTGCCAATCTAGTGATGAACATTTGGTATTCATCCCTCATCCCATTCAATGTTATTTTGACGAGATCAGAATCAGCCACCTTCTCTCTGATGTTTCCCAATCTATCTTTTAGATCTTTAACTCGTGCGATGAATGCAGCAACGGTCTCACTTTCATCCATCTTCATTGAAAATAGCTTGCCTTTGAGTGCCATAATTCGATTTGTGTTCTGGGTTTGATATAAACTTGTAATGGTCATCCAGATCTCAAAAGATGTTTTACACTCTCTGATATGTGGGATAATGTTCTCCTTGACAGACATCTTCAGGAAAAAAATTTCTTTGTATTCTCTCTTATCCCATTCTTTCTCCTGCGTAGTCACTCCTGTGATTGAATTCAGTCTCTGCTCATGTTCTGTAACTATCAACCATGCATTTTCACCCTCAAGCAAGGTCTATATCTTAAACTTCCAATTCTTGAAGTTAGATCCATCGATTTCTTCGGACTCGTGGAGATATGATTCCATTGTGTTACTCATTCTGAACTGATCTACAAATAAATGAATCTACCCAACTAATCAGAGAAAAAAAATCAATACCCGTCAGATCCTAAAAATCGATCTACCACTATTCTACTAGTTCTCCTGATCCACCCATTGTATCTTCAATTCAGATCCAGCAATATCTGGAAAATCTACAAAATAATCTTGCTCCATTGAGCAAATCCATTGTTTCACAATATAGCCACAAAACTGATCTGATCTGCCTCTCCTGGACAGATCCACAACTTCTCCGATTTGAAACTTTCCATAGATCTTCCACCAAAGTGAGGCTTTCCATGGATCTTCCACTGAAGGTGAGGTGGCAAATTTTCGAGAGAAAAATCAATGCCCAGTTCAAAAATCATGCGAGGCAAAATCCTCGCACGGGTTTTCCATGTTCTTCTGTGCCAATCCTGTGATTTGGCATGTTGGCGCGGGTATGGGCTAAACAGATGCTAGCGTGGGTTTTCTGTGCGCTTCCATGCCAATCCCATGATTTGGCACTTTGGCGCGAGTATGGGCCGAACAGATGCGCCAATTGCACTTCTCGTCGCGACTGTTAGTGAAGAAAGCGAGCCAACCCCCTTTTGCTCAGATTTTAAAAAATCATCTAAGACCGTGAGCCAGGTGTTACTATATTCCACCTTCTCTACCAAGCACAAAGCTCTCGTGTACACACAGCCACAAAGGCACTTTTAGCCACAAAGGCGATTCAAGCACAAAGGCGATAAAAGATCAGGCTCACCCAATCTGAGCGCTTATACCAAGATAAAATATGCATAGAACTGAAAAATAAGGAGTTATAGCTCTCAGGTAAGTACTGCACCTAGAGACTACACTCAAACAAAGAGATCACTCTACATTCATGAATTAGAAATTACATGTTTAAGTACATCACAAGAAATCAGGAAGTTGCAAACAGACTCCTAAATTCTAGTAACAAATCCTAAACTAAGGAGATATGTTAAAACTTATGTAACCTTTTCTCCATTAATACACAAATAATATAATTATTTTCAACTAAAATTACTTTTCTTAAAAAACTATCAATGTGCAATTATATAAAGAATGGTATGTCCCCCCTTCCTTAATGGTTAATCAAGAGACTTAAAAATTAAAGTGGAGGAATAATTCATCATGGTTTAGTGTAACATTTTGAAGATTTATATATTTTAATTTTTTAGGTTAGTATTAGTGAATGTGCAACACAAATAGTGTAGATATCGTAGTATTTTGTTAAAAATCTTAAGGTTAGAATATATGGCTATTAATACATACTCCATTTCCATCATATCAACTAGGTTCAACTTCCTTATGAAAATCATGTATCTAAACTTAGCTTTAAATTAACATCATTTAATGCAATAATTATTCCCAATTCTCATTAATATATAACATTTTAAACAAAATTTTTGATATTTTTATATTCCTAAACTTTGTTAAATTATATTAATTTATTATCTTAATTCTAATAAACGTTAACCAAGGTGAACTTAGAAAAGAAGTCCAAAATATCAAGGAGGAAGGAAAATAAGGGAAATGAGCAATCATTAGGAATATAAAAGCTATTATTAGAGTTAGAGTCCCAAACACAAGTGATAAATAAAGACTAGCATTAGTTTTGTTCCTCTTCTGGAATTTTTGTGGTTTTCCATAGTGTAAAGGTACTATGTTAAGTTGGACCCCACGTGATATTGATCTCATTCTTTTAGTTTAAAATTTGGAACATGAAAAATCTAGGATCGCCTTGATCATTTCACTATTTCGTCACCTTGGAATAAGAAATACTCGAGGAGGTGTTTTTGTGGTATAGTATGTTATATAAGGAATGTTGTTTCCTCTCACATATGACTTCATAAAATTGATCCCTTGAATGAGTACATTTGGATGAATATCTTTGATTCTACAACCAATAGGATATTTCTTTCAATTTTCTATTTCTCTAATATTAACTCTACATCATATAAGAAAAAAAAAACTTGGATAAGAAATATCCTTTCAATTTCTTAGAGAAATACATCTACAACCTAAGAAATGAAGGTAATATCCTTTTTCTTTCGTACTTTAATACTAGAACTGCCACTACCCAAGATATTATGTTAAGTAACAACTCTAATCCCAACCCCTTATGGTTTGATGAAGATGGTGAGTTATCCAATAAATGTAGGGGAGACTATTAAGAAATAATCAAGAGCTTATTCAGTACTGAGCTCCTCAAGCTTTGTAGTTCACAGGACCTAATCATTTGTAATGGTTTTAACAAGTGTCCTCTCTCAGGTAAGATGACATGTTTCCATAGGGTGGGTAGTAGTGTCGTGATTTATATGATTCTTGACATCAATGTCCTCAACCATATTACAAACTTTGGGCTACTTAACAAGTACAAGAATTAATCTAACCACAAACCTATGTCTTTGTCTGTAAATATTCTTATGCATACCACCCACATGTAGGATACCAGTGAAAGAAAAATACACATTCACTTCGATAGAACTAATGTAGACATTTTCTTAAGGGATTTAGCCTCCCTGACTTATAATAACAATATAATTCAAATTTATTACCATTTTAATACTATCATTTCCACTACCATTAGCAAGTACTCTAATGAGACTTTGTATAAGAAGAATAATAGAACTTCCAATCCTTGGTATGACAAAGAGTGTAAACTTTCCAAGAAATCAATCGAATATGCCTCTAATGAAATCATTAAGCTCCAGAATATAAGTATATAAAAAGTTGTAATCAAGAGGAAGAAGAGTTCATATATTAATAAGATACAAGAGCATCCTCTCCACGTTTCTAAAGTTGCACTCATAACATTTTGTAGGAATTTGCTTGTTCATAAAACTAAAGATAATCATTCTATCCATCATGGGAACCATATTAAGCACTCCTATTAAGGAATATATATTTTCTCTGGAAGACGTTGAGTTGGTAATTAATAATATCGCTAATGGGAAAGCTAAATATATCTAAGGACCTTGGTCTAAGGTATTTGAAATGGTAAGATCAATATTCCTTCATCATCTCCACAAGCTTCTAAATTCGGATGTAAAGCATGGTTTCCCTAATCTTTGGATGCAAAGCCTTAGTATGCCTATATTCAAAATTGAGGATAAAATTGTTCCCTTTAACTACAGGGCCATTATGATTAACCACATCCTAGCTGAGATATATGGGCTCATTTTCAAAAAGAAGCTTAGCCTTTTTCATGAAAACCGTGGTAAAAGGTCTAAAGGAATTTAGGAGACATCACTCAACTATTGACCACCTTTTCACTCTCATGATCATTGTAGAGGAATGTCACAATAGTAAAGTTGATACTGTAACCTCATGATAAACTAAAAAATTCTCTATCATATCCTCTTGATCAAAGCTAGACTCCCCCCCATTGAAATTATGACTACGTTTATATATTTGATGTATAAAAATAATATTTACAGCCTGGTGATGGGCCTCTAAATTAGACATAAATAAGGCCCATATAACATTTCTTAAGCCCATCTACCTTCCTTATGCACATGAATATATATATATATATATATATATATATATATATATATGCACATGAATATATATATATATATATATATATTAAGTATCTCCTTCTGCACTTAATAATGTTTTCTTATGCTTCAATATTTTCTTAGGAAGATTTAAAGGTAATTCCATATTTGTGTCTAGTAATGGTTATTTTTATAGAATATTGTGAGAATGTTTGGAAGATTATGCAGATTTGGAGAAGGAGATGATTTAGGGACTTTCTCCCTGTCACTGAAAGATCAAGATTGGAGAATAAATGAGTACAATATCAGCAAATTTGAGAGAAATATTGGAGAGATTCAAGGGGGTTTTCTACCCTCCTTAACTCTACAAGGCAGCCAAAGGATCCTCATGAGATCCCCTCCAACAATTATAGTTCCAGAGGCAGCCAAGCAACTCAAAGAGGAGTTCACTCAATCTCTATTTAGTTGGAGTCAAGTGGAATCAATCACCCCAAAGATTCTCCCCAGTAGTTTGAGTTCCAGAGGCATCCAAACAACTCAAGTAGGAGAGAACTCAATATTTTTTTACTGGGATTCAAGTGGACTTAATCACTAATTTATAGGGAGCTATTGGTAGCTGCCTTGTAGAATAAATAGAGAAGAGCTAGAGCTAGGAAGAGTTAGTCAATTCTAGTCGATTCTAGTTGGAACTTTGGTGCAAGCTATTAGGGTTTTTCTGTTTAAGACCTTTGGGAAGTAATAAGACTGTATTTTTAATGCAATGAGTATTCATATGACTTTATATTGATCTAGTTCCAGATAGCAAGGCTCATCGGTTAGGGCCCAACCCATGTGCCTCAACTTCTATGTTATTACCATTCTTTCATTTTTGCCATTAAGCTAGCTTTGTTTATGTCATTTAGTTATTTTTGCTTCTCATAGTTTAATTTATGTTTATTTTTTTCTTTCAGTTTGTTGCTATAGGTTTCATTTTCTTATGAGTAATATAATGGAGAAAAAATAAATAAAAAGGTTGTGGACCAAGATCCCCTTCTCATCTCTGTCAATAGAGCTCAAGGAGGGTAAACCTTCCCACAGACCCAAAAACTGATTTCTGTTCATTGTTTTTATCGCGCATTTTTATGTGTTTTCCATGCAAGAATCCACATGTTTGTTTGCATAAATGAGCATCGAAATCTCCAAGGAATTTCATTACGCCGTTCTGCTTCATCTGACAATTTTTTCCCATCTCTGTGTTACACTTCTAAACCTTGTTGTTACACGTTCATTTCCCTCCTTTCTCTCTTCTTATCAGCTGCCGCACCTTTTTTTCATGAAAATATTTAAGGTTTGACCTCCGTTGTTCTCCTCTAAACTTCCGATAGTGCACTTCGCATCTCGCTTCACCCCTTCCATTTATTTTTCCGTTCTTCAACATCTTAGTGATTTTTCCTTTTCACCTCACCTTTACCTTTTTAACGCAAAAACACTTGAAAATCATTAAAATTTGACTCTCTTCTTTTCTCCTCAGTTCTCTTGCTTCGATACTTCATAAATTGCAAATCACATTTCTTATTTCATTCCCATTAAAACTTACCACTCATTTTTTCCGATTGCGATAATCACTTCATACCCTCCACATCGCAATCATAAATCACAATGTTTCCTTTTTTCCTTTAACACTTGCCGTTTTTGCTGATTACGAAAATCGCTTTGTACCCTGCCACATTGAAATTGCAAATCACAATGTTTCCCTCTTTCCTTTAACACTTACCGCTCCTTCCTGTCAATTGCGATATTGCGATCTCAGTTCGCCACCAGTCCCACTACCGCGTCATCCCTATCACATTCACATCTTGCAGATTTTACCTTTTCACAACTCTTTCCTATTTGAAATTTTCATTTTGCTCATCGCAGCCGTTAACCCATCGCATTTTTCACTTCATGACCTTTCCCTCCATCGCAATTCCAAAATCAGACCTTCCAATCAATTCCACTCCAAAGACCTTCTCTGCGCTATAATAAGGTTTTGTAATGTTTAAACCCATATTTTCACTTCTAAACCTTGTTTCATGTGTGTAAGCCCTCCATTAGCCTCTTTAGCCCCTTTTCCTCCAAACTACATGCACACTTCTTCAAATTAGAATTAGGTCATGTATAGTTTCATAGATAGCAGCATGATAGATAGAGTAGGGCGTGTTTAGCCGATTGGCGAAGTTAAGTGCTGTTTAAATTAGTTTCCTTTATGTTATTTCTTTTTAGCAATTTAAATTAGTTTCCCTTGTGTCATTTGTTTTCCGCAATTTACATTAGTTCCCTTTCTGTCATTTCTTTTCAACGATTTAATTTATTTTCCTTCTCTCATTTCCTTTCTGCAATTTAGTTTACTTTCATTGATGTGCGATAGGCTTCATTCATAACCCTTAGAAATAACACCCTTTCATAAAGCGGAAGAGGATGAAATCAACATAATGCATCTACTATGTATATAACACTATCATCTCCAAGTTTGTACGAACCCTGGGTTGATAATGTAATGTAGGACAACCCCTCGAGTTGCAGCACTCTTGGTGCAATACAAGGGCTCACCACATTTTGGCGTCGTTGTAGGAGAGGTGTCTAGTAGATGCTTTGATTTTATTTTTAACATTATTTTCCACTTTCCTTTATTTTCATGCCATTTCAAAAATATTTTAAAAAAATACAAAAATATATGAATTTCATGCCTCATAAGAGTAGGGATACTCAGATATTTTTTTTAAATACTTCTCGAATACCAACCCCCCCCCCCCCATTTAACAATGTGGTTTAGTAAGAACCACATCACCATACTCTTTTGAAGGTAGAAGAGATGGATGGATATGATGACAATTAAGAAGATCTCTAAGTGAACAATCTAAGTGAACAATTAGAAATGTTAAGAATGAAAAATTAGAAAAAAGAATATGTTCATATTTTTGTTATCCATGTAGAATCATATGCTACTAAATTTTTTTCATTACTCCCCAGGTTTAAAGAAGTTTACCAGGAAGAAAATGGAGCAAGGAAATCACCAAAGAAGCTATAATATGTTGCTCCAAGGAGACCCTGACAACCTAGTCAACTTGATATGATGCAAGGAATCACTTCACAATTTCAAGATTATTCACATCCATCTCAAACTAATTGGGACACACTCCCTCCTTGGAAAGCTTGGTCATTTCAACCCCAAACCCAATCTTGGAAACATGGTTGGAAAGGTCCTTATTGGGAAAGTCCTCAACATCTTTAGTATTTCCCTCAATATCCTCCATACCTAACTCCATGCTATCCCTACCATCCACCTCCACCACAACCAAAACCTCAACCACAACCTTATCATATATCCACCCCTACTGTACCACCATTTCCAAACCCACACCGTGAAGTATCTCAGCCCACTTACAATGTTGAGGTACAACACTACCAAACATATCCTCTTGATCTAAATGGTCTTCTTATTAGTTCAAGATAGGTATTGCAAAGAAGAGATTTTATTAATGTCACTGAAGGACAACATCAAGAAGAACAAGATCGAAATGACGAGATAAAAATATTGAGGGCTGCACTTGTTGAAGAACATGAATCATAATCAAATGTTGAGAAAGATCCCTCATGTTTACCATCATTTCCTCCATGTGTTCAAGTGAAAAATCAACAAAAAGAGGAATATTTGACTGCCATAATATAAGAGGAAATCCAAGGTGATCCAACTCAACAAGTGAATGAGGGGCATCACAACTATATTGACATATGGCTCCAAAAAGTGATTAAGTTACAACAACACACTCTTCTCCAATATTACTTGATATAATCCCATTCAAAGAAATTCATCTCTTATATTCAGGTACATGTATGAGCATGTATTCAAAGTGTGCACCTGATTTTATTTGTCATCTTGATGTGTACATGGCTCCATTGGAATTATTCCTATACTTGAAAAAGGTTTTTTTTTTCAAGTAGAGTAGGAAAGTGAAAAAGAAAAAAAAAAGGAAATTATAATAGCTCAGGTGAAAACCTATTTTGAGGCATTTGAGATTGGCTCACTGATTGAAAACCTCCATGAGGTAGTCATTGGGTTAAAAAAAAAAGAAAAAAAAGGATCCTAGGTGAAAACCTCCTTTGAGATGCCTAGGCATAGCTACTAGTGGAAAACCTCATTAAGGTAGCTAGGAGGCCTTAAAAAAAAATTCATTTATGCATGTACCTCTCTCTAATGAATGTGGGTGCTCTCCAACCTTTGCAAGCAGAAAAACAACAAGTTGGCACAAAAAGACAATTTGGTCAGCACCTTGGTCAAAGGCAGTTAAAATTGGACTTCCACCTCCTATGCTCAGAATCTCCAAAAGGACCTAAAGCAGATTATCAGATGCAGCTTTACAGAAGCTTCACAACCATCAAAGACAACTTCAACAACCATATCAGTAGCTTCAATATCACCTGTAGAAAAAAAATAACAAATCAATAGAAAAAATTATCTATGCAATCATCTAACCCTTTCTTCAAATATATTTTAGCTTAAGAAAACATTAAAAAGTTTTAGAATGAAAGTTTCTTATATAGCTGAAATCAGTAGCAGAGCAACCTCAGTCTTATCTAGAAACTAGCCTCACTTTTTCCACTAAGAAGAGGAAGAAGATAAAAGTACAAAGGACTTGAGAAAGTGTGTAGTAAGAAGTTCATTGTAATGGAACACAACAAGTGCCAAGGGATAACCAAGCATGAACTCAGTTCATAGAAAAATGAACTGTGATTTTCATGCAATAAAAAGGAAAAGAAGAGAACAAAAAAAAAAAAAATCAATTAAAACGTGGATACACCACCTCTTAGCATGCAAAACATATTTTCTTAAGGCATATGAGGACCTCCATGAAACACTTACAATAAGAAATGCAAGATGAATAGAAATAATATTAGTAGGAGGAGCATCTCATGGGCCAATAAATAGAAACCATAGCAAGTCCACAGACAATCATAAAAAATCAATGCTGAAGCCAACCGTCATTTGCAACAAGATAAATACGCAAGAACAAATATTATCGAATATTGGACATTATCAACAGAAAAATTCAGCTGATTTAGACAATGGAATGCCTTACACTCATCTAAAAGCTTCTTAGCTAGTATATGTGCAAAGACACCCAACAACAAGCAACCATGGTTGATAGTCTGCTATTCGAGAGCATAATTACCTTGTTTGGATTTTGACCTATAAAAAATGACATGGAAGATCACGGGACATCCTTTGCCTGACTTAAGTCTCTTTGTGATACATAATTTTAGATTCAAACACTAGATGGTATATTGCGATTGTGCATTCTATTTTTTAGGGCACTTGCCTGAAGAATCACTACGTATTATGGGTTTCAACATGCCATCAAGATGGTACCAATGGAAATAATGGTCAATGGGTATGGCTCAAATCATAAGAGGCTCAATTCATATCAATTCATTGTGCTTCTCTCTAAAATCTGGCCTAATGAAAAATGTGGCAATTGATGGGAATACAATAAAAAGATCACCCTCATGCTTGGTTTTGGTGCAACCGACCCTATGTCGTTGATTCAGTGGCGCCGACACGTCTAGCCTGACTATAGTATACAACCATGATAATGTGCCCCCGGCATCAATAAATCGACAGTTGTTGTTCGAAACACCATTAAAATACTACCATCTCCCCACTGTTAAGCAATGTGCCTAGTTGAGGGTCAAATGCTGTGTTTTGGTGTCTTTTCATACTTGGATCAGTGCGTATAATTGTGGTTTGATACACTGTTTACAAGCATTACATTGACACCATTGCTGGCATGGTATACACTCTTCCAGTTCTATATATATATATATATATATATATACAGTTTGGAGCAGATACATAAGTTATAATCACAACTAATTAATTTATATAATTATAATTAATTAATTTTATTAATTTATTATATAATCTAAAAATATATTATTAAAAAAAAATTAATTAAACCCTAGTTCCAAGGTAGTATTAGGAACGAATTATACATGCGGAGAAAAAATGACGTGAGCTAAGTTAAGGAAATGATTAGCGATTAAAGGCGAAGAAAAAATTGTCAACGATAAAGCTTTAAGGACAAAGCTTTGGATGACCGGGGCAATGTTATGAATATAATTCATAACAAATATAATAAATAATAAATGATCAGTACAATGGTTATTTAAATAGTCATTAGTTAATTGAAAGGGCATTTCTAAAAGAAATGCCTAGTCATGAAAGGCCACCTGCCTAGGTATATAAGGAGGGCCTCATTTAACATTTATTCATCACATATACATTTTTATATTAATAAATTATTATTAAAAATACCTCTTGTGTATTTTACAATTAAGTCAACAATCCTACAATTTTGTTGCTCCAATGAAATAAGTGCGCATGCAGGAAAAACCATAAGGTAGGGAGGATCAATAATTTTCTCAGAGGATGAACAACAATTTTAGTATTGGGGTGATGATGGGCCTCTAAACTAGACATAAAATAAGGTCCATCTAGCCTTTCTTAATCCCATCTACCTTCCTTATGCACATGAATATATATATTAAATCTCTCCTTCTGCACTTAATAATGTTTTCGTATGTTTCAATATTTTCTTAGGAAGGTTTAAAGGTAATTGAATATTCATGCCTAATATTGGTTTTTTCTTGTATAATATTGTGAGAATATTTGGTAGATTATGTAGATTTAGAGTAGGATATGATTTAGGTACTTGTTCCCTGCCACTGAAAGATAAAGATTGGAGAATAAATGAGCACAATATCAAGAAATTAGGGAGAAATCTTGGAGAGATTCACGGGGGTTGTCAGCAACTCAAAGAGGAGTTCATTCAATCTGTGTTTACTTGGATTCAAGTGGAATTAATCACCCCAAAGCTTATCTCCAGCAGTTTGAGTTCGATAGGTAGCCAAGAAACTCAAAGAGAAGAAAAATCAATCATTTTTTACTCTGAAACAAGTGGAAACAATACTGTTTTCTAGGGATTTGTTGGTAGCTACCCTGTAGACTAAATAGAGGAGATCTAGAGCTAGGAAGAGTTATTCAGTTCCAGTCGATTCTAGTTGGAACTTTACTGCAAGCTATTAGGCTTTTGTTCTTTAAGACCTTCAGGATGTAATAAGATTGTCTTTTTAATGAAATGCATATTCGTATGACTTTCTATTGATCTAGTTATAGAGAGCGAGGCTCATGGGTTAGGGCCCAACCTAGGTGCCTCAGCTTCTCTATTGTTACCATTCTTTCCTTTCTGCCATTAAGCTAGTTTTGTTTTTGTCATTTAGTTAGTTATGCTTCTGATAGCTTCATTGTTGCTTGGTTTTTGCTTTTAGTTTGCTGTTGTAGGTTTAATTTTCTTCTGAATAATAGAATAGAGGAAAAAAATATCGAAAATGTTTGTGGATCAAGATCCCCTTCTCATCTCTATCAATAGATCTCTAGGAGAGTAAACCTTCCCACATACCCAAAAAATGTTTTCTGTTCACTATTTTTATTCTGCTTTTTTGTTTGTTTTCCATGCACGAATCCATAGGTTTGTTTGCAAGAATGAGCATCGAAATTTCTAGAGAATTTCATTACATCGTTCCGCTTCATCTTCCAATTTCTCCCCATATATGTGTTATGCTTTTGAACCTTGTTTTTACGCCTTCATTTCCCTCCTTTCTCTCTTCTTATCAGTTGCCACACCTTTTTTCTTCACGAAAATATTTAAATTTTGACCTCCACCTTTTCTCCTTGAAACTCCTGATACTGCACTTCGCATCTCACATGACCCCTTGCTTTTCCTTTGTCATTTTTGAACATCTCAACGATTTTTCCCTTTCTCCTCACCTTTACCCTTTTAAAGCAGAAACACTTGAAAATAATTAAAATTAAACCCCTGCCTTTTCTCCTCGGTTCTCCCACTACTGTACTTTTCAAATCACAAATCACATTTATTATGTCGTTCCCTCTAACACTTACTATTCGTTTTCACTGAATGCGATAATCGCTTCATACCCCATCACATCGCTATCGCAAATATCAATGTTTCCATTTTTCTATTAACACTTACCACTTGTTTTCAACGATTGTGATAATCGCTTCATACCCTGCTACATCGAAATCGTAAATCACAATGTATCCCTCTTTCTTTAGCACTTACAACTCTCGCCTACCAATTTCGATATCACGATTATGCTTTGCCACTAGTCCCACTACCACGTCATCCCTACCGCAATCACATCTCATGGATTTTATGTTTTCGCAACTCTTTCCTGTTCGCATTTCCCATTTCTCTCGTCACATCGATTAACCCATCGCACTTCGCACTTGAATACCTTTCGCTCCATCAGAATTCTATCATCGCACCTTTCAATTCATTCCAGTCCAAAGACCTTCTCTAAGCTATAATAAGTTTTTGTAAATTTTAAACCCACCTTTTCACTTCTAAGCCTTGTTTCATATGTCTAAGCCCTCCATTGGCCTCTTTAGCCCTTTTTCCTCCAAACTGCAAGCACACTTCTTCAAATTAGAATTAGGTCATGTGTAGTTGCATATATAAGAGCATGATAGATAGAGTAGGGTATGTTTAGATGATTTACGATGTTAAGTGTGGTTTAAATTAGTTTCCTTTGTGCAACTTAAATTAATTTCCCTTCTGTCATTTCTTTTCAAAAATTTAAATCAGTTTCTCTTATGTCATTTCTTTTCAGCAATTTAGATCAGTTTCCCTTCTGTCATTTCTTTTCAATGATTTAATTTAGTTTCCTTTTGTCATTTCCTTTCTGCAATTTATTTTAGTTTCATTGCAGTGTGACGGACTTCACTAAGAACCCTTAAAAATAGCACCCTATTGTGTATGTAGCACTGTCACCTCCAAGTTTGTACGAACCTTGAGTTGATAAAGTGAAGTAGGGAAACCCCTGGAGTTGCAACACTCTTGGTGCAATACCAGGGCTCACCACGTGGAATCCAAGAGGCTCCCAAAAATTTCTTCTAAATTTATTCAAAACCCCCACATGCGCTTCAAGGGTGGGTGACATAAAGTTGCCGAGTATTGGCTCAACCATTGGGGGATTAAGAAGGAGATCATCATGGGAAGAAAATATAGTGTCAAACATACTATTACCTCCAATTGTAAGGACAATATGTGGGATGATAAGAAGTTGGAGGGAAAAAGGGAGCTAAGATATTATAAGGAGGTGATCAAACCCACTCTTGATAACCAAAATTCTCTCTCTGTGTTCACCATCGCCAAGAAGAAAATGAACATCGTTAGGATAAGAAGTAGTTCTCATGAGATTCAAAATGAAACCAAGATGTGCTCTACTTACAATAATCTGTGGAATGATAGAATTTCTCGGGTTTGTGATATTAATATAGTGGAAGATGAAAAAATCTTCATTTTTTATTGCCTGACTCTCACTCATATCCACTCTCAATTCCCTATCATGAGCCACACCTCCAATATTTTTGAATTATTAATCCAACCTAACTATAGCAATCTTCAAGTGCTTATTTCCCTTATCCTTGATCACAGAAACAATATTTTGAAGTATCAAGCTTATAATATTTTTCTTTTCTTGAGGTATGATAGACCACATTGGTATTAGTGCACATTTTTTTCTCCATAAATTAGGCTAATATATATTAATTTAAAAATATAAATAGTACATATGCTATAGGTTGCATTGGTAAGCTATGTTTAATCAATCCCAACCTTTGTTGCGTGGTTTTGGGGTTGCCTCCATGGAGTAAACCAACTCGGAAAATAATTGAAACAGGAAATTACAAAATGTGTAGAAGCACTAATGTAGCCAGAAATTAAAAAAATATGAAGAATAATAAGCATAACTTGAGATTCCGTAGTGATAGTAGGCATGACAAAAAACAAGGAAGAACAAAGCAGCTTTGGAGTCCTTATTCTTTGGTTTCATCATCATTTTTTGGCTCTTCATCCACTATGGGGCAGATGTACACCTACGTAGCCACTTCCTCTGTATCATATGGTCACGTAGGATTAGGGATCGATGCGCAAAGGGTAGGAGCCACAGGGTATTCTACGTCAGGTACGCGCATCCAAGTACCTTCAAAATTCATATTCCAAACATCTGTATCCTCCCCCTAATCCTCCTGAGATGGAAGAGGCTCGATTTTGTGAGGCGGGAGGTGTGCCTAATGCACGATGTTGGACTTCTACGACCCACATCTTCCTCTCTTTGAAGCCTGCACAAGGACCTTCTCCTCCTAATCTGGTTCGAAGCTCTATCTAGCGTAATTGCCTGAGGATGTGCATTCAACAAGCTGCAGGAAATTATCCTTCTCGTGGTGGTAACGACGAGGGAGCACCCCTCTCTAGCCACCACAGATGTTTCTTTGATGTAGCCTAGGTGCCATGGTCAGCTAAAGCAGAGGTGTGGCGAAGTTGGCAAAATGCTCGGAAGGTGGGAAGGATCGAAGCAGGGGAGGATCTTTTAGTTTTATAATTAATATAGTTGAAAAATTGTTATAAAGTAACTTTATATATATATATATATATATTATTGTTGTTGTTGTTGTTGCGGTGTTAAAATTTTATTAAGTTGGTATGTTTATAAGTTTTTAAAATAATGGAAATATCATTTAAATATTATTAAAAAAATCATTTAAAGTTTTTAACTTAATGTTATGTTTTAAATTAATTAAAAATCATTGTATAGAAAGCTCTTCTTGGTTTGGAGATGTAAAATTTATACTAATAGGGTCAGCCACGTAAAGATGAGAGCTTATATGACCCCAAAAATAGTCCATGATTGGCATGGAACTAACCACTGACGAGAACCATCACAATCCATTGCCAATGAGGCACAATCACTCACATGCATACATGCACACAACAGACAAAGGGTGCACACAAACATTACAAACATTGACTCACAAAGTGACATGTTCACACACATTACACTTATTATAAATTTTAGAATTAACATTATTCTATGCATTTTAGAATTTACATTATTTTATGCATGTGATGAAGATTGAGTATAGAAATTATGATGTTAACAATTACATTTATTTCGTAAGTTAATTAGTATGTTATGGTAATTGAGAAGTACTTATTTTCTTTTTTATTTTTAATACAATGATTAACATTTCAAAAAAAAAAAAATAGAAATAATATTTTTTCCACATATTCTTAAATATAGTGTTATGAAAAAGAAAATTATTTATTATTAAAATTAATGATAATTTTAAATAAATTAATTAAATTTATTGTATTGAATTGATTTTAACATTAAATAATTAATTTATATGTGTTATTACAAATTGATGCTATTATAAATATTATGTTATTGTGTTTTCCGTTTTAAGGGTTTTGAACCTTGAGTCTTATGGTTTGCATTATACTTTATAAACTGAAAAACATTAATTGAGTGGTACAATGAGGGATAATATTAAGTATTTTTTAATGTTAGCATAATGTCTATACTATTTTTCATTTTAAAGTGATAAATTAGTATTATTAATATTTAAAATTTTGATTAAAAATAAAAATAAAATAAAATAAAAATTAAAAAAATTGATTAAAATAAAAATAAAAATTTTAAAATTAAAAAACTAAAATAATTTATAAATAATAATAATAATAATAATAAAGATAATAGAATTTTTAAAAATATTTAAACTAATTTATTTATGAGTTAATATTTGAAATAATATATTTATATATAGAGATAATGATACTATATTTATATTCATATAGATAGATAGTTAAAAAAAAAAATATTCATACATATCACACTTATATATATACAACTAAATAATACATAGAGAAATATCATGAATAATAGATTCATACACACATGACGAATGCATTTGTACACATACAAAGAATATATGTAGACAAGGCACATACAAATTTAGCAAAGAATTTCATATACACATGAAGAATACATTCATACACTAGAAGAATACATGTAAACAAAACACATACAAATGTACAAATGTAGCAAAGAACAAATTCATACAAACATGAAGAATACATTAATACACATACAAAGAATACAAGTAAACAAGACACATACTAATGTAGGAAAAAACAGATTCATACACACATAAATAATACAATTATACGCATAAAGATTACATTTATACACATACAAATAATAAAATTAAACAAGACACATAAAAATGTAAACAAGAATTTCCTAGACATGAAGAATACATTCATATACATACAAAGAATACAAGTAAACAAGACACATACAAATGTAGCAAAGAACACATTCATACACACATGAAGGATACATTCATACGCATACAAAGAATATGTAAACAAGACACATACTAATGTAGCAAAGAATAAATTCATACACACATGAAGAATACATTGATACACATACAAAGATAACAAGTAAACAAGACATAAAAATGTAGAAACTAATAGATTCATACACACGTGAAGAACACATTCATACAGATACAAAGAATACAAGTAGACAAGACACATACAAATGTAGCAAAGAATATATTCATACACATAGAAAGAATAAAAGTAAATAATATACACAAAAGTATAGCAAAGAATACATTCACACACATATCAAGAATACAAGTAAATAATACACACACAAATAAAACAAATAATACATTCATACTCATACACAAGAATTTTCAAAAATACACACACAAAGCTAATAGTGAAGGAATACTGAAAAACATTGAATATAATACAAAAAATTCCTCAAAATAAATAAATTTATATACATACAAACAATGGAAGCACCACTCTAACACTCAAAGAACACTAAAAAAAAATGCACTTGTATACATAGAAATAAAGAATGAAGGAATACTAAAAAGCATACTAAATAAGACATTCACAAACATAGAAGAATAAACATTCTAGAAAAGTACATACAAGAAATGCAATCACCGTCAATAATACATTCACACACATCATATGAAAGTAGATATTCTATTTATTAATCCATACCAAAATAAAATGCTCTACAAAGAAATTTCAACTATAAAAATGCATATATATATATATATATATATATATATATATATATATATATATATATAAACAATACACAAGAATTTAAACATAACAAATTTATACAAATAAATAATAAAAACATTTAAATATTTACCAATTCTCTAAATAATATATTCACATTTAATTTAAATATCAATGTAAATATAAAATAATATTTATTTAATATAAGAAAAAATAAAAAATAAAAAACAAATATCCCAATAACATATTTATAATACAAATATGTAATTAAATAAAAAAATAAATTAAAATAAAAAAAATAAAATAAAAAACGAAACCAAAAAAATTAGTTTATAATTGTTATATAATATATGTGAATAAGAGTCATTTTGAAATTTATTCATATCAGGAAGATGCTTAAAACATTGTAAAAATGTCAAGTGAATTATGTGAATATGAGTGGTCCGTGGGCTCTTGGTTAAACGGTGATGAGGCGGGCTGTTATAGCACTCATCACAAGTTCAATTCCCTTCCCCGATCGGGGTGATGTATCTAGACATGTTGATGAAAATGGAGTTTAAAAAAAAAAAAAAAAAAAGTAAAAAAAAAAAGGAATTACCAAGCTTACAAAAAAAAAATGAGTGATTTTACAATTTGTGTATATGTCAGTAAGAGGTTTAAAACATTGAAAAAATGTTGTATATGTCAGTAAGAGGTTTAAAACATTGAAAAAATTTTAAGTGATTTATGTGAATAAAAGTGATTTTTCCATTTATGCATATATTGGCAACATGTTAAAAACATGTTTCTAAATTATTATTATAATAAAACGAGATATTTTAGTTTTTGCATATTGGAGTTACTATAAACTAAATATGGTGAAAACCATGAACACAAGGAACACAACTCAAAGGAGGGTTACAATTTCACCTTCCTAAAAGCCTTTTGGAGAGGTTGAATTCCCCTCCAAAAAGAAAGAAAGAGCCTATTCCTTTTATTAATGATAGTTTGTGTTCATGTACATTTTTTGATAGACCCATCTAAAAAAAAATATAGATAACTTTTTCTAATTACAAAATTACAAAAAAATAAAACTAGATAATGTCTTTGGCCACAAGTAACTTCAGTATTGATAAATTTTTTGCAACATACAACATTGAAATGATATTGTTAGTATATAATATGATATACAAATTCTTCCTAACAACTTGTAACATAATTAAATACAAAATTCATAAAGAATATTATATAAACCCATAATGTATGAAAAATATTATATAAACCCATAATGCATGAGAAATAATAAGAAAAAAATATTAATATAATATTAATATCATATAATTTACAAATTTTATATAAATTTGACCGAGAAATAATAAGAAAAAAATATTACTATAATATTAATATCATATAATTTACAAATTTTATATAAATTTGACCATTACATATTAAAAATAGATAAAAAACATGCATATTGATAAATATTTAATTTCAGTACAACACTTACATACTTTTATTAATAAAATTGGTTTGAGTAAATACAATTGACAACTCTTAAAAGTTATATATATTTTTTAAATTAAAATATAAAACAAAATAATGAATAACTAGTCATAATATATAAAAGTAACAAAATGCATGTTTATTTTAGAAATTCTGACTGGAAAATATATTTCTCTCACTAAAATTAAATGTTACATTAGAAACTTAAAAAAATTGGTAAAAGCGAAAACACCTTGTGATATAATTAATAAAACTTAACACGTTGTAATATAATTAATAAAACTACGTGATTAATAATAGAGAGCAAAAAGAACCTTTGTGTTACATTGAAAACTTCAACAAAATAAATAAACGCTGAAATCTAAAACACCTTGTGATATAATTAAACAAAACTACGTAGTTAATAATAGATAGGAAAAATAATGTTTGATTATCTAAGAGTTTCCACGTGAAACTAGTTGTAGGACATGGCGTATGATTGTTTTATCTCATCATCATGACATTCTGATTGCCCACTATTGCATATCTGCTGTGTTGTGTTTTGAAACTGCGCAAGAGTGAAGGGTTCATCTCATAACCTGTTATGACTTTCTCTTGACAACTAACCAATGTCCCCTTCCTCTTGACTTCGAAACATTGACAATGAACATGGGATTTTTTTCATGGATGAATAGGGGAAGAGTATTGATAAACAGTTTAAATTAAAAGAATGAGATCAATATCACTCCGGGTTGAGCTTTATATAGTATTTTTACACCATGGAAAACTACGATAATTTCAGAAGAGGAACAAGATTGATGCTAGTATTTATTTATTATTTGTGTTTGGGACTCTAACTCTAATAATAGCTTTTATATTCCTAATTATTTCTCATTTCCTTTCTTTTCTTGCCTCATTGATATTTTGGACTTCTTTCCCAAATTCACCTTGGTTAAAGTTTATTAGAATTAAGATAACAAATTAGGATAATTTAACAAAGTTTAGAAAGATAAAAATATCTAAAATATTTTTTTTAAATGTTATATATTAATGAGAATTGAGAACAATTATTGCATTAAATGACCTTAAGTTAAAGCTAAGTTTAAATACATGATTTGCATAAGGAAGTTGAAAGTAGGTGATATGGTGGAAATGGAGTATGTATTAATAGCCATATATTCTAACCTTAAGCTTTTGAACAAAATACTACGATATCTATACTATTTGTGTTGTACATTCACTAATACTAACCTACCAAATTAAAATCTACAAAGCTTCAAAATGTTACACTAAACCATGATGAGTTATTCCTCCACTTTAATTTCTAAGTCTTTTGATTAACCATTAAGAAATAGAGAACATATCATTTTTATATACCTGCACACTGATAGTATTTTAAGAAAAGTAATTTTTTTTTTGAATTTTTAGATTACTCATAAGTATAATTTTTGGTTTACATTTCAAGAGATAAATGAAAATGAGATACACTTACTTACGCGCCCGCTTGACTATGTAAAAAACCCTTTTGCTCGTCTCGGGTGCTAGGGTTCGAATTCTTCTGCAAGAGGCTCGTTTTTCTTCAAAAATCTAGAGGAGGGCACGGCCCTGATTGCAGGTTTTCGTTGGCGGGGGTTGGCCCTGGCCCAGCAGATGCGTTGAGCAGGAGTCCAGGGGGCCCCATATTTTAAACAGGTAATGTTGGAAAAAGGAAAAGGTCCTCTAGAAGGGGTGTAGATCTCTGGTTCTTCTAGTTTGGAGAAAGAGGAGTTAAAAGGAAAAAAAAAGGCAGGAGGGTATACAAAGGAAACCCAACATCAGAAACAGACAAATGGCATCAAGATTCTGGAATGAAAATACAAAAGGGACTCCATTCCCGATAGAAAAACTCTAGAAACAGAGAGAAAAGGCAAAGGTTCTGAGGGAACCGAGGCACAGGCCCACCATGAGGTGACGTTGGGTGGTTCAAACACTAATGAGCAAAAGCTAGAGGACGTGGGGCGTTGCAAGCCCAAAGCCAAAGAAAGTATAAAGGTTATCATCTCTGACCCGGAGCTACAGGATTACCATGACCACATATCTGTCCACGTTGTCATTTGTAAATTTATGGGGTTCTAGCCCACAAAGAAAGCATTATGCCTTTGGATCCATCAATACTGGAATCCAAAGGGAGATGTAAAGCTACACCTAGGAGAAAAGGGCTTTTTCATGGTCGTGTTTGCAAACCTAGAGGATGGAGACCACATCTTTGATGGCAGCCCTTACTTTTATGCATTGGTTGGCCTCTATATGAGACCATGGAAGCTGAAATTTGCTTCGGAACAGGAAAATTTCACTCATGTTCCAGTTTGGATTCGGTTTTTCTCTCTTCCTATTGACTATTGGTGACCTGCAGCCTTGGAATAGATTGGCAACACATTGGGACCTTCATCCAAGCCTCCGAGGCCACTCTGCAAAAAAGGTATACTTCTTGTGCCCGTATCTGTGTTGAAATGGATGTCTCTAGTGCTTTACATGATGGGTTATGGTTAGAATTCAGGGATGAGATGTTTTTTCAAGCCATAGATTATGAAGAAATCCCCTTATGTTGTCAGAAGTGCCATGGACATGGTCACCTATTTAGGGAATTCCCTATGAACGAAATGGTTGAGAAACCCAAAGAGTCATCAATGAAGAATCAATACAGTTTCACTTGTCCAAATGGCAGACAGAGAGCCAATAGGAGAGCCCAACCGAAAGCAAGAGCCTCCTTTAGAGCCACGGGCAACACCTTTGAGATCTTGGCGGATGGTTCTGCTATTTCTTATACCCTCCAAACACAAGACCTTCAGCAACAGGCCCTGAACATTCCCGCACAGGCTGACATAGCTCCCCAAATGGAGTTTACCAAGGAGAGCACACTAGGAACCAATCAAACAATGGACCTAGAAGGAGATGCATAAATGATATCCAGTGAGATGGGAACAAAGGATATGGAGCTTAGTGACATCCTAGAGAAGGAAGATATGGATCTCAACTCCATGGTGGAACAATGGAAGAAGAAAGGAATGGAACATGTTCCTAAGGAGGAAATAGATAGGATAAACTACTTATTCTTATCAAGACAAGATGCGTAACTACAAGGACTAAAGGGGAGTCATGGAGCCACCAAGAGTCTTGGAGTCAATGCTCAGGGTTTGCACCTCACCAACAATAGTGTCAAACATAGAAAGAAAAGAGGACGTAGAACGAATAAGGAAACACTTTTTGAGCTTGGTCAGCTTCTCCTCAACTCGGGTAAGATGAAAACCCTTGAGGCTTTCACGTTCACCTCCTAAATCTGTTAA
Organism: Pinus albicaulis; assembly: GCA_034641835.2. Lineage (NCBI taxonomy): Eukaryota > Viridiplantae > Streptophyta > Pinopsida > Pinales > Pinaceae > Pinus > Pinus albicaulis. Next base: position 245,216 of record JAXQQM020072870.1, read on the forward strand.
TCATGAAAATTCTCTCATGGAATGCAAGCAGGCTTAATAGCCAATGGAAACAAAGACTACTGAGAAATAAGATTAAAAATGAAAACCTAGATATGATTTTCTTACACAAAACCAAATGTTCTATTTTGAACATCAAAGGAATCTGAAAAAAAATTGGCAAAATAATGAATTACACAGAAGTAAAAGGTCATGGATTGAGGGGTGGTCTGGCAACCTTTTGGAATCCTCATTCCATACATCTTATCAGTGCTGAGGCTACTAGATCTTAAATCTCCTCGGAGGTGAAAATTATCAGGGAAGCCAGCACCTTTGTTTGCACAAATTTCTATAGTCCCCAGAAATTAGAGGACAAAATGACTCTATTAAACCGTCTCTCAGAATTGCATCAAAGACATCCAACTGCTAAAGCCATTTATGGTGGAGATTTCAACATGATTACAACGTTGGCAAAAAAGAAGGGTGGTATCAGGACTTTAAACAGGGATGCTGAAGCCTTCAACAATCTCATCCAAGAAGCCAACTTAGTGGATATCCTACCCAAGAATGGTATGTTCACCTGGAATAACAAGCGGGGAGGGGACAAAAATATTGCCTCTAGAATAGATCATTTTCTCATTGCAGATTCCATCCTGATGGAGGGGGTCACTATTGAGTCGGATATCATTCCTTGTGGAGGGTCAAACCATTGGCCTGTTACTCTGGATGCAGTCATCCTTGGGACTCAAAAGAACATGCCTCTCAGGTTTGAAAGATTTTGGTTAGGCCATTTTGAATTCTTAAATAACATCAAATCTTGGTGGCAGGAATCGCTAGAAACCCAAGGCACCAGAATGTACAAGCTATAGGCTTAGTTAAGGCACATCAAGGATCGTCCCAGATCCTGGAACCAAGAGGTCTTTGGTGATATATTCAAAGATAAAAAAGCCTTAGAGGACCAATTGGCTTAGATCCATACCGACTGGCTCACTGGAAACATCAACCAAGATACTATCAGCTAGGCATAGATCCTCATGCTAAAATGGAATGAGAGATGTCAACAGGAGGAAATCTTATGGAAGCAGAAATCTCGTATCTAGTGGCTCAAGGCGGGGGAAAAGAATACTCATTTTTTCCATCACTCGGTAGTGGACTAAAGATTTGCTAACAAAATCACCAGTCTAATGGATGAGCTAGGAAACCCCCTTAGCTCTCATCAGGACATTTCTTCTCTCCTCGTCGATCATTTCAACCATACTGCTATTGAACCTGAGATTGATAGAACTGAGGCTAGAAGGGAGGTCTTGAACTCTATTCCCTAGCTCATTATAGAAGATCAAAATAAATCCCTAAACCGCCGAGTTACATTGGAGGAAGTGGAAGAGGTAGTGAAAGAAATGCCTAATGGCAAGGCACCTGGGTTGGATGGCTTCACTATAGATTTTTTTAAAGCTTGTTGGGATATCGTTCAGCTCGAAGTTTTATGGGTGGTGGAAGACTCTCGCAAGTCAAACTCCATCCTCAGGTCCCTTAACTCCACTTTTATTGCCCTGATTCCAAAGGAGGAAACGAACAACACCCCTTCTAAATTCTGACCCATTGCTTTATGTAATGTGCTCTACAAGATCATCTCTAAATTCATGGACAATATATTAGAACCCATTCTCCCCTGCATCATCTCTGAGGAGCAATCTAGCTATGTTGAAGGAAGGCAGATCCTGGATAATGTTTTACTTGCTCAGGAGATGATTCATACTCTTCAAGCACAGAAAAAAGCTGGAATGATCATTCAGCTAGATCTTTCCAAGGCCTATGATAAGGCTAGTTGGGATTTTATTGAGGATATTCTAGTTGATTTTGGTTTCGATCAAAGGTGGATCAAGTGGATTTTAGCCCTGGTCAAAACCCCTAGCTATTCCATCCTAGTTAATGGTGCACCTTCTTTCCCCTTCACCCCCTCTCGTGGTATCCTCCAAGGAGATCCCATCTCCCCTTTTCTGTTTGTCATTGTCATGGAAAGCCTGAGTAGAATAATCAAAACAGCTCAAGCCAGCAACTCCATAAAGGGTCTCTAGCCCCTGTCAAACTGCCCTCCCATCACTCATCAACAGTTTTTGTATGATACCATGCTTCATGGTACCCCCACGGTCAAGTAAGCTCGGGGGTTCAAAGCCATTCTGGATATATTTTGTTTAGCTTCAAGTATGGGCATAAATCTTGATAAATATTCCATTTTTTTTTTCAACACTCCTCTGGCAATCCAAAGGCATCTCACGACAATTCTGGGGTTCAGTAGAAGATGCCTTCCCTCCAAATACGTTGGAATCCCTCTCATTGATAAGCCTTGGCAAAAGCTCCACTGGGAGAAGCTTCTCTCAAAGCTCGAAGCCCATTGTAATAGCTGGACTAGCAGAGTCCTTAAATTCACTGGTTGCCTAACTATGACCAAGGCCATTCTTCAAGCTATTCCTCAGTTCATGCTCTCCATCCTACCAGTGCCCAAAGGATTCCTCCAAAAGATCAGAAATATTCATCGTACCTTCCTTTCGTCGGGTAGAACGGTCAAACAGAAGTGGGTTCTTGTGGCTTGGGAGAAACTATGTATACCCAAAATCCTAGGGGGTCTTGGGCTCTGCGACCCAGAAATTGTGAATAAAGCCAGTGGGGCAAAGCTTTGGTGGAGGTGGATCAAATATCCTACTTTTCCCTAGGACGGAATGTGGAAAGCTAAGTATGTTGAGGATTGGAATCAGCAAGAACTCATCAGAATGACGAATATTCAAGCTTGCTCCCCCATCTAGAACCTGGCAAAAGCTAACAGAAATATTATCTCTAATCACTTCTTTTAGGAAATTCGAAATGGAAAAATGGCCCTTTTCTCGGAGGATGCTTGGCAACAATTGCCTAAGCTGGAGTGCCTTGAATATCTCTCCCTTCAAATAAAATACCAGGAACAAGAGAATTTCTGAGTTTTTCAGTACTAGGCGGACAACAGGGAGAACCCTCATTGGAGACAATGGAACCTCAATATACCCTTTGATTCGAATGATATGGCCAACCTTTCTCTCTCCTTGTTTTCTTCGTTGGAATCTCGCAAAATCTGTCATTCTCTGGAGGATGACCAGCTGAGGTGGGGAAAATTGGAGGGAGGAAATTATAACCTAAAGGAAGCTAAGCTCTACATCGAACAATGTCATCTGGAAGAGAAGATGTAAGGGCATCAGAATGTTTCGGATGCAATTTTGTGGCCAAAAATTAAAACCTTCTTATGGACACTTTTACAATAGAAAACCCTAACTTGGGAGAACCTCCGCAAAAATGGCTTCTATGGATCCTCCCGTTGTCCACTCTATTTGAGCACAGAGGAGTCCATGAACCATCTCCTCAACACTTGCTGGTGGACGAATAATCTTTGGTTGTGGATGTAGGACATCTTTAGGCATACAGATAGAGATAGGGCTTCCATTCAGAATACAATAGTCAATTGGAGGTCAAATTTTTCTAAATGCGACACTGTCAACAGCCTCTAGAAACTAAGCCCTGGGTTCATTGTTTGGTCTACTTGGAAAGAACAAAACAGGCAGATCTTTCAGCAGGATACCAGCAATGAAGATGACAAAATTAACCATTATGCAAAATATGAAAGAAACAGTTCTAACCCACAACAAAGCTTCTTAGAAAGAGAAAATTTCAGAAGATGACAAGAGTATCTTACTAATGTTTGGGTTGGGGGTGGCCATGAACCTCAATTCCCCTGCGCAGCGGCCTCAACCTCCTCCATCTTAGCAGCCTTGGAAGTATCCTATTCCGGGTTTTCTCAATCTGAATTTCAATGGAGCCTCCAAGAGAAACCCTGGCTCGAATGGATATGGTGGTGTCATTCGCAATGATAAAGGAAAAATTCTCCACATTTTCAGCTTGTCCCTGTCAGAAGCCACAAACAATGAAGCGGAGTTTGCTACCTTGGAACAGGGCCTACAAAACCTTATTCATATGGGAAATGGAGCAGCAGTGGTGGAAGGTGATTCCCTTCTAGCTATCTCTGCGGCCAGGAAGATTCAAAATGGCACTCGGCTGGAGAGGGTTTCCAAACATTGGCTATTAACCATGGTTACCAGTCTCATAGCCAAATATCTCACTATTCTCAAAGGTATCATCCTTCAGGCTATTTGGAGAAATGATAGCGCTTTGGCGGGCGCCCTCGCTAACCATGCGATCAGCCACCCGCATGACATCATCGACACTTGTTGGCACGATGTTACCTGTCTTGCGCTCTGTGATGAATGCACGCTTATTTGGAGACAAGACCTTTCAGGTACGTCTAGGATGGTGAATAACCTTCAAAGTACTGATCATCGATGATTCATGTGGGTTCTACAGATCAGCATT